>VZSE01005858.1:1619990-1674077 GCA_013398275.1 Promerops cafer | reverse complement strand
TTTATCAATGGGGGGGGGGGGGGGGGGAATTAGGTTTTGAGAAAGGGCAAAATAAGAGGGAGAGAAGGAAATCTGAGAGGAAGAAAAGAAGGAGCACATACATTTTAATAAGAAAGTAGGAGGCTTGGAAAGACAGAAAGGAAGGGATAAATGTAAAGCATGTGACAAAAAAGCACTGAAAACACAGGCGAATTGTGTAGAAATCTAGGAAACTATACTATATACAGTAGAGCCAAGAAGAGGAAAACGTCACTGAAAAGACTGCATAAAACTATTAAAACCTGACACTAAACTCAGATCTTTGAACTACAGCACTCTGTGCTGCTTTAAAAAAATCATAATATATTTTAAATCTAATAAAACTTAAGACTAATAGTAGTGGTTCTGTAACAAATTTTAAAGACCAGTCATCCCTCTGCCTTTTTCTTCTCTCTTTCCTCCTACAGGAAAAGCAGCTCACCTCAGGAAGCTGCTGAGAAAACTACCTTCAGGGTCCAACACATTCCTACAGAGATCGATCTGAATGAGGTTTAAATTAAATTAGAAGTCCTTTCTCTATTTGACAGCCCACAGTGGGAGAGATATTGAGCTCCATCTTTGTAATTGAAATACAAAATATTACTTTCATCACGCATCAGTTCCTTTTGGGCTGGTTGCTTGACTACAGTGATGTTTTACAAGTGAATACATGAAACTAACTTTTTTCTAATCAAGCCTTTAAAAGTACTATTTATAATCAGGGAAGTCCATATGGAAAATCTGTGAAGAAACTGTACTTCTCATGATAAATGCATCTATTTTTATAGAAAATAAACAAATAAATAAATAATCCTGAGCACAACTTCCCCAATTTTAGCACTGCTCACTGTACAGTCTGCAGAGAACTTTGCTCTGATTTCCGGACATGACTTTAGCATATATTTGTAATGCAAAATCCAAGCAATTGTATTTCCTAAGAAGAATCATAGTCTTCAATGCTGCTTCAGTAACTGGAAGAGATTCCAGATACTTTAATCGTACTTAATCATTAAGGAAGCTTTTCCAGTCACAGCACATCTGCTTACAAAAAGATCATGATGAACATCTCTTTGAGAAGCTGACACAACTGCCAATTTATAGGAATATAAACATTTGTGTTTGTGACAGATGTTCCCTACAGCTAAAACACTTCAAGAGTATGTGGATGAGGTAGAAAAAGCAGAAACTTGAACACAACATGCAGTGATGGTCTATCCACCACATTTTAGAGCAAGCAGAAATGATAGGTTGCTCTATGCATAGCAGTCATATTCTATCCACAAAGGTATTTATCCTTAAAAGAGATAAAACTATCCTGTGGTTAAAGCAGAAGCTTGAAGCAGGACCCAGAAACAAAGCAGGCATTTTATTATTTTCAGGAATAGTGGCCCAGGAGACACAGGACACCAGTGTAAAAGGAAAGAAACCATCTACTTACTCCACTTTGCAAAAGAACTCGCTTTATTTTTAAGTAACAATGCTGGTATTCAAGATCATCTAATCCAATGACCATCAGCAGGTACCACTGACCTTCACCCAACCCCCAAGCACTGTGTTTCTCAAGGATCCACGTGTTTTCCTCGTACCACTTCCTATTGCCAAGTAGAAGTATTAAATTCACTGACAAACAGACAAAGGTATTTAGTTACATACATAAATGAAGGTATAAGAATTTCTCTAGAACTTAAAAAAATTATTTTGCAAATAGACTCAAAGCTTGATCCACTTCCATAGAATTTATTTACAACAGCTATGAATTTTAACCCTTTGGGACCCCCAATTTTGAATGGAAGGACCCCACCTAACACCCACACTCAGAGGTGGAAATCCAGTGGCTGCTGTTGCTGAGCCATGACCCCTTCTCAAGCCAGTGTCCAGAGCACCCACTGAAGCACCACCAGAAGCCTTTGCCTAAACTTCAACCAAGGAACAGTGGGTCCCAAAAAGCTTTCTCTGTTTTAAATGTGTACCTGCAGGCTTCTCTCCAACTCTTCTGGAGTGGGCAAAGCAGTAGGTACAAGGTGTACCTTCCCTCAAGCATCCACTTCGAGAAGATGACATTTAGTTAAGTTAGAGGCAACCCAAATAACTGCTTCAGTGGTCTTTGTAATTTTTGAACTGTCATGGAGAAGAACTAGAAAAGCAGCAAAATGAAAATCCTTTTTCTTATTTTAACCATAAGTCTGTGCAACCACACATCTCAACATAGCACAGAATAAAAGAGCACAGAGAAAGGAGACAGCACAGCCTTGCTAATTGTGCTAAAGGAATTCTAAAAACAAATACAAAAATTAAAGTTTATGTCCTGTTACTACATTAAAAATAAGGCCTATTATCTTTGCATGCAAATATCAAACTATTGTATCAATTTACAAAAAAGTAGGTCTTCTCTTTGCTAATCATATGAGCAGAACAGTGAGCACTTTCAGACTCAAGTGACTTGGAAGCTTCCTTCTGACTGTCTATATAGCTTTTATTGCAATTTGGTGTCTATGCTGATCCTTTCACTTTTGCACTGAAGCTTTAAATCTCTCAAAATCTTAATGGTAAATTAAAGGGTTTAGCCAAAACTCCCCAAACTCTTCAGTCAAGATTTTAAACTTGTAATTTTACAGTAATTTTACTATGTGAAAGATATATGAAGAAACAAAAAACCCCAATATTTTTACATAATAAAACTGGAGGGGGAGGATATGGAATGACATATTTCAGCTCCTGCTAATTAAGAATGCTGGGCGGGGGGGAATTTTTTTTAACTTAAATGTCATTCCAGGTTACAGCAAAAGGTCTACAAATGGAGTTGCCTTGGAAAGCAATGAGCATGTTAAAACAAGGAGGCTATAACTAAAAATGAGGATCCTAATTATACCAACTTCGGCCAAGAAAATGGGACAGTAGTTTTGCAGGTGTGCAATTTCACATGCAAAGGAAGCATCCTCATTACTAAATGTCATTAAGAACTTTATTCAAACTCTAAATTATAGGTGTAGACATTAAAGCATTTTGTTAAACTATCCAGTATTTAAAACTGCATGTGATCACAAATTAGCAAGCAGTCCTTTTTCTATTAAAACTACTCAAGTTATTAGTTTAAAATTTAAGGCAGCAAAGCTTCTATTCTTGGAAACATTGCTACAAAAATAACAATGGAATTACAGAAATGGTTGAGTCTCACTGGGTCTTGGCTGGTATTTCCCACTCATTTCAAAAGTGCATTCACGGATACCTTCTATTTCATACTATAAAAATACAGGACAGATACTTTGAGACAAGCAGAATATTTTGGCTTATATATCCTCTATTTTGTTAAGGATTTTCAGTCTCCATTGCGTCCTTTTGGAACAATAACCTGTGCAGTACAAAGATGAATGAACTTGCTAGGGCTGGCTATGATCGTTCTCATCCACTGTCCATTCTTCCATGCCCTCTGGCCCACCCCTCAGAAACGTGCATTTCTGAAAGGAGAAGGAAGGCAACTCTTAAACCTGGGGTTTAATTCCTACACTGAGGGTGTAACTTAGATAATTTAATTTGATTTTTTTACACTTTTTGCATCATTATTTTTTAATGTCCCCCAGCACAGTCTAGTGATGGCTTTCTGCAATGAAAGGAATCCCTGGATTATCTTCCATACAAAATCAATTAATACAAAACACTCCAAAGACACGGTTAGAGTTGAGCCATGGTATTCTCAGTGAATGCCATCAGAAGTCTTGATGCCTTTCATTTTTGCACTGTGAGAATTTCAGAGTGTGTTTTTCAGATCCATTATTCAAGAGGTTTCGTTTCAGTGCCTTAGCACAGTACAGAACAGTTTACAAAATTTGAAACAGTTTCACTTTCTCTTTTTTTAATTACATGAAAGACACCACATTATCAACCTCAGAAAAAATACCAGAGCAGCAATGGTAGTGAAATAAATTGACCATCACTTTCTCTCCAGAGTTTGTGTTCAACATTCTTACCACCTTTCAAATCCACTCAAAATCACCCTGTAGCTCCTCACTAGTAATACTGAAATGATAAAGCATCCTCAGAAGCAAACCCACCTCTAACTAACTGCAGCCAGCAGCAAAGCAGTGCAGCTGGTGTGGAACAAAGCTGTGTGTGGAACAATCCATCTTGTTTCTAAAAAATGTTTTGAAGCATTCCCAGATGCTGCCTGAGCCCACACTGATCTCAACTTTATCAACAAAGGGATGCCCTACAGGTGGCTTAAGGAGCACAGTTCTGTATGAGTTTTGTACAGGTCACCCTCTGATGCCCCACAGTGAAGGAGCTCTGCAAAAGCACAATGCTTCCCAGAAACTTCTCCCTCATTGCCAATATACACTAAAGTCTTGTTCAGAGAAAACATGGATGAAAAAAGCAGACTGCTGTCAAGCTGAAAGCAGCGCATTTCTATGTAAAAATCTACATCTTGTAAAGTGCCTTTTTGCAGCGAGGCACACATTGCACGTGTAGCGATGGGGACAGCAATCCTGCATCCAGCAGGTCCAGACAGCAGTCATAACACACACCCTCCCCCTCAGAATGAGCTCCTAGGCAATGCTGGGGCAAAAAGGTCAAATCCTGGGTTTGTACATAGCAGTGATGGAAGAAAGAGGCAGCAGAAAGGTACCATGAATTTTGCATAGAGTAGAACATGGACGGTGGAAGAGATACTGGCAGAGCAGTATCATGGGGTAGTATCCTGCTGACTGTCTTTCTTTAAAGGCTGTTAAACAGAGAACAAAGAACATGCATAAAAATGAATAATAAATGAATGTAAAGATCTTGATCTGTTAATAAAAAGATTGAGCTGTCTATACAGAAAGAAAATACTGGTATTAAAAGCTGCTTAAATCTGTCTGGGAAAAGCATGTCATAATCACGAAAGCGAAGTCCAGCTAATGCAGATGAGAAAGACAATTTGCAAATAATATTGATGAACTAATAGGGAAAAACTGCAAGCCCTGAGACTTTTCAGCCATTGATGGCTTCAACTGAAGAGATGTCAAAACAGATGAGCTAGTTCAGTTCAGGATAACCTGCTGAAATGTCATGTCTCATGATACAGTGAAGTCCTGAGAGATGACCTGAAGGTCCCTTTTGGCTTAAATTTTATTCATACATTATTTATTACCACAGCAGCTAGTCATTCAAATAAGGGATGGATGCTCAAAATAGGATTTTCAAAGCATCTCTGTTCTCTGCAATCAAACACTTCACAAAAATGCTCCAAGGTTGCTGGCTACATTCTGTCAGAAAATGCAATCTCGTTTCTTGTGACTCATCAACCCATTACCACTTCAGCTGTATTTGTTTCCCACTCCATTTGTTTTCCTCTTTCCTTGAACTAAGAAAGCAAACACGCTGTCATTTCTTCTGAGCAGTTACTGCTTGTGACACCTGCTTAATAATATTTCAGAATATTTTTGCTCCTTATGCCAAATCCATGCTTCTACATGGAAACAGGCTATACTCTGCTAGACAGAAGCAGAGATCTAGATTACTCTGCTAGATAAAAGCAGATAAAAGCCTCTCATATTCTTGGAAGCATTTAGCAGAATGCTTTAAGAGTGTGTGAAATGATCAACTTAAGCAACAGCCATTGTCATCTAGTGTTTTGGAACAACAGCAGATCCTATGGCAAACATCCTTAAAACCAGCAGGTTTTATGCACCTGAGGAAGTCCAAAGCTAAACCCCACTTTACACTGACCATCATCTAAACCAGAAATTGGAAATGAATACACAAAGATTTTGGGTATATTAGCTAGATGCTGATATGAAAAACACCATGAAGCACTCAAATATTCCCCCTGGACAACTGGAGCTTACAGAAGTGCTAATGTCACTGCATGTATGGACACTTGGGGGAAAAAAAACTACTAAACAGATTGCTAGAAGCAGCAGAGTTTGAGAGTCCACCCCATCGTCAGGCGGTAAAATAATACCTCTAGTTATGCTTATGGAGCTGTTCAAAGCCATAATTTATTGGTTAAACCTTGGCAGCTTCCTTCTGTGGGACTCAAGTGCAGGGACCTTGTCACCCTTCCCTGTGTCTTCACTGCTGGCTATTGAGATGCCAGATAGCTGACTTAAAGTGGCACAGACATAGGTGAATGATACATGTCAGTTTTCACTCCTATTGCTAAAAGAAGGTAAATGCAAAGCCTGACAAGAATTGTTTTATAACTGTCACAGAAAAGCATCAAACAAGCCATTGAGAAGATACTGTCAAGCTCTGCTATTACCATGATATCAATAATCAATGGCATTTGTGTCTGTGACAACAAAAGAATACAGCCAAAGGCATCAAATATTTAAATCTAATTTTGTTCTGGTCTGAACATTTAGAGCCTCGGTAGAATTTCTTACTTGTATATCAATTCTAAAAAGTAACATGCTTGTCCTCAATTAAAAAAAAACCCAAAGCAGCCAATATTTAAATACTGGAACAAGCAAAAAAATCTTGCTCTAACTTTTGCTACAGTATCTGCAAGAATAAATTTGCATTCACTAAAACTTTTGGTACAGGATCATTCCCTTTTTTAGGGAAGGAATCCACAGAATAATCTGTATTTTAAAATGTACTTCATATCACATCAAAGATGAATGCTGTAACCTTTTCTCCATGGCACAGAAAGGTAAGCTATGACAAATGAAACTTGCAAGAGGTGGCTCCTGTCATCTAAGAACTTGTATCAGATATAGTCATGTCATAATACAGTAATTTATGCCAGTTGCTTTCTCAGTCTCTAATGTAAAGCATATACTTTAACTTGAGAGGAAAATGAAAGAAAAAAGAAATCTGAGTCTTTAGTCCAAATTCTTACTTTTTTCACTGTTTAAACTATGAAATTAACTGCTTTGATTAAAATATTGCTTTGTAACTTACAAAATGTTAAAAAATAAAGACTATGTATTTAAATATATATTAAAAAATTAGCCAATTATTTTACAAAAGACTAAAAGAACCCACAGCCCTTTATGCTTACAGGCACCAGAAGCCAGGCAAACTACTTAAAAGATGAAAGATAAAGGTACCCAAGTGGAAAAAAAAAAAACAAAAAACCAAACTCATGTGAAGTATGCTCTAGCTCACATTCTTCTATCCATCTTTCCACAAGTAATCACTATTATAATTCCTACCCCTTCTCTTTCCCATGCTGAGACCTTGGCTCAGTCAGATACTTTTCATGTACGTAGTCCTCAACCTTCTGCCCTCCACAGTTCAAATTCACTTTCCACAACACTGTCTTCATTTTCCTCATAGATGTGGTCTCAATCTTACTCCCTTTCTACACCTACTCCATTTCCTAAATCATAACTTCTCTGGCCTCTTGCTGTCTCCCTGAGATCTTGGACCAGGCATTTCCAGTCTTCTTCTTCTATTCCACAAAAAACTATTAGACATATTTTCTTGCCCCCTCTTACTTACTGCCTCCTCACTCATCCTAGTCCCACAGCCCATTTATCCAGCCACCCTCACTTTCTTTTCAGTTTCCTACCCCATCATAACTTTCTCTCTCACCAGAACCAACTAAATTCAGCTGTCTTCCTTTTCTTGCAGTGCCTCTCAGTTTTCTCACTCAGCTGATTCCAATCCCCTCGCACCAGCCATCCTGGCAGTTCTCTTGTAAGTGATTAAAAATAGTACACTTTGATAATTCAGACATGGTTCTTATCAAAATTCAAATCAGACTCCCCCTTACTACCTGGGCAATGATACTAGCTATGGGAACAATGACAATGAATTTAAAAACCTGCCCAGCTTTGGTGCTCAACCCTCAAGCTTTTTACAGTTTGGAGTGGCTGTCACACAGGAGAATCCTCAGGATATCCAGGAAACTGGGATAATTCACATACTGTCAGCAGGTTTTTGCAGACACATCATCTAACCCTGCTCTGATACTCCCATCTGCACTGATGGAAAGTACTGTCCATGGCCTTTATTTGTATTTAAACCTCATCATAGCCATAAATTGGATTTATTTTTTTCTTGGGAGAGCTGGATGCAGAAGACATGTAGGGACAGCTACAATGGCTGTTCCAGTGGCAGTGAGTGCTGGTAACCATGTTAATGTCAGGGCTGGCATACAAAGACATACAGAAAATAGAGCTGCTGAACAGCTGAAGCAGATACCTGAATTCTCAGTGGCAAGTGAATGCAACAGGAGAGATGCAAAAGGTGCTAAAGATGAGGGAAGACAGGATACTAATGGTTTGGGGTCTCAGAGGAAGAATGGGCAGGGAGAGAGGGGTCTGGAGGAGATATAGGTTGAGGAGTACAACTTCAGAGAATGTGGATGAGGTCTGTAGAGAGAGTTGATGGGCTTGGGAGAAAAGGACAAAGAACTGGATGGGACTCTGAGACAAGAAGAGCCAGAGGTACCACATGGTTCCTCTTTATCAACCAGCTAAGGCCAAGGGAGCACTGCTCCTTCCCAAAGGACTGCTGAAATGTACCAGCCTCTTCCCTGAACCTCCTTACTCCCTAGTCTTTCCCCAACTCTCCTTGTGGCTGTTGGTGCCTGCACAAAGCACTGCCTGTCACATCTGCCCCCTGGCTTGCTCAGTCACTCTTACTGTTCACTGTGGCAAAAGTCAAGTCATATTTACAAAAGAGGTGGTCTGTAAGATGCAGCATACGCAGATTGCTCAGACAACTGCAAGACACTCTGCTAAAGATTTTAGCTAAAAATGTCTGACGGTATGGTCTGAAAAAGCTAAAAGAGGATAAAATGGGATCTGGCAGAGAAAAAGTCCCCCTGTAACAACAGATTATAAACCTAACTATTTCCAGTGCTCTTAAACCATCTTGAAGCATCATCGAGTGTGCACATCTGGAACATATGCCTGCATTTCTACTATCCAACACTTTAAGGTATATCAAATAATACTTCTTGAAGTTTCAATTCCTTATTAGTATTCATTTATATGAATGCCTCAAGGACAATCTCAGCTACTTACATTATAAGTGAACAATACGGACAAACGCTGAACAGACTTTTTGATGAAAAAGAGTTCATGGTGCTCCTGTAAAAGGAACATTTTCAGATTTTGTCAGGAACATTTCTTTGTAAGCTAACACTTGCGTTATTCATTCCAATGGCTTTCACAGTTAATAAAAGTCTATTCAGAGACAACATGAAAATCTTACTGCGGAATGGTGCCTTAAAAATGCAACCAGTTTGACACTGTTAGTTTGATTTTCCAGATCTGGCAAGGAGGAGTGTGACGCATGAGGAAGGCTCACTTCTCTGCAAAATGCTATGCACTTGCCTTTGAGAGGAGCAAATACTTAATGGTTCCACCTTCTAGTAAAAACCCCTAACACATTAATAGATCTTAATCAGAGTTGGGAGAGGAACAATGTTCAAATGCGTTTCAGATTTTTAAAATATGTCCTTCATTAAACTGTGAAATGGAGGAGGAAAACATACAAAGAATATCCATGAAGAACCTGATGGGTCTAGGCAAGGCACTATCAGTGAGAAAGGTCACCTAACAAGCCACTCACCTGCTGCACACAACAGTGTCAGGAGTGAGCTCAAATTGCCAAGGGCAGCTTTTAGAAATGCTAAATGGAGGGGAAAACCATCCAAAAGAGCATGAAACAAGGTATTAGCAGACTATTAAGATACTAGAAACTACAAAGGTTGACCTAATGCTATAATGCTTGAGGTTAAGGAAATATGGACTATCAGTGAATATAACTATCAAAAGGAACTTTTCAGAAAATTTAGGTTTGGAGGCAATAAAGAAGAAATGAACAGTTGGATAAATCAAAAGAAACATGTAGGCAAAAATGGCAGTTGCAGGTTGGAAGTAGACAAAGAGAGGCCTCCAGGGAAAGCTGCTGGGTACCACATCAGAACGTGTCCTGGGTTCCTAACACCAAAGACAGCAGAATGGTAGGAAGGGTTTCTAAAGGGAATTCTGTTTAGGGGACACTGACACTGAAACAGGACCATGCTTACAATTTTAAAAGGGAGAATGAAAGAAGAGGGAAAAGCTTAGGGTAAGTACAGTCTATGCAATTCAGTGAAATTGGACAGATAAACAAGAAATAGGCCTCACGGATGAAAAAAGCTTATTTAAAAATAGTGAAAAGTAGGTGTAATCATGATAGCAGATCTGCATTCACTATGGATGAATAGTGAGTGTCACAACCTGAACTGTTGTGACACTGCACAAGGACAAGAGCCATCTTCCTGATCTACTCATTTGGCTTATGCCTTCTTCTATAACCACTGTATTGTCTTCTGCTCAATAAGAACCACTTCTAAGTTTTTATTAAACACAACACACACACATGGACTGAGAAAAAATACCAAATAAGGCTGTGGGGTTTTTTCCTAGATGTGGAAAGATGCAAGAACTACAGAAACTTAAATTATTACATCTTTCTCCACCATGAGAAATTAGAGATAGATGAAAGTACTTAGGGGAAAAAGGAAGGAATAGAGATTCTGTCCTTAGAGGAAGCAACTGAGAAATAAAAGAATTAATGATTATTATACAGAATCAGGTAACTTTCCCCTCTACAGTCCCACCTCCAAATTCCTCCTAGAAGCAGCTTCTTCCCGGCATTTTTCACCTATAAGCTTTTTTTGGACCCCATTTTCTCCAACTTAAACTGTGCAATCTTTCAATTGGATCTACATAGGTAGACCTTTCACATCAGAGATTTATTATGGGGGTCCAAAACTGCCAACCAAAAGAGTCCAAGTCATGACAAAATGTGTGCATATTTGAAGAATGGAGATAAAAATAACATTATATGAACAAATGGAACTTAATGTAGACCCCCAGCTTCCAGGTCTGTGTTCCTTGTGCTTGGTACCATCAACAACAGAAGTGCTGGATTCAGAGCTTTAGGAAGACAATGTCATCAGCTGTGCCCAAAAAAGAACCATGTTCTCTGGCAGACTTTAGCACAAGAAACAATTTGAACCCTCTTCTGTATACAAGCTCAGACAAACACTTAATGCTATTAGTTTCCAATGTTACTTAGAAATTAATTTAAACATTTTAAGCTGTTTTCTTAGACACTTTATACAGAAACTCCACAATAGATGCCCTAAAAATAATTTAGAAGGCGGCCTGTATCATGTCAGATCTTCATAACACTAAAAAATGAAGAGCTGAATGCACGACTGCTCTCTCTCCATAGTCAGAGCACTCTCATTAGCTCACCACATGCGGCTGCTAAGGCTTGTACTCAAGGCAGCAGAGCTGCTGCAGATGCCTGGGACAAATCCTGTGACCATCCAAACTATGCCAACCATACCTTGTGTGACTGCTTGCCAAGGAGAGGGTGTTACTAGCCAGGCTTGGCTCAAACAATTCACTGCCCACAAAGCTACTTTAATGTACTGTCTCTACTGGGGTAAAAAACACAGTAATCCAACAATACATTACGATACTTTCCCATCACTGCAGCAGTTCCCACTACAGGCAACACTTTGTCTCCAACAAAGAAGCCTCACATTCTGTGCCTGCAAAAAAACCCCTATCCATACTGTAGGGATGCCAAGAGGAACATCTGTGTGCTCAGAAGGACACAAAATTAGCTTTTTGTGTGCATGTGTGTGTGCGCCTGGGTGAAAGAGATGGGGGCAGGGAGCTCACAGACAATAGCTTGTGTGACTGCATGGTAAGGAAATGTTCTTTCATTCCCTTCCTCCTTCTTTTAATTTATTTTTTAACCTGAACAAGGGAGTCAAACAGCCACAGCAGTTATCAGCTACTTCCCCAAGCCCAGTGAAAAGGGTTAAGTTTCTCCCCCGTGACTAGTTTTAGCCTGGATTTCTTTTCATCAGAAATAATTTCTTTAGGCATTAAACACCTACATTCACATTTCATCAAATAATATGAGGATTCGGGGTCTACTTGTCCCTTTATCATAAATTATTATGACTGTAATAATGAAATCGATTAAATGCTGAACTACGGATAGTAAAATGTCTCCTACATGATGGATGCATTCGTGGGCTTTGATTATTAACAAACTGAAGCTTAAAAAGGAGGAAAAAATAATCAGACAAAAAAGTACAAATACTACTGCCTTTCTGAATACTGAGTCAGTCACCAGGAGAGCAGCATAAGAGAATGTAAACCACGAACTTGCACTACCATGAAATTAATGCTGTAAAGCAATGAAAACCAGTCCAGTGGAAGCAAATTATTATAAAAAGCCCCTCTACAGAGGGCAAAGACCATCACTTACCAGTAAGCATTTTTATTTTGTTTTTATAAGACCTACTTAATCTACAATTTAAACAACCCAAGAGTTGTTTACTGATGGATTGTCCTGGCCCAGTCTCATTTAAATATGTTCAAGTTCCTGGCTACATTCAAAAGTCAGAAGAAACTGTAAGGTTTTTTTCTGGCGCTGTGCCTGCTAATGTCACATTCTCATTTTCTTCCTGCCCATTCTCCAGCTACTCTGCTCCAACATGTGTGGTGCCATCTAATCATCTGACAGAGACCATTAACTCAAACCGCTTCATGCCTCAGCTTTAATGCCAGCACCTCCAAAACTGGGAGCATGAGGCCAGGGAATCAATTAGCAGCGACTTATCTGTTTCCCCAAATATTTGTAACTCTTTAACCAAGGGTCTGAAATTACATCCCCTTCCTTCTGAAGGGGAAAATGGAGCCAGGAGATGCAAATCTGGAATAAAACTCAGCCTTTCAATCTCCCTCTCAAACACTTACCTTACTAGGAACATGATTTAGCAAAATAGGCAGGTTTTGACATACCTGTTGCACATCAGAAAAAGAATTTTCAGGTAACAGTATGCACTGTTACCTTAGTGTGCCTTCTCCAGAGAGAAAACTGAGTTACAGGAGCTCCCACAACTCCTGTCCACAAAGCAAGGGAATAAAACAGTTCTGTCACCTGGGAGAGCTGCCCACAGCATTTTACTCCGGATTTGGAAACACCAGTCTAGCACTTTAGGAAGCTCAATGCAGGGAGGAATGACTCAGCTGTGCAGAGTTCAGGTCTGGCACGGCTCTCTGGCCGTGGAATTAGTCCAAACACCTCTGACAGCCTCTTGACTACCCAACCACACAGATCTAAACTGCTTCTCTATGGTGCCAGACCTGATACAGCTGCACTAGACTCCAACTGTTAGAGGCTCCAAGGGGAAGAATGGAAGTGGCTTTTCAGAGAGCCAGTTCAGGACAAAGAAAATTTTTTAGTTCTTGTTTAGTCCTGACCCTGCCAAATCAAGAATGAGTACACATTTTTGCACTGGGCTCCACTGTCCACTCACCCAGGTCTAATAACACCTGAATGGGAAGAGTCAGCTCTGTGTCAGCCAGTATGTCCTGCTGGAGCTTGGGATGTGAATGGCTACAACACAGCACTGCACAAAACCAGCCCACACCTGGAGGGGCTGGAGGTGAGTGGGTGCCAGCATCTGCATGGAACCACTTGGATGTCCTTCCTTAAACATCCTGCAACAGCCATGAGATCCTGTCAAATGGAATGAACTGGACACCTCCATCCGTATCACCTTGGAAAAGAGGTGACTGCAAAGAATGATGTCCAAACTAGGACTCATTTAGATAAAACACAACTAAATATTTGACTAAATTTGGAGCACTTACTTGAGCTTACAATGCATGAAAGAAAAATGTTTCACCTGTTCTATGCATGAATAAAAATTACCAGAAAATAAAAATAATTGCTAAATACAGAATCTGTGTATGAATAGACAATATATTTTAATTCTTATTTTGCATTTTTAACTGAAAGTAGTAAGTGCTCATAAAACCAAGATTAAATGTAAGTCAGTGAATTGCAAGAAACTAATTCGATTTTTAGGGAATTTTCCTTTTCCCCCTCATAGTTATTGTTAAATCCTCCCAGTTCCAGAGCATGATTGTGTTAGGTTTTGTACAAATGTGTACAGACAGCAAAACTTGAAATATTTGCAAACTAGTGCTTGAGTTCTGTAAGAGCTGTGGTTCATGTCACTGACATGGATAAACTTACTGATTTCTGTGGGATTACACATACAGCTCTGCAATGTGCCTGCACAAGTGGCTGCTGAACTGGGGTTAAAAAAACCAAAACAAAACTAAACCCCCAAAACCAAGTAAAATAATGAAGAACAAATGAACAAACTAACGAGGCAACATCTGTCACTTGCTGGACTTTTTTTCAGAGCAGTAAGTCTTTTTTATGAATGCAATATAGTTCCACTCTACTCTTTGTATTTTCCTCCAAACTTTAGACACTGTAACTGAAACTCCCCACATAACTTCCTTTGCTGCCTCCCTTCTCCTTATCGGAATTTATTTGATTTTAAAAATGGCACCAAAAGTCTCTCTAGTGGGTGTTGTGGGATACAAGCACTCAGTGAGAACTTTTTTCCTAGCCAATGCTCATAGCAGCTCCTAGAAGACCAAGCACCTTGGTCTATATCCCGCATTCCTGAACTGGAAAATGGAAGCTGTTAAGATTCTGTCTCATTTTCTCTGTTACCTGCAATTGCTGTACATTCTGTACGTTCTACACCCAGCCTTTGATAATGTGCAAACAATATTCAAGTCCCCTCCCCATTTTTCTCTGCAGAAGATTCTACTGAACATTTATGTTTATATTCTTAAAAATTAATGAAAAATATTTCAATAATCAAAAGATTTCAAAAACTTGTAAAATTTACTATGCCTTTTTATACATGTAGGAAACTGTTTTACAGCAAACTCATTGTGTCTGGTGTGTTCACCTTTAGTTTCTGACAAGTAAGAATGAGTTTTGTATTTTAATAGGTTTTGAAGATGTCCTGCAATAGTAAACTAAATACATTTTGCCAGTGAATTACTGCAGTGGCATACATGAACTAGAGTGGAAATAATTGTAAAGAAGCCCAGCACCACCCATCCACCCATCACCCTTCCATCTACTTCTCTGGGTCACACACCCTTTTTGTTTTCCATTTTAAACCTTTTACTCTGATTTTCTTTCCCAAGCTGCCTTGAAAATCTCGCTGCCTAACTTACCACCCCAAAAGACAACAAGCTTTGCCACTGTTTCATATTGGAGGGATCTTACTAAAGCATATGAAAACCACTGGAATATTCAAAGTTTATAAGCCTGGAATAAAATGCGAACCCAAAATGTTAGAAATGAATCTTGTACTAAAGGCAGTCCTCCTTCTAAATGCCAACTTTATACTAAAGATTCAGTAATACTAATAAAACAAAGAACAGGCTTGTCCCTATTTTCAAATAAGCTCTGTCACTGAAAAGGGACCTGCTTAACATTTCCATCTATCTCAGAAGCTGGACACTGTGGTTATATTTGTTAGGGAAAGCAAGGGAGATCTCAAGACTGCTTCCGTACCTTTCACTTTGTTATTCTTTTCTTTCCCACTATCGTCCAAGAATTCCAGCTCCTGCTATTGCTTATCGAGTGGTGGAACACGGTAAGACGCAATTAATCATGATAACAAAATCCTATTCTTGTTTGTGAGTAAAACTAATTGTAGTACAGTATTTCTTTTCCATCGCCTTAGAAGGCGCCTTGCAGCTTTCCCACTATATCAAGTTCCCAATACATGCACACACAGAGAGCACCCTGGTGATGACTCATTCCAGCTTAACCTACCTTTTCAAACAAACTTCTCCAAACAATGGATTATCTGCATTTTAAATGGCAGGTGAAATTCTACCACTCTCCCTATAAAAAGGACAGGGAGGTTTATTGTACTCCACAAAAGATTTAAGGAAAGTATTGACCGTCCAAGCAATTTGTAATACTCTTGGGGTGGAAATAATTATTCTGAAAGTTTTCTCACACAGGGAAAAGTAAAAACTACACATAAACGATTCTGCCTATTAATGTGTCAATTCCATTAAAATGTTATCAACTCTGAAAGGATTTACTTGTGCATTTTATAATACCCTGCCTGTAGTAAATCACTTTTGAAGCCAGTAGCATTAGTTATAACATTAATGACCACACCAAGCAAGAACAGGCATTCAGTCAACCAAGTCAAATTCAGTTTCTCTTACACTTGGGAACAAGTTCAGATTACGTGGGTGATAAAACGCCTGCAGAGCCCAAGCAGGGCTGAGCACCAGGAGGCAGGTACAGGTTTAGGCTGCTACAGGACTGATCATCAGTACCTGCTCAGCCCTTTATGACCTGCAGGAATTTTACCTACAGCCAGGACACAGTGCATCAGTACCTGGACACAGAGAGGCACCTCCAGCGCTGTCACCACCACGGCACCACTGCGCTGATGGACCCAAACCTTAAACTGAACTCTGGTGAGGCTGACAGTATTTCAGCACCTTGTTTATGTAATGAGCACATTGCACTTAAGGCATACTGCACTTGCACCCTTTCGGACCCTGTCCTGGCCACATCTCACTCTGTCTCATTTCAGCATTAACCACACTTAGGAAGTTACATGAACCCCCAGAAGAAACTTAGAAGAAAGCACGCTAGTTAAGGTGAGGTTATTCAACCCCAGTACTGAGGGATGCACACAAATAACACTCAGAAAAATATGACAGTTAAAAGGCCACTACTTATTCCGCACTGTAAATAAAAAGTCTTAAATGGAAATTTTTAAATACTTGATTTAACTTTCTTTTTACAAAACCTAATCTATTTGTTTTGCCTTTCATAGGCAGAACAGATTCGATCAAAGCTTCCCAGTAACACGATATGACAATACAGGAGTAATTACTGAACCTTAAGGTATCACTTTTTGCATAGGAATAATTTTAATTTATGAAATGTACTTTTTATAATATAAAAATAAAACTTGATGTATAAATATACAAAAAAAATAATATATAAAAAGTCAGCTTTATTTAACATAGGATTTTAGCAACTTGCCACACTTAACACCCAATAAAACAGCAAATAAATTCAAGATTGATGGCTTTGCTTCACCAACTGCAGCAAAAATCAGAAAGATGCCACAGAAGTTTTAGAGTTCAGCTAGCGATGCAATTACTGTTGGGTGGGAACTTGGAATCCCTGGCAGGGGGCTTAGGTTTGTCTGTACACTGGATTCTCTGTCCCAACAGCAATTTTTGTGGGCAAGAGACACAGCAGGCTAATTTCTGAATGGCAGTGGGGGACCAGCCACTGCAGAGCTGGGGTAATGGTAAGACAGCAGCTGCCACAATCTTGGTGCTGCAACAGAGACAGCAAAGTGGCTCCAGGAAGTCCAAGGGTTCCCTTTTGCCACTTGAACAGTTAATGCCTCACACTCGTGTTGTGTAATGATACAGAGAACAGATTTAGCTCCAAATAATTATTTCAGTGGGGTTTTTTCTAGCTTTATCAGGCATAATTTGAATGTTGCAGCCTCACTTAGAAAACCAAATTAGTTTTGCTGGAAGGACTGGGGAAGAGACCAGGGAAGTATATACTGAATGTTCCTGGAATACAGTCATCATAGCCTGGATGTCAAATACATGCTTATCCATCTTTGGGATGTAAAAAGAACAATTCATAACACTTCTGTCATTTGATGGTGCAATACAAGCACCACTCTGATTACAGCTACATTTAAAGTTCATACATAACATAATTATCAAGGTAACAATGGACTAAAAATGTTGTATAGAACTAATATTTTGTAGAAATTTGTACAAAGTAAAGTAAAAAAAACCCCATAAAAATAAGGAGAAGTGAAATTAAATAACTTAATATTCAAACAGGTGGGATTTATCCTTATTTGATTCTGTGGATGTTGCAAAATAAAAAGTTTCACAGCAAACTGCTTTGCACAGTAGTTGCACAGGTTATGCAGTAATATACAGGTTAGCTGTTTGGTACCCAACACAGGTAACTAAACTGTATCCTCAAAAAGATTAAAAATATTTAGATTTTTCAGAGTAGCAGTGTATTAGTCTGAAAAATACCATCCTCCAACACATGGGAGTGAGACTGCTCTAACTCAAGCTGCTACAGTGTGTCATACTAAGTAATGGGGGGAAAAGTAAGTTAATAACTCTTAAGCATTTTCAAGACTTATTTTCTGATTTTGGTATCTAAAGAACTTCTGTGCAATGACTGATACATTCAATGATAACAATATACCTTCTTAAAGAGTCTCCCTTTCAGCAGTCAACTGGTTTGTGCGTGTGTGCACACGCAAGTATTAAAGGAGTGACAGATTTTAATTCAACTATAATGTGTGTGTAGGCTCGTATCATATACTGCTATTTGATTGTGATACTGGATGCTCACATCTTTTTGGGGTTTTTTTTCCTAACATTTTCAAGCCTGAACAGAAAACAACCCAGGTACAAAGCTGTGAGTAGTGTTCATTCTTCAGTAAGAAGCGTAGATGAAAAAACAGGAAACTGGAGGGCCAGAAGTTGAGAAACCACAACAAAAGTTTATTTCTTGTTAAATAGCACAAGCATTTGGTGAGCCAGAAGATATTTACTGAAGTTACAGTTTAGCAAAGCCTGATAGCAAATTGTTTTAGAGATAAGGTCATATGATTGACCACCTTAGCTTCTTCCAACAATTATCGAGCAAATGGAATGAGAGCTGGCTGAAATGCACAAAATCAAACTGAGGTGACAGAATCAATCCCAGGTAATAGTCATATCAATAATGCAGCCAAATGCTTCCCCATCTCACTCCTACTTATTTCATGGTCATTTAAAAAAGAAGTTGAGCAGATTACTTTGAGATTGTATTTATGAGCATTTCTCATTCATCTGGATTACTTGCAAGGTAACAAAAACTCTTCAGAAAAAGACAGTATTTTGCAAGCAGCACAAAGAAATATTTATTTCAGGAATTTTGAAATGTTTGCTGCACTTACTATATTGAAATGCTGGATTTTCTACTGTACTTGCCTGAAAGTGTCTCAAAAGCAAGTCTTCTTTAATGACCAGCTACTTTCTAAATACTTGACCAAAATCAGAGAAATTAAAGGTGGGATGAGACATCAAGTCTTATCTTTTACACCAAAGGAGGTACCCTGATGAAAAATTCATCTAACTTGTTTTTAAGAAACGTCTGTGAAGGAAAGGTTTTTTACAACTGGCCCTGGGTAAACCCTCTGACAGTTTCACCATCCTAACAGCTGAACTTGTTTACCAAATATCTAAGCTAATTGTCTAAACCAAGCCAATTTTTTTTTGTTCTTCCTCCAGACAAGATCAAAAGATATGACTGAATCATCTTCTATACTAGAAATAGGATTTGAATCCATGCACTAATTATTTTCATATTGAAATAATTAAAAAAGAAATGATGAAATAAACTCCCTTTAATACTTCATTAATTCTGGTATTTATGACATGAAGGAAAGCTGTAAGAAAGTTAAGGTGGCAAAAAAAAACTTCCAAAAGCTAAAGGTAAAAATTAAAAAAGTTTCTCCAACATTCACAATTCAGCCCCTTAGGTAAACATTCAAGTTGAATTCAACACCAGTGGTTTTACTGCTATAGAAGTATAGCACAGAGCAGAAAGAAGAGCCTAACTCTTCTAAATCCAGAGCCTAACTCTTCTAAACCCCAGTTCAGTTTTCTCTTATTCCCCTGAGATCAGCACTACTACTAGCTGTTACTCTTGGCACCCCATGCAAACTACCATCTGACACTAAAAATGGTACTCGATTCTCTAATCTCATGACTGACAACTGGCACAGTGATCAAGAGACTGTGAAATGCAAATCATTCTTTTTCTGACCAGGAGAAATAAAACAAGTCTAGATATCACTGTTTCTTCCTGGCTACTATCAATCCTTCCTCACTGGGCTGTAGGATGTGAGTAGGATTTCTGCTGTTAATGCTCCAGTTGCCTTTGGTCTGGGAGAAGAACCAGCAAACACTAAAGACATCCATGTATGTGTCCAAATGTCTGCTACCTTAGCTCAGTCTACATGGACTATCAGGCAAGAAGCAGGAGGCACCTTCCTGATTAAGGTCATTCCTGTCAAATGTCAAGGTATTGTCCAGAAGCTGGACAGGGTAACACTACAGAAAAAAAGGAAATATATATTCAGAAATGCTTGACAGTTTCTGCAGCACAGAAAGAAAAATAAACACCCAGTAAGGGAAAATGACAGTGGATAATTTTATTCCAAGTACTCAAAATCCGACAGAATTCAGCAGGACAAGTAACAGGAGATACAGACCATGAGGTATGAGACAAGCTTACTTAGGGAGCACCACAATCACTTTTGCCTACATGGTACAAACAGATGAATACATTTAACAACTGCTTGCTAATAATGAACTGCCCTGAAGAGTTGCTTTGCTATGGGAACAACCACCCCACATCAAAAGAACCTCATTTGTATATCAAAGGAGAAATTACACTCAATAATAATGTTTCTTTGAATTGGCACCTAAAAATAGTATTGGACAAACTTAACTTTTGGTCTGAAGACTTTTGAAGAGAGAAGTCATTTTCATTATAACCAAAAAACAAAAAGAAAACACTTTCACTCGACATACTGCAAATACCATAGGAAAGAGCAGAAACTAATTTTAACTATGTGGTGTAAGGAGGAGGGTGTGAAAAAGAGGAAGACTATTTCTTACAAGTACTTCAAAACCTCTCAGCAACATCAAAGGAAAAGCATGCCACATTCTTCCAAGAGGTGTTTGTTTACACTCCAAGAGCAGCTTATGGTGCATAGGACTCCCAGTCCCATAGAGGAACGTGCTCCCGTCAACACTGAGGTCCTCTCACGCTTTCCTATTTAGTCCTCAAAGACCTCTCTTATTTCACTAGCCCCATATGAAAGCTCACTAGATACTCAAGAGGTGCACAGTGCTGCACCATTGATGCCTGCTTTGCCCACTCAACAGAATATTAAATATCGCATTGCTTACTCTCTCTCCACTGCTTTCCTCTTTCCAGAAGCACTTCGGTGCTCTCTGCAGAATTTTGCTACGCCATTCAACATTGTCCACAAAGTCTGAAGTAGCTTAGTCGTGGGCTTTATGTCACTTACCAGTGATGGCATGGCTTTATGTCACACACAGCACTTTCAGGCTTTTCACTAATCCCCATTCTTCTTTTCATCTAAGCCTTATGTTACTCGAGAATTTGACAGGAGGAAGTTTCATATGGATAAGGCCTTCTAAAACCGAGCTGCCACTGGCTGTTGATACCCAGATGAAATACAGCAGAGTAGAGCTTTCATCTGTCAAAGGCTGCACCAACCATGATGCAAGCACTCAGTCTTTTTCTCTAAGTAAGGGCAGAAGTAAGAGCTCAAGGTTCAAACTCATTTGAGTCTTTAAACCCCATAGAAGTACCCTGAACAAACAGCCAAGTGCTACAAGCAAGGATGGACAGGCACGACTTACCATTTTACCTCTGTTTATGAAAATCACAAAGACATGTTAAAACTTTTCTGAACAGATACTAATTCTACAATTAAAGGAGGTAGGGCTACCAGCATAAATTCAGCATATTTAAATTTAGATTCAGCATAAGACTTCAACTCAATCAGTTAAATTTAAGCAATATAAGCATTTCTGCTTTAGAAAAAATCAAGTCATATGGTGAGTTTTGACACCAGTCTAAACCCATAAAATGCAGAAGAAAAAATGGTAGGTAACTTCAACATATTCAATTACTTCCATTAATTGTATAGACTTCCTAATGAAATCACAGTTTCGCAGCCCTAAGCAATATAGCTTAGAGATGAAAAGCCAGGCCATACCCTCCTTGTTTTGAAGTCTCTCCACTCCTATGAGCTGTTCCTAGTAGGAAACACCCTTCCTCCAGCTGTAAGGGCAGACGAGCAGCTGCCTTAATAACCAATGCCAACTCCACATATTAATACATAAAAGCAGCTGCCTGCCTGCCTATGCAGCTGAAGGAAAAGGGCTGGAGGCACAGGCCAGTATCTAATACTGGCTCTGATTGCAAAGGCAGCTGCTTGGTTCATACAGCTGCAGGAAGAGTGCTAGGTATCAAAGTAAGAGGAGAAATGGAAGATGAAATGGCTCAAGCTGTGTAATCATAATTCCCAGAATTTCTAATAGATACTTGCATCCTTAATCTCTGATCCTTAGCTGCCCATTTGTGAACTGGGGTAAATATGGGATAAATATGCCTCTCTGCTCACAGGATCCTGAAAAACTACATCTATTTCTGACTGTGAAGCATATTAATATAGTCATACCCTACCAATGCCAAGAAGAAATAGGGAATTCTATCTTCTTTGTGAACTATTCAAAGCATGGCATAGCTGTACATTACATAAATACCATTCCTTCTATGCATTAAACAATATTAAGGACTTTGAAAAACTTAAGATGAAAATGAAGCACTCCTCAGTTCCTGGTGGCTGGTCAGACTTGGAAAACAGCTATAAGGATCTCTTTGATTGCTTTTTGAGCATGCTTGTGCATGAGAAAAAGTGCACAACACATACAAATTAGAGAAACGTGCCCTGTTTCTCTGCTCTGACTCAGTAGGCAGATGTAGCAGTCTGTACTTACTGTATCACATAAATACTGTATGCAGCTTTTACTGCTTTAGGAAAAAGCAGTCTCCATCAATATCCTGCAGCTGATGGCAAACACTGGACAAGTTATATTCTCAAACTGGTACAGAAATTGCATGTAATTACTAGCACAAGGGGCTTTCTGATCCCCTTCCTTGTTGAAAGTGCAACTACAGGGCTAGCAGAACTGATCAGACTCTTTGAGCTGGAAAGAAAGAAAGGGTACAGAAGGGGAAAATAGATGGAGGCATCTCAGAATCACAGGATCTGCGCTGGACTTGAGTATATGAGGCACAAGAATCAGAAGTGGAGGGAAATCTGAGGGCAGAAGACAGGAGGAGAAACTTAGCCTAGTAAAGTTTTCTTCTCTTGCACCACTTCTTAAGTTTGGGTCTCATGTCCAGAGTGAGACCAGGGGGATGCTCCTGGGTTAGAAAGCTCTGATTCAAGGACAAAGGACCTTTGTGAGAACCAGCCCAGGGCTGGCACAAGCTAGGTTTCCATGCAGTCAGGCACCTCTGACTCAGGCCCACAGTGCAATCCATAGTACCAATACCATGTCCCCACAGTTCTCCAGAACACCCCAAACTTCATTTAGCTTAAGCTGAGATGACCCACCTTTCTATGATTCTGGCTTAGTTTCTGAACAAATGTCCAGGAAACCATTTGGAAATTGCTCTCTCTATTCTCAACCAGTCATATACAATTACTGGCTGGGCAATGGCATACATGCACCTTAACAGCACCCAGGGCTGCTGGCAGAATACAGGGACAGCCAATACTTGTATACTGACTTACTAGAAACTGGGCCTTTCAAATGTTTCTGCAAAAAGTACCTGATACACAGTGGAAACTGTCTATCTTCAAATCATCAGAAATATTCCATATCTCCTTGGATTATTCCACACAGCACCATTAGGAAAAGAAATAAATTGATCAAGAAGTTTTTTAGATAAAGAAGTTCTACACTTTTCTTCACATTATTAAAGAAGACCAGGAGAAAAAAAAAAAAAAAAGAAAATGAAATCTTGTAATATTACTAACTACCCCTCAATTTTTCTAGGTTTTTGCTGAAGTTTAAAGATTATATACTGACAATTACACACCAAGAAAATGAACAAAGCTTCTCTAAAGGTACTTCGTATCCCAGCCGTGGTCACCTGTAACACATTCTTCCTCAACTTTATTGCCAAGTCACTGTGAACAATTGAGCACTGTAGGCTGCTGCTGCAGCCACCCCTGGCTGTGTGATGACCCATCATATAAAGTACCTCGGGTCCTGCTGTTCATCTGCTCAAAGGAGTCTCCTCAGCTCAAGTCCCACAAGGTGATGAGTTTCTCCCCAGTGCTGACAGCCCAGTGTAATACCTCAGAGATGGGCCCTTGCTGAAAGATGCCATATTTCTTAGGAAACATTCATATTCACTTGCCTACCTCCTGCTCAGTAATACTGCTACTGCAGATAAACCAGCAGTAACATAAACATTAACAGCTGTATACAAAACATCAGGCAGCAGATAACACATCGTGCTCATGAGTAACGACCGTCCAAATATAATTCATTCCACTGAGAAGCCCTCCCCATCACAATCTCACAAGGAATACAGACCACAAAGAACTATCACATGGAATAACCAGCACATGGTGTAACCAAAGAAACTCAGGTGGGCCTTTGTGGTTTCAATCTCCTCCATCCTTCTTTTGCCTTTCCCTCAAACTGAGGGTATAACTATATATATTGCGTAAAACATACATTTAAATAACTGGTACAATTATGCATACCTGCAATACACTGTTTTAATACCAAATAAATTTTTGGTATCAACTCTGGTATCAAATTGAGTGAATTTATAAGGACAGCTCTTCATTGTGCTGCTGGCTGTGTTTTTATGTTTCAGAACTGAAGCACACAATAAACAAACCACTCTCACCTCTCATTATAGGCCCAATTATACATAAAACTGTGGTTGATAATTAGTGCTTCCTACTCAATTCCCTGTCATTCACACAACACAATGAAAGGGAACACATCAGTGTGTGACAATGCCACATTTTTATCTATATTCTACATACACAGGTAAAATTAATTCCCTGCCAGTAATGTTATTTTCCACTACTCTATTAGACAAGAACTCCCTTCAGTCTTCTCTTGTAAATGAAGGATCTTTGTAATTTCTTCCCAAAACAGGAATGGCATTTCCTTCTTTCTGGAATACATCTGTTGCATTGAATGCTAAAATACACTGAAATAAAAACTGAGGAAATCAAGTGAAAACTTTCAAAATATTTCCAAAGCCAAAGATTTAGAGCAGAAGAGGAATGGCAAGCTACACAAGCTGAAAGACAACATCAACAGGGGCAGCAGGTCGAGGAAAGGGATTCTGCCCCTCTATTCTGCTTCCCCAAGACCCCACCTGGAGTACTGCATCTAGCTCTGGGGTTTCCAGCACAAGAGACATGGACCTGCCAGACCAGGATCAGGGGAGTACCATGAAAATTATCTGTAACTCTCCTACAAAGAAAGGCTCTGAGAGCTGGGGCTGTTCAGCCTGGAGAAGAGAAGTCTCCAGGGGAAACCTCATTGCAGCTTTCAACAAATAAAGGGGGCTTATTGGAGACAGGGGGACAGACTTTGTTTAACGAAGTCTGTAGTGACAGGAAAAGGGCCAGAAGTTTTAAACTGAAAGAGAGAAGGTTTAGGATGAACACAAGGAAGACATATTTATGATGATGGTGGTAGAACACTGGAACAGGTTGTCCAGAGTTGTGGATCCAAGGCCACTTGGATGGGGCTTTGAGCAACCTGATCTAGTGGAACATGTCCCTGCCCATGGCAGGGGGGTGCAAACTAGATAGACTTTAAAGTCCCTTCTAACCCAAGCCATTCTGTGACTCTATGATTCTCCTAACTGAAGACCAGACTCCTAATGTGAGTCAAAACACACCAGTTCTATGAAAAGGATGACTTCCCCCATTCACTCAGAATACCAGTGAATGATATGGAGATTTTTAGCACATTTTAGGGTTTTCTCTAGTTTAGTTAGATTTAGAGAAATAATGGCTAGAATATCCTGCTGATGGGTACTCTCCTGCTCTCCCAAAGACTCTCCATTTGATTACCATCAGACAGGTAGTGGAGTATTGTGTCTACAGTAACAGAGACAGGGAACTGGAGGATGTACAGGATAAGGAAGAAATAAGAAAAACACTCTTCTGCCTATCTCTGAAACAACATCTGTCAGCAAATTACACAATCCTAGGTAGCAAAATCTCAAGTAACAAATGCTTCCAGGCTCCCTGCAGAAAGGGGCCAATCCCCAACAGCCCAGTACACAGCAATATGCACTCTGTGGAGAAGAGAACAGTCTTAAGCTGCTGCTCCTCCATTCATAGCATAATTAACATGCTGTTTCATAGAGGTTGTTTTCATTATAGTCTACAAGTGGCAACTCCAGCTTGTACACAGGTTGGGAGAATAATCTTTCTCCATTTTCTTTTCCTTGGTACCATGTGTTTCTACAGACCTCAGGAGGAGTTCAGTACTCTTACTAAGCTTTTTTCTTTGCTGAAATGAGTTCTAATAGGAACCTTTCCCTACAAACAAGTCTAAAATAGAAAAAGCCCACTAACAATTATAATACACAGTGGACAATACCTACAGGGTTTATAGCAAAATCTGTATTTTTAAAAAACCACAAGCAATTCTGTATAAATTTGTATCCAAAACATAAGAAAACACCTGTTTACATGACCATGTACAGCATTTCTATCAGCATTAACAAATATTTGTTATATTTGTTAAAACATCAGTCAATGTTTAGCAACTGACTGACGGATGATGAAATAACTGCATACTATTATGCATGATGTTACACATATTTAAGTATTAACCCTTCTAGGTTATTTTTAAAAACCTTAAGTAAGCAAAAATGAAAATTAAACACTAATGAAGAAGGCAGTGTTGAGTTCCTCTTCTTGCTGTAAAGCAGAGAAGAATCCTGCTGACATCCTCCATTACATCACAGTTTTGCAAATTGGCACAAGCAGAGGTAGATGCTTCACTTAACTCCAAGCTGCTCCACAGTCTGACTGTGTCTGATTGCCAGAAAACAGATGCTGTGAAGCCATAGCAACATTTATGCCATTTATCAGAAGAGCCCTTTGCAATTATGATGTGAATCAACGAATTTCAGCCAGCAAGAATAATGTCTCCTGGTTAAAACACAGACATTATAAATTCAGTTACTTCCTACTACTGCCAAAAATGTCCATATTCATGAGCATCTTACAGTTTCCACACTGCAATTTCTTTTTCCATAAAATGGGAATAATAGCTTACTATAGCACTGGGAGATTGAAAAACATGTTTCATTAATATTTACAACATTCCTCTTGAGAACTGCAAAGTCAGCGACAGAAGTTAGTAATTTGACATGACAACTTGTACAGAGATACATCTTATTGACAGCTATTTGTTCAGCCTAGGATATGCAACAGGCTGTTGTTCCTACAATGCCATCAACCCCTCATATGAGCCTAAGATCACAAATATGAAAAGCTGTTTTATTCCACAGAGGAATCAAACAGGCAAGGTGATACAAATTCCTATCCTGTAAAGCCTACAAACTTTTAATGAAAAGTTAATTGAGCTTTAAAAAGCAGGAGGGAGGACAAGTAAAAATGAAAAACAGGCCACAAGGTTCCACAGGACGTATTTTAAAAAGTATACATCGTGTTAATTCAGAACAACTTAAAAAGAAAATAATACAGACTGAGGTTATTTTGGATTATCTATACCATGAGGTAGTTGCCAATAATGTGGTAGGAAAAAAACCCCATTTCTAAGACCAGTCAATAAAAGAAAGTAAGAAAAAAAGTAGAAGACAAGGATAGAAAAAAAAACCCAATTTGTTCTGCAGTTGGCATAGCTGGGCATATGTCTTTAGGGTTCTTATAAATGTGTATCCATATATTTCTGTACCACAGCCTCTGTTGGTCTAATGCAACCTAAATATTCAGCAACTCACCCCATAAGCCAGTGAGCTCCTCTTAGGCCCTGGCTCCTTAGCTTTCCTCCTGGTGGGAAAATGCCCTTAGAGAAGCACCACTCTCAGGAGGTTCAGCCGAGTGGAAGCAGTGGCTGCAGGTTGTGTCTCATACCAGGCTGTGAAACCCAGTGGCTGCTGCCACGTTCCGTCTCCTGTGTCCCTGCTCCCACCACAAGCCACACAGCTACACATTTCATTGAAAAGGCTTTTAACCTTTAAATGCAGTTTGTTTTCTTACAGAAAGCTTAGAAAGGAGGGAATGCTGATCCATGTCATGCATTAAAAGCTATTTGGAAAAGAGTTGGGTTTTCAGGAACTATTTCTGGGTGCGATGGAGTCACAATTTACAGCGAGACACTGCCAGTCCCAAGGGAAAGCAGGAGAGATCCAAGGCTTTTATCTGTAACAAACTTGCTCAACTTGGCTTGTGCTCACAGTGTGCTGGCGAGGAGGGCTGGCTCTCCTCACACAACGGCACTTGTGTCTTCCCAAGGCTCCTCAAGTTCCCACCAAGCTCTCACTCCACGGGAGAGAACAGCAGTGTACTTGTTTGCTTCAACATACTTTTTTATTAGAGAAGAAACACTGTTTTCAGGGGTTGTCTCAAAAATAATTACATAGAACAAAAGCATCTCTTCACTTTAGGATTACTACCTAAGGAAACTGTACATTTTAGCCATGTAACAGCCTATATAAAAAATTGTTCATAATATTTTGGATGTCATCCTTCACCAGCCCCCCTACTATGTCTTCTCCAATTCCAACATATGTTCGTGTCTCTGCTTGAGATAATTTTTGATAGCAGGCAAACTAATTAAACATTCTTTAGAAGCCACAGGGCTGAAGTCACCGTGTGGTGACTAAACATTGCAGCTGTCAGGAGAGGCAAAGTGGGTTCCCATCCTAATCCCACGCTGACCTCGGAGCCGAGCCTGAGAACCTGTCAGAAAGGTGCTCTCACAGCACAAGACAGCGAGCAGCAGCTGCTTATGCTCAGCAGGCTGCAGCCAGACTTTTTTTTCCTTCTTTTTTTTTTTTTTTTTTCTTTTTTTCTCTCTTTTCCTTTTTTACTGTCACTCTGGATACGCTGCATGGCACTGGCACATGCACATCCCTGCTCCTGATGAGGAGGAGCTGCCTGTGAGCTCGTTTCTGACATGCATAAGCCCAGACTGAGATGAAACCCAATGTCCTCTAGTCAAACTGCGGACAAAAATCCAGCACCCACCTTATGCATGGAACAAGAAGCATCAAAGATATATTTTAAGGCATTTCCAAATCAAATTAAATCTAGGTATTGGAGATGTTAATTCTTTTATGCAATTAACAATAGCATTAAGCTTTTTTTCCCTTGCAAAATAAAGAACATGAATTTGAAAAGTATACCAATAATACAAGCAGAATTCTTTAATCATGCTAAATTAGTCACTAAAGCATAAATATGTGGCAGAACATCTTACATATCTTTAATTTGAAGGAGTGATTTTTTTTAAAAAACACAAGGCACAGAGAAGGCAGAGAGAAAGCAACCCTTTTAAAATACTGTAAATAATTAATACAGCTATAATACTAACTCGCAGTGAAAACTTGACAAACAACACATCTAAGAGAGATGGAAAACCTGAACCACAGAATTAGGCATTCGTTCAAATAAACAAATCTCAGCAATTCAACTAGGTAAAATTACTAAATTGACTTGAGGACAGCTGTGTTCTGCCTGAAGATCAATAAAGGAGGTGGCTATCAGTGGTCACCACACATGTATCTCTCTTCATGGCACCTGAGAGCAGCCTAATTTTCTAAGAATGCAAATGTGATGACTGATTACAGACAGCTAATTCTAAAAGCAAGAGACTGAAAGAGCACTGAGGAGACTGAAAAAGGACACTTTTTTGTAAGTTACTAAAATACAATTTAAAGAATAACTCAGCAGCTCAGTATTACTCAGCACTGCCTCATCAATTTTGCTTCCAGTTCACTGCACAGTCTAGTTCATGTCAGTTATCCAAGTTATCTAGTTACATCAGGTATCCAAAATCTTCCTTTGAGCCCATCCTTTCGTCACTAGTTAAACAACTCATCAAGTTTCCTCCAGTTCAGTCATAGAATCAAGAAATGGTCTGGGTAGGAAGGGACCTGAAAGATCATCTAGTTCCAAAACCCCTGCTGTGAGCAGGGACACCTTACTCTAGACTGCTCAAAGCCCCATCCCATCTGGCCTTGAACACTTCCAGGGACAGGTCACCCACAACTTCTCTGGCCATCTGTTCCAGTGCCTCACTACCCTCACAGCAAAGAATTTCTTCCTAATATCTAACCTAAATCTACCCTCCCTGAGTTTAAATCCATTACCCCTTGTCCTATTAATGCCCTTGTAAAACATCCCTCTACAGCCTCCCTGCAGCTCCCCTTAAGTACTGGAAAGTGCTATAAGGTCTCCATGGAACCTGCTCTTCTTTGGGCTGAACAATCCCAATTCCTTCAGGCTGTCTTCATAGAAGAGGTGCTCCTGCCCTCTGATGATATTCATAGCTCTCCTTTAGACCCACTCCAACAGGTCCATGAAACCTTGAATATATAAGGCAACAATGAACAAGCTCAACTGTTTTCAACCCAACTTCTGCAAATTTGATCCACATATTTCCTGGTTCTGTACTAGTGGGGCATCTTGTAACTGAAGGCTCAATACTGGTTTCAGCGAAAAAAAACTTGAGTACGGATAGTGAAGTCCTAACTGCACTAAAGTCTCACACAAAACTTAAAGAACTACCTTGTGTAATCCAAGACCAAGATATTGAAAAAAATGTTATGACTGAGACTGGTCTGAGCTCAGAAACAAATACATTTTATACTAGCCAAGTAGTGTTACTGCTTTTTAATAAGGTCATTTTCAGACACTCTGCCTTCTTATTGTTTCTCAAAGGTACATGACAAATGTACCGTAGATGACAAAATGGTCAGACCTCCTCTAAGTGCTGGGAATTGAGCAGAGCACTCGAATTCCACCATTGCTTGTGAACAGCATTTTCCTGCTGGGAATGCATGAAACCTCCCGAAGACTCAGACTGCTCAACTGTCAGAGAACAGGAGCAAGGTGAGTAACGGGTGTTTAGCAACAGCACCAACACTCTTCCAGGCAGTAAGCCACCCTTGAGGAGGGAACAGCTATAAGTTCCTTGGCAAAACAGGTTACCAGAAGTTCATCAAATCTCTCCTGTGATCAGCAGACTGACTTATGAAACACAGCACTGTATTAGAAGATATTCATCCCTTGGACTTAGAGGTATTTCAAGACACAGAGCTTGGATATATAAAAGATCTTCTAGTGGGCAGATATCTATTATTTAAAGGTATTTGTCACACTGAAACTCGTGGAGTTATTTATTCCCCAATCAAAACTTAAGTTCTTAAGATACAGGGTCTGAAAAGAGTGCCTGCCTACATGAGAAGCACCCTGCAGCACACCTCTGTGTGTCAATGCAGGCTGCATTCCTTTAGCTGGGGCTCCTTCTAGGAAACATACTTAACAAATGAGATACAAATTAAAGTCTGTAAAAACAAAATTCCATATGAAACTTTACCCCTGTGAAAAACAAAGAGAAACAAGAGCAGACTGCCTGTGACAGATGTTAGCTATTCCTCCCACAACATTACTGGAATGTACACACGTACGTGGTGATTGGTACAGGAGATGGGACCTGATAACTCCAAAACTCCACTGACCCTAATCTACAGAGGGATGTGAGCAAAACTCTGTTTTTAAAGTCCACTGTTAAACTTCCAAGTACAGTTGTTATCATTATCCATCATACCGAACTAATACTCAAAGTGATTAATACCTCAAGACAATAGGTTTATAGACTATGAGCAGCTGAGCCTGGATGCACTGACTGTACAACATAAGGCTCACTGCTATGAAAAGCCCACCTATTAAAATACCTATTAAAACTATGAGAGAAGTTTTAGGCTTGATAAAATCAGTGTCCACAGATCAGTTCTTTTAAATAATTTAAATAACAAATTTTTCTTGCCACAAGTGAGAATCCTGAATAAATGCACGCACTGTTTGCAACCAGGGGTTTTTAACATGCTCATTATTATCTGCATTAAAAGATGTTTTTCTCATGAATCAAAATTTTTACTGTAAAAACATTTTTTTTCTTAGAAGTTATCTGATTTATTAAAAAGAATATTATAGAAAGATTTTATACTTTTGTCAGAACATATCACATAGGTTACTATATAATGAATGCTTTCTGCTTTGATTGAAGTTGGCTACAAAGCAACTTTCTGCAAAACACCTAAAAGCTGTACTTTCAAATCAAGAAAAATAAGGTGATAGTCTGTTAGGGAAATGGCTGATTGATAAAATGGGGTATGTACTATATTGCCAGCTGCTCCAGGTGTTTGCCTTCAGAGGGAGGCTGTGCCACTAGCCACGTAATTATAATCATTTGCCAAAGAATACCTGACAGGTGCCAACTTCAAGTCCAGGTAAAACACAAGCAATTTTACCAGCAGCACTTCAGTGATCATATCCTTCTATCAGCTGCAGGGTGCAAGAAGCTAAAATAAACTATTCAGGGAGAAGCTAGCCATGCTGCTGGATTGCATTTCCATGCATTAACCATCAATTTGTCCAGTCAGAAAGGTTTGAGTACATTTAATACTTTAAGGGGAGAAAAGTAACTGATTTGAGGAGAGGAGAACACAGTATCTGCAGTGGGTCTTTTCAAAATTAAACCTTCTCAAACTTCATTTTCTATTCATGATATTGATTGGCTAATTGCATTTTAACCCTCTTCCTCCTCAAACAATAGCAGCTCCTTATTTCTTTTTCACATAGAAACAGAGTCGCGTTCTTGCTCTCCATCTGCTGGCTCTGCAGGAGCAGTTGACCATGACTTCCAGAATACTCTCATTGCTGATAAGGAAGCAAGGAAGAGCAAGGAACAACATGCAAAGGCTTTATCTTACACCCCTTACTATTAATATTTGATGAAGTTGTGTCTGTAATGAATTGAAAACAGACATAACAGAACCAAGAATAATCCCAGAATTCATCAGACGGAAAAACTGAAGGTGATGACCTGGGCTTTATGACTTCAAAGAATCCACTGGTTTAATCATATTTATTTCTTCTAAGTAAATTTACTCCAAACTGGATATCTGTTAAGAATGCTATTTCTTTTTATTTACTATAATAATAATTGTGATTATCATTGATTTATATTACTGATATAGCATTGCTGACCTCACAGGTTATGTTGTGGCATACCCTGGAGACTTTCTACTTGATCCAAGTGGTAATTTAACAGTAGTCTTCAAAATAATCCCACACACAGAGCCCACCACGAGAGCTGCTATCCAATCTCTTACTGACAGTTTCTAACAACCAGTACACTAACTTATTTTTAAAAGACAATAGCAAATTAAAAATTGTAGTTACATATTTGAATTCTTGCATGTTTATGAGAGACAGACATACTCCAGCACTCAAGCTAACACAGAGTTTTAAAAGATGGACTCACAGACAGGCTGGCTGGGCTAAAGGGGCAGACAGTGGTTAAACTGGGTGGTTTCACCTATCCAACAACCTCTGATGTGCAGCACGATCAAACTTCCTGTGGAGTCAATGGGACTACTCCAAAGAAACTGCTTCTCTGGCTTCCCGAAACATTTCTGTACCATACAACATTGCTCAAGCTGTGGACAGGAGTGGCCCAGGTGCCAAGAAGAAGGTTACTTTTAAAGCACACTAGCAATGATTGCCAGCATTCTACCTATGTTCTTTTAAGTTTTCATCTATCTCATTTCTCACTTGCTGGATTTGCCTTGAATTTCCTTTTCCTCTTCTCTAGCCCAGGGCACTAGTTACCTTGTCTATCCAAATGGTGCTCCAAGAGCCACTCCAGCTTCTACACGGGAAGGAGAGGCAGTCCTCAGATGCACTTCTGCCTCCTTTTTCAGTGGGAAAACTAAGAGAGACTGTGTAACTCAGATTAGATGGATTGGTGTGAGGCTGAAAGCAGCCAAACTACTGATCTGTATAACTTCCAAACAGTTTACTTGAATTTGCAGAAGGTTTCACAAGGTCTTTCCCAAGGAGATCATAAAAAACCCACCCCACACAGAATACCATGCTAAGCTGTCATGGAATAAGAAAGATAATGATCACATCAATGAGTGGAAAAGATAAAATCAAGCATAAAGTAGTTCATTTTCTCAATGAAGGGAAATCTTCAGTTAAGTCTCACTGAAATGTAATACTTCAATCTGTGTACAAACTCCCTCCTCTTAAAATCAGCAAGAAACTTAAACTATTTACATTATTAAAAAATACTGCTGGTCAGAGGGAGTTACATAAGCTCCTCACAGAGTATACAGTGATAAGGACATAAAGTGACAAATGAAATTCATCACAGGTAAATATGAAGCAGGTCACATTGAGGGAAAAATATCTAAACTTCATGTGCATACTTAACTACTTACTATTGCTCAGAAAGGGTATCGTGGGGTTACAAGAGACAATTTTAAAGAAAACATTTGCTTCAGACTCTGCTGCAGTCAAAACCTAGATCAAGTATTTGGGTTTACCCAAGAAAAAGAAAAAGTAACTGAAAATATTTTATGCTGCTGCACAAAACAATGGCTTTAAAAGGTGCCCCCTTTATTGATGCTCATGCCTGTGAAAGGATATAGTTAAACTTCCAAGTGTGGAGAGAACAGTGAAAAAAATATCTGTGACTATTCAGCTTCAAAAAGAAAGGAGTGAACGGTGTGACCAGTAGCCCCTGACCCTTGGTAAACTTCAATTTTGTGTGAGAAACAGGAATGTATTTGAATCTTGAGTCACGGAAAGCTCCAAGTGGGTAAAATGGCTCATTGTTGCTTCTAATGCAGGAATAAGCAGGCATTAAATAAAACTGGCATAATAAGCTAGGAAAAAAAAAAAACTTCATTTATCACACAGGCTGTGATACTCTGCCACAAGTTATTGCAGGTGCTGAAACTAGACAGAAGTTCAAGGAGTGTTTTACTGGGGCAGGGGAGACCAGTGAAGGGCTATTAACCACGAGAACACTACCTCTTGCTCTGGAAGCCCCTCCAGCTGGAAGCTGAACAAAAGCACTGCACTGTTATTGCCCTGTCTATAAACCTTCCCCAGGCACTGGCTACTGCTGGAGACTGGGTATTGTAAGAGGTATTGCTGTCTTACCCAAAATAGCTGTTTTTATGTTCTTGTTTCTGCCACAAGAAGCCACAGCAACCACAATGAGAGGCTTTGAGGGTAGGCCATCAGCTTCCAAGCAGGCTGGAGGGAGCAAATGCAACAGCTCATCTGGGAAGTTCTTTTTCTCTCAATTCCATGTTCTGCATCCACTCAAAACACCTAAAAACCCCAATTATTTTCAAATAGCCCCAGACATGAGTTAAATAGTTGTGATTAAAGGCAACTTTAAAGGTAGTTTTAAAAGCTACCCTCAAACAAAAACATTCAAAGGCCGGGAATCTCATCACTTACCCGGAAGAAAAATTCAGTAATTGGAAAAGGAAAACACAGACACCCTGGAAACTTTGTTATTCAAATAAAAATGAAAAGCTTCTAAAAATCACTGGTATAAAAATAGTGATGTAAAAATTAAGTAAAAATCTAAACTGAAAGTAATTCAGCAAAAAGTTTTTCTTTTTTCTCATCAGGAATGCAACCTTTAATTGGTTTAAATTTTTAAAAACAACTTAAAATCTGTATACTTGTACAACCTCTTTCATTTGAAGTAATAAAAACCTGAAGAAGCAACTGAAAAATGCATGATGAACAAACTGCTATTCCTTTCACGTGCTTAAATCTATTAAAATGCATGCAACTGACTTGTTTTAACACAATTTAATCAAAACCTAGAGACCCTATATTAAAAAGGTACATTTTCACGGAATAGGTGTAGATAAGTGCTCCAGAGCTAACCCTTTATTCTGAGGGAAACCCTCCATACCATACTTTATTCACTGCTAACTCACTGTGACTGACAATCATCTGATGTGGCATCAGTACTTCAGTGAATTAAAACATTCTTACAGCATCAGTACTTCAGTGAATTAAAACATTCTTACTGAGCAGTGTGAATGGCCACAAGTGTCTGACCAGTGACTGTTCCAGCTTGAGGATGTCACAGATACACCTGGCAGCCATGGGGCTCCTCCCCACAAAATGAAGGCAGGCCAATGCCACCTTCCCAACCCAACCCGTTTTCATGACATCTACAGACTTGTCCCACCAGCAGGCCTAAGAAATCGTCTCAGCAAAATGAAAATCACCTTGACAAAAGGACAGACTCACTGGTTTCTCAACTGGAGATGCAGAGGAAGGATGGAGTAAGGAGCTGTATGGATCTCCATCACGAGAACGGTGAAAAAAGTCATCATGGATCAAAATAATAACACTAATCAAAAATACCCTTTATATTTATCCAGACAAGCTATTCCTTATTACTTTCTTTTTCTTGGGAAGGGAGATGTAGACATATATGATTTTCTTTCTTTATACATAGCTTTTTAACTACAGTAATGGTAAGACTTTACTCTGCAGAATCACTGCCTACCATTCGATGCCCATCACTGCCTATGTCCAACACTTTGCAAATGTACCTTCCAATTGCAAATAGCTTTTTTTCAGACCCCTTCTCCAACTTGCCAACTTTATTTTGAAGGCCATATTACAATCAAAAGGAACCAGAAACTGGATTAGCAGCCACTAGCCATTAGCAGCTGAGGCTGGACATCACCTCCCCATTAAAGGAGCACACTCAGGATTCCATCACCCTGGTCAATAACAAAAATACTGACAGCTACTATTAACAAAGGCAGCATTCTATGGAAGCAAACTCACTGAATCTTTTCATTCAATGAACTATGCATTGATATTAATGCACTATGGCTTTAACTGAGTTTTGCATGTGTTGTATAGCTCCGGCCCTCCTAGCTTGCTATTAGAAGGCCAGGGAGATAGCACAAAAACATTTATTGATGTCAGGCTTCTGACATTGATTTTTCTCTTCTGTCCACAAAATGTGCTGACATTAAACACTGAGAGTCTGAGTGAAACACATGCTATATACCTCATTTTCAAATAATTTAGCTATGGAGTTTGTCACTGTAAATCTTCATTATACACTCCAATTTGTATTTTCTCATGGTAGGTCTTCATCGATCCTCAACAGTTTCATACAGCAACTGCTCTCAGCTTACTGGGTCAAATTACTATTTTTATAAGTGCCTAAATACAAATTTACATAGAGCTGCTCCATTCCTTAGAATAAAACACACATGCAAACAGTTTATAGAAATATATTTAAGTACTGACTTTGCTCCTCCATTTTTATTTAAAATAATTGCACAAACATTTGAAAAATCAGATCAGATCACTGACTGTCCAAATATTTCTCCTAGAAAACATATGCAGAAAATGTAAAAACACAACTTCTGCCATAAAATTAACTTGAAAGTAGCTGCATGTACCCAAGACCAGTCTGGTCAGAAGAAAGCATATCCATGCTCATGGACGCTGTAGGAAGGGATAACCCACATCTTCACTAGGCAGGGAAGAGACAATTCAACTATCCATGGAATACAACTAAGTGCCCTCACAAGAAGAGCTGGCCATCTCAGAATTAGCATGCAGGTGGATAAACCCAAGAAGCTCAATTCCTTAAACTCCAAACACACACTGGAAAATCTTCCATAGGACTCAGAATTTTTTGCTATCCAAGCTTATTTTAAATTGAAAGAGATAATCTTTTTCAAGCAGAAGGTGACCCTTCTTCACGCAGTAAGACCTAAGCAGGTGATGCTCTTCACAAAGAAGGTCCTTCTCATCTCAAGCAGCCAGGGCTGTGATTGAATGCTATGGGAACAGCTCCTATTTTTTGCTTTGCAGGGTGGGCTATCACTGCTAGAAAGTTCTGATGGGTTCATCTGAGATGATGCAAAATCCAAGGCAAAAAGTCAAACTTGTGATTAGAAAGCATAAAACAGGAGACAGCTTTCCAGAACCATTACCATCTTATTCCAAGTGGGTTTTCATCCAGGCAAACTGAATATTCCAACTGACAGCTGTTTTTAAGATTTCTCTCTATACAGCAAAAACCTACTCACACAGGTCCATAATGGTACCCACCAGCCTGACACACGTGGCCAACACTAGCACTGCCTCTCTGCTGTCACTCAATAGGCGAAGGTAGAGACTCCAGAAATGCTTCAGTGAGGTGCTAAAGTACCAGATTATTATTATGATGCACACAATTGGCATGAATTAAATGACCATTCAATGCCTCAGTAATCAGCAAGACTTGCACTCTGCCATGGCCTGCAAGTCACTGAGGTGATTTACTATGTAATGCAGAGTCTGGATGAAGTGAAGTAAATCTCTATCTAGAGATTTAAAGGGACACACTAGTGTGGTTTCAATTCAATCTTGTTATTTATTGTTAAGTATTAATACCAGTAAAGACTATTTTGGTACTGTGGTTTTGTATAGTGAGACTGCAATGCATTACTGATGCCATTGTACCTAAAAGGAGATAATTCTCAGGCCTTCACAGACTGGATTTAGGTGTTTAATTTCCACTGAAATTTAGAGAGAAATTGAAGAGCTCAATTACTGTTTGTACCTCTGGAAAATCCCTCAAACTTACAACACATTTTTCTTCTTTTCTAACACAGGTATGGGAAATTTCAGCATCCACAGCGATACCAAGGAGTGCAGTCTTACAAATTCTGGGCTTTTTTTACATTGTAAAAAAGCCTTTCTATGCACTTTACAGACACACCAGCTAGAGAAGTACCCTACTGTCTCTCTGAATGTATGTCTCTATAGACCCAATGTTATCAGCTCAGTTTCATCCCAAATCCATATCTTTGTATTTCTCATTGTAAGATCCAGCAGCCTAGTCCTGAAATTTTAAGTAGTTTTATATTTAATTTTTTAGTAACAGGTTTGGTGTTCTGTTTTACATTTAATCTGCATCATCCATCCTATGACAATATAGGATTAATTGGGCAATTTGATAGTATATTTTTCCTACCAGACTGTAAATAGGCTATAACCTTGGGAAAGAAGTATCTTATTAATAATTCTTAAAAGTAAATCATCCTCATTCTTCAAACACATGCAGTAATTCCCAATTTGAAAAGCATCACCAGAGGTCATCAATGTTTTAAAATCTCCTCAGTCTCAAACTTCAGATTCTCCCATCTTCCTATTTGAAGGCAAGTATTGCACTCATTCCCTTCAGTGTGCAAAACCAGATTTTCTCTGCAGTTTGCACTCGCCTTTCCTTCAGCTGCAGGCCACTATGTGCAGCGAGTCGCTGCAAAAGCTATTTTTATTGACAGGTTTATTTTCCCTCTCCACATCTCCACATCCTTTCTTTTAAAGTCTAAAATGGTGAAGCTGGATGGGAAAATGCTTGGCTGCTTTGTTTCAGGTCTGAGCAGTATCTTGCTTTCCCACAACAGGTAGGCAGAGGCAGAGTGTGCTGCTGAATGCAGGAGACTTCACCAGAGGCTCAAACCACCAGTTATTGCTTCTGTCTCAGGCACTGCATATTTCTACTGACCATGGCTCTTTGCCAAGCTCTAATTAAGACACTTCAGTGTGTCAGGGAGTTAACCCTCCACTGCACATACCTTCTTCAGAAGCACCAAGGTATAAGCATCTTCTTCCTAAAAATCCCCGAGCAGCTTTCCTGCTACCAGTGCTGGGCAGTCTCCAAGCCCTTAACATTTTTACCTCACCAATTCCATAAATGAAGGTGAATTAATGAGGTAGTTGGCACTATAACTTTTAGCAGCATTTCTAAAAATGAATATGCATTCCATCTGCACTAACTTGGTGTGTATTGCCATGTATACTTTCCTTCAAAGAAAAATACCTCCATTTGTCAAAGAGCAGAAATTCCTTTAAAAAAAATAAAGCAAGAAGAGGCTGTTAAGAATTCTTTACTCTCCAAACAGTTTTAAATTTTATTCTTGAAGGCTGCAGAGCAGTAGCAATGTTCTTATAAGGAAAATGAGGAAATCTGAAGAATCCAGAGCTGCATTTTTATTTTACAAGAGATGAAACATAAACACATTTGCTGATCTATCCATACTGTCTATTGGTCTCACACAAAGACTGCCACTGGACTGAATGAGGGGAAGCTGTGACAATAGTCAGAGGGGGTAAAAGGAAACCCATGCCGAGGCTGTTTGCATCTATACTTTATTGTTCAAAAGCCCTGTTTAAGCATTGCATCCTGTCTGCATATGGAAATCTTCCCTAATGAAAAGCAATATAAGTCACAATGTGACTGAGAGAAAAACTAAGTTAATTTCATTCTAGTAACTAAGGGAAAAAAAATCATCTGAACTTGAATATGGAAAATGTCCACATGCAATAAAAGCAACAGGAAAAAGCAAACTGTGTCAGCTTCTAAAGAGTTATAAAACCAGAAAATGTAGTTGACAAGCCAGCTGTCCTCAAACTGCAGAGTATAAAAGGCATTCGTAATGGAGCCTTTGATTACTTTGCAGAAATAAATCTTGAATTTTACAAAGTCTAAACGAGGTAATTTGTAAACTAATCCCACTCCTTTGCTCTTATTGTGCATTAGCCCCAGTGGCAGGAAAACCAGAGAGGTCTTCCAAAGCCATTACTGACCGGATCTCAGTTGTGTGCAAGTTTTCCCTTATTGAAATTAAGTTCTTTGCTTTAGACAGCATGTTAACAACTAAAATATCTGATCCTCCCTATAGCTGTGTTTCTCCAAAGCAACGCTGAGTTCTTAATTTCAACACATCTAGAACTCTACACAGGTTACATGAACATGATCATAAGTTGTCTCATTACTAGATGATGCTGCACATCACCTAATGGCCTTAAGAATTGAGGGTTTTTTTATTTAGTAAGAATAATTTCAAATGTTTTGTGCTATTTCAGTTTTCTGCTGAGATAAATGCACTTTTTACAAACATGAAGAAAATTTTTGTAAGAAAAATGGTTAACATTCAGCTGGGTAGAGTTTACAGAACCATAAAGCCTTTCCCACAGGTTTGTATTTGAAGACAAATCCTGGAAGGAGCAGTGGTGGCAGGAAAAAGAAAGCCTTCATCTATAGGTACTGTACATTCCTATGCTTCCCTGCCAAATTTTCTATACAGCTGTAATCCACAAATGTCATATATGGGAAAAGGGCCATGGCACTTGGTGCTATCGGAACATTACTTCCCATACTCAAAGGGTTTGCCCTCAAATATATTTTTAGAAAGGTCATTTCAGTTTCCATACAGTTCTTTTGAACTCACGGGGGCAACGTGTGCCAAGCATGCTGGATTTTTTACACATTGCTTATGATATCCTGGGGCCCTTTGTTGAAACAAGCCAACTAATTTCTCATAGAAACTTTTTTCTTTTTAATCACACTTCATTCTCCTTCTAAGAAAGGTACACAAAACTAAGGCCATTTAGATTGTGCCTATATATGCACTATATGTAAATCACATAAATATGTATCATATTCAAGGTTGACTCTACCAGTAAGTATAACAACTTCAGAAAGAACCTCGGAGCCCACACTGAAGTTATTCTCCAGCAAGTGCAGGCCAGAATGTTGAGGACATATATTGCATGTGCAGGTAATCAGTCTTCAGTGCACATCCAAGAACTCTATATTTCTGCTCCCTTATTTTGTCTAGAACTATAAGAATTTGGTCTAAAATGCCTTGTTTGCTGAAGCATGAGGCTAAACTATCTATACTATGCAAGACTTCCCTTGATTACATTGATGTTACTACCTTATTGCTCCAAACTACTGAGCACATAAAAATTCCTATATCTACGTTTTCAACTTTTCTTTCATTACACAGCACCATCTTCCAAACATACAAGAATGCTGCAGTGGTTAATGCCTATTTCAGTAAGTTGGGTGACATAACTAAAGACAAGTCAACTCTGCCCCTTTGAAAAGTGTATTCTTATAACTCCTTTTGAATTACATAAAGAGACAGCTGAGAACTACAGCTGAGACATCACAGGATACACACAACATCAAAACTGGAGTACCCAAATTAAAAGTTTGATCAAGATTTACTTACCAGGTAAGAGAGGGAAAAAGACAATTTAACCAGGAAGCTTCTTCATCTCTGCTAAGAATTCTCATTTCAAATTCAGCCTGACTTTTCATATTTGAAGTGGAACAGGTTTTCTCAGTTATGGAATTACAGTATTTTAAGGAGTGTAAGGCATTTACAGACCTCTGCAGGATAAATCTGCAGTCTCATTTATCTCCTCTACAGATAATACAGCTGAAGAGAACACTGATTTAAGACAATTGAATCCTTTAGATTACATCACTCCTTGGTATTCCCTTTACACTAAAAAATAACAGCAGGTACTGAAAAGGAAATACTCTATTTTGAATATTAATTTTTTAAGCAGAGAATTGGGCAAGTGGTTTAGAAGACAGAACTACATAAGTGAAAAACAACAAATTCCTACAACTCTTTAGTATTTTTATGAACTTAATACATCCACTGGGGAATGCACAAATAGAACTTTCTATATATTTGGAAAAAACTGTGTTGACACAGAGGCAGCAAAGAGACTATATATAGTCCTGGTAAAGCCTAGAAATGTTGCTCAGAAAATTTATTCTTTCCTACAGCAGGAAGTATTGAAAAGCCACAGAATTAAATAGTTGTGAAGATGCAATTTAACTGTCTTTTGCTGGCATATGGACTCACGTCTTTCCCGACTGTCCTCTGCCTGAAAAACACGGTAATGCCAACACATTTCTACATACACTTGAAATATTTTTGGTTTGCACACTTTAACCTTGCTTTTTTTTCATAAGAAACTCAGTCCATTCCCCAGAGGCCTGTAAGGAATAGAAAAAGGTAGAAATCAAGTAAAAGTCAAAGAGAAAGCTAATTATGTAACAGATGCCTGCACATCAAAGGCAATAATAAAAGGCAATTTTAGAGATCCACAATACAAACAGGTTCCCTTGAATCTGAGCAGACCACCTTTTCTTCCTCGCTGCTCCATGAATGAAGCTCTCTGATCTGTAACAGTGGTTATACCTTTAAAGGAGAACATTTCACTATAATTGTTTTGGCAATTATAGTCCTCCCATAATGTTAGAAGATCATAAATTGGAAGACAACATCCATATATCTGTATCTACATATTTATATCATAATATGTAACACCTACTCTCCCTGTTTCATGACAGTCCAACAGCACTTCAGAATAATTGACTCCTAAGGAGCAGCACTGGGATGCAAATGCAAGGAGAAGCAGATAACCATTCATTCCTGCAAGTGATCCCTTAAAGGAGGGATTTATCAGCTGGCTGCACTTCTCTCCTGCCCTGCACCCAGGGCTGCCCAGCACTGACTGTCCTCCCAGCTTTGATGTGCCATGAACGTCACCCAGGACCCTGTAACCCTCTCTCCTAATTTCTACAGTGGTTGTTATCTATCCCAGCGCTGAAAGTGGTGCAGGACAGAAAAGCAAACTCTTTTAATAATTCTGTATGCTATGTAGAGATCTCTTCCCTCTCAGTAGAAAGGGAGAGAGCAGAGGGGGATGAGAAAGAGGATGTGTCAGACTAATTTACATGCAAATACTATGCCCTCAGTTCCAAAGCACATTAAAAGAAAAAACAATTTCCTAAAATAATTTATGGCCAGGAATGTTTTATCACCCTTGTACACTTACCACTAAATTTTGAAATGCTGGCTTATTGATAATGAGGGTCTGTTATCTGGAAATCCTGGCAACTCCTCCTTATGGGGACCAGAACCACTGTATGCTGCTTGCGAAACAATAAATGTGGCTGTCTGCAGAACTGTTTTGTACAACAGGATGACAGAAGTATTTTGCTGCTCCTCCTGATCCAAAATCCTTAAATAATAACTGGTTCTAGAGCCCAGCGAAGCCTGCAGCTATGGGAAAATTCTGATGCATAAGGCAGCAGAAATACCCAAGCAACTGCACTCAGACTTATTTCTGCCTACTTGGATAAAGTATCCACCTTGTTGACCTGTCAGTCTTGCTAATCCACCTTCTATTTTCAGTTAATATCATTAAAGTTCAGCGTTTGAGAGCCTGGAGGGAGAGGCGAGCACTCCATCCCCTTTTTCCACGGGGCGGTAACCAGATGTCAATGGCTGCAGCTGTGACTACATAATTACCTGTTTGCATGAACGCGGACCGCAGTTTAGATTTAATAGGTCAGACGACAATGCAGCAAAACGCATTTAGCCCACGATTACCCCTTTTCAAACATTCTCTCGCTCGCAACTTCGACCCTGGGAACATTGCGGGCACAGACTCGGGTCAATAAGAAACATTGGCCGGCACAATGGGGCTGGCCTCAAACAGCGCTGTTGACAGACACCGGCACAAAGGCGGTGAATAGAGTCCCCCTCAGTTCTCACACAGAGCGAAGAATGAGTCAGTGTACTGCCGCTTTAGTGCTCTGTTTGTACAGTGTATACAGCTTTTGTCCCCCGCCACTGTTCCACGCTCAATGGGGGCTAAAGAGCCGAGGAAGTGAAGGCGGAAGAATGGCTCGGCGCTCACCCCGGCAGCCAGCGGTGGCTCGCCCTGCGCTGCACGGCTGCAGCGGGGAGCCCGGCCACGCCGGTCACGCGGCTCCCACCGCGCCGCGGCCAGCGCTCACCGTGCTCCTGACCGCGGAGAGGCCTGCGAGAGAGGGCGCTGCTCTGGAGACAGCCCGGCACTTCCAACTAATATATTTTATCTCCTTCAGAAACACAGTAACCTGCCCTCCCGCCCTTCCCTCCCGCCCGCACCCAATTCAAGGCTGCCACTTGGACCAAGACGAAAAACTGAGCGTGGGATTTGGAATTACAGAAGCCCTATGTCCCTTCAAAAGGTACATCAAGGACCGTAACAACGGAGCTGTAACTTTAAATCCTCACCGCAAAGGCTCAACGGAACTGAGAAGTGTACCAAGACAACCACAGCTGTACGTCTGTATTTCACACTCATTTAGATTGTGCAAATAACGTGTCAGGAAAAATTTAACACATCCATGATATTGCACATGCACCTCAATTATTCGTTATCCATTAGCAGAAAAAAATTACTTCATGCAGATTATTGCTACTCTTCAAATAATGATTTTTGTCAACTTTCCCTTTATGGAAATAGCACTTTATTATTTACATTACACCATGCTTGTGAGCATGTTTAAGAAACCAAAGTAGCCCTCTACCACAACATCAGAAGTGTTAGCTTCACCTGCTTCCTATCACAGAACCATCGAATGGCCTGGCTTGGAAGGGACCTTAAAGATTATCTAGTTCCAAAGCCCCAGAAGTGAGCAGGGACACCATGCACTATACAATATGCAAAATATGCAGACTTTTTTCTAAGGAGTGAAATCTTTGCTTGCAATGAATATTAAGGTTTTGAATGATTATCATGAAGCTAATAAGAGATTTAGCAATTGCTCTTTAACTCATGCAGACCATACAACAGATAAAGTCATACATAATGAAGTCAAAGAGAAAGAACTGTTTAGTATGTTTTAAGACTGTGAATTGATTTAAAAAAAAAAAAGGAAAAAAAGAAGAAAATTGTATTCTAAAATAAACAAATCCCTGGATTTCCATGAACAGAATGCAAAGAATACTGTTCATTTTATCGCTAATAGCAAAGATAGTAACAGCATGTTCTCTACTGCTCTTTCAATTTTAGTTTTTAAGCTCAAAATACTAGAATGTTATTATCTTAAGCAGCTACAGAAGAAAGCTGCAGAATACTAAAAAAAGGATGCGTTTAATGCCAGAAAAAAGAATTGAACCCACAAATCGAAAGTTTCCTTATGTGTGAGCTAGTCAGAAAGATTTTGGAAGTCTTTAAGTTTTGACTTTTATTCTTGGCAAACAAGTTGAGAGCAAGTAACCTTAAAGATATGTGAAGACTTTATCCTCAAATACTTTATTTTAAAACAGCGCAAGAATTTCTAGTATTTACACCTACATAGAGCCTTATTTAAATAAGGCAGGCCTGCCTGCTCTGCACACTAGATGTAAGACATATGACTGCACTAGAGTATCCTGGAACTCACTATGTAAAAGTACTGATGCCAAAGTATGCCTACAATCTTATCAAGGCTCTGATCAATGATGTTGCTGAACAGTTTTTAACTTACTTTAAAGAAGGAAATTCCTCACCTTTCAACTAATATTAGGGTCCTTAAATATCTTGCCACAGGAATATTCATAGATCTAAAGGCTGATGAACAAAGCTAGAAGAAGAACTAACATCTAGCATGATTATTTTTTCTTATAATGAATGGGAAATTCTCAGAGAAAGCCCTTTCAAATTTGATCTATGATGTGAAGAAAATGGAGACAAACTCTACCAATTCTAAATGCTAAGGGATGAGGAGCAGACCAAGAGCTTGTGGATCAGGATTAAACTGACAGCAGGGACAAGGTGACATTATAGCCCACTACAGGTCACCTGACCAGGAAGATCAAGCAGATGCAACATTCACAATCTCTATCCCTCATGGAGGGTTTCAACCACACCAATACCTGTTGGAGAGACAGCACAGCAGGGGATAAACAAGCCAGGAGGCTCCTGCAATGTGTTGATAGAAATGTCCATCTTCAGTGATAGAGGAGCCAAGGAGGAGAGGTCACAGAATCATAAAATAGCTTGGGTTGGAAGGGACCTTAAAGATCAACTAGTTCCAGCCCCCCGCCGTAGGCAGGGACACCTTCAACTAGACCAGGTTGCTCAGAGGCCCTCCAATCTGTCCTTGAATGCTTCCAGGCATGGAGCATCCACAGCTTTCCTGGGCAACCTCTGTTGTGCCTCACCACCTCAGTGCCTCACCACCTTCACAATACAGAATTTTTTCCTGATATCTAATCTGAATCTACTCTCTTTAAATTTGAATTTGTAGTGACATTGTCCCGTCACTACATGCTCTTGAAAATAGTCTTGCCCCATCTTTCCTGTAAGTTCCCATAAGAACAGTCCCAGTCGTTCCCAAGGTGCTGTGTTGGTCCTTGTTCTCGCCAACAAGGAGGGGCTTGTGGGGAATATAAAGCTCAAGGGCAGCCTGAGCTGCAGTGACCATAAAATGGGGCAAGGTCCTGCACATGGGTCGGGGCAATTCTAAGCACAAGTACAGGCTGGGCAGAAAATGGATTGAGAGCAGCCCTGAGGAGGAAGTATTGGTGGACAAGATACTCAACATGATGAAGCCATGTACACTTGCATCCCAGAAAGCCAGCTGTGCTCTGGGCTGCACCAAAAGCAGTGTGACCAGCAGGTCAAGGGAGCTGATTCTGCCCGACTGAGACTCCCACATGGAGTACTGCACGCAGCGCTTGGGCCCAAAGCACATGAAGGACATGGACCTGTTGGACTGAGAACAGAGGAAGGTCACAGAAATAATCACAGGATTGTGAGATACTGGACCAGGTTGCCCAGAGAATGCTGTGGATGCCCCATTCCTGAAGGTATGCCCCATCCCTTCAAGGCCCAGCTGGATGGGGCTCTGAGCAACCTCATCTAGGGAAAGGTGTCCCTGCTGATGGTGGGTGGGTTGAAACTGCATGATCTTTAATGATCCTTCCAACACAAACCGTTCTATGATTCTATGATAAATCCCCTAAAACTTCCTTCTTCATTTTTGTTTTTTTTAAGCCTAAATCAATGCTTAGCACGTTAGCCTAATCTACTCTTGCCACAGATTATTTCTTTCCACTCACTCAGTATCATTTAGTTTTAGCTAAGTGCACCACTGGTGTGTACTCCAGGCCCAAGCTAAGCATACTCTTAATAAATCTCACAGAAGCAGGCAAGTATTTCACAAACCTCCACATTACAGCAATACATTATTCAAGTCAAAGTCCCAGAAAAGGATATTGTATTTGCTGCCACGCATCACTGCTGCTCTGCATCCCCTCCCAGGCTGGCAGCAGCAGCAGCTCTGCCTCCTGCCAAGCAGAGGATCACAGCTTGTTTACTGAGCTGTGTCTGGAGGAAGCAGAGTGCATTTCAGTCTCATCTCCAGCAGCCCTGTCAAGCCAGCTGCCAAAAACAGTCTTGAAAGGCTTCGGGGGAAACAAAATCTTGTACTTAGGTGGTAATAGACTGGTCCGGCACCAGGGACCCAAAGATGAGTGAGGTGGCAGAGGCACTACTCAATCTGAAAGATTAAAACACTTTTAGATAACCTCAAATATATAAAGTCACGGGAAAAGAAGTAACTGAACTCTCCAAGTGGAAAGACAGATTAGCAATCAACTTATAATTACCACTGAGATTAGGATCTCTATGTTAATACTTGAAGTTAATGAGAACAAATTGCAGATAAATTAAACTCGTATGCTACTTACATATCCTTATGATGTATGGAAAAGACCTGAAAACTCTGATAGGGATTTCACATTGTAGATTATAATTTTTTAAAGATTTTAATATTTAAACGAATATTCCATTACTTCCAAAAGATTTCAGACAGGTTAAACATGCATGTTGAGCATTTCCATAAAGAAATGATTTGCATAGTTTTATAGGAATCATGAAAATCATTCAGTAAGATCTCACTGCCTTTGCAAGGCCTGCTAACTACCCTGAAAATAAAGAACATAAAGTTTCAGAGGACATGTATACAATCCCGCATTTCTTCTAATAAGATCATTAATCAAAGAAAAATTGCTTAAGCCTTTTTCCTCTTACACTACTAACGAAAAGTCACCAAACACTAATAAATGACTGGCATTTTTTGTTGTACCCAATGGTTATTTCTCCGTCTTCAGAGTCATATCTCAGTTTCTCGGTTAAGTGGGTACATGCTCACACAGTGTGACCACATTACGTGCACTTTTCCATGTGATCAGAGCCTGCCAAGTCTCCAAGCAGATTATCCAAAATATTGATTCAGTATTTTTAAGAACAATCCCTTCAGTATTTAAAGAACTGGGGGGCTGTTGTTATTTCTCACCCAAGTTGGGACTGGATTTTAAATTCTTTAGGTAAAAAAAAAAAAATTGTAAAATGCTAAGACAGGAAAATAGAAAATTTGCCTTTCTTGACAGCTATCACAGAAGGAAAAAGATCTTTGGTGTTGTATTAAAAAAATGCTCCATGACTGGTTCTCATCAAACTTCACATTTCAGTGTCCATAAATCATGGCTACCTTCAGCAAGTTCACAAAGCAAAAGACATCTGCATCCCTGCTTGGCTGGTATCATGCCTAAAATGCTGACAGAGCCACAGCAACAGTGACCACACACAGACTCCAAAATCTATTAAGGCAAGTTTTAACAGCTACTGAATACTCTTAGAACACTTTCCCAAAGCCCCTTTTTTCTTTTTAAATATATGGGTCTTATACTGCAGTTTTTCCAGCATGACAGGAATACCTGCGTAGAATTTTTCCTTCTATCTTGAACATTCTATCTATGTTTTTTTAAGAAAAGTCAGGCATGCAAATACAACAGCAGGGACAGTATTATCAGATGCTCCTTACTCAGTAAGGGCATATACATACAATCTAAGTGTTGCTTTAGTACTATTGCCTCTGCTTCTTGCTCCGGAACATTGGATGCAAAATAATACTCATTTGCTATTCCTGTCCTAGCTCCACTCAAGTGCATGTGAAAAGACAAAAAGCAAGGACTGTCAGTTTTATTAGCATATTAGTAAGCAGAAAAGGAGAATAAATTAGTCTTAAATAATGGACATGTAATAAAATGTTATTTATTTTTGCCTCTAAACACCACACATTTAATTCAGAATTGCTGTGCTGCCTAGTAGCAGCAAAGCAGCCAAATCCGCTACACAGTAGGGTTTGTTTCCCCTACACAGAGTGTTTTGGCAACACTCAGCCTTAAAAACCTTACCTTGCTCTGTAGGAATTTACCTGGTTTTGTGCCCTGGTTGGATAATGGCATCTAAATAGGCTGACAAGGAGTTACAGAAAGCATCAGGGGAAGAAAAGCATCTGTCATGGGTTTGGTGTGTAGGAGTAACAGAATTAATTTTATCAGTCTTTTGGGCCTATTCCAAGCTGCAGGAAACACCCACTCCTCCCTCTGCTGAACCATCCCTCTGTACCAACTGGTGACTTCAAATAAAAATGTGTGACTAAATAAATCATCAATGGCCAGAGACAGCTTTTAAGTATCTCCAAGAACAGAGACTTCACAACCTCTCTGGGTAATCTGTGTCAGTGCTCAGTCACCTCACAGTAAAAAGCTCTTTCCTGATGTTCAGAAGGAACCTCCTGTGTGCTGGTATGTGCCCACTGCCCCTGGTCCCATCACTGGGCACTGTTGATAAGAGCCTGGCTCTGTACTCGTTGCCTACTCACTTGAGGTATTTCTACACATTGATGAAATCCCTCTGAGCCTTCTCTTGTCCAGGCTGAACAGTCCCAGCTCTCTCAGCCTTCCCTCATCAGAGAGATGCTCCAGTCCCTTCAGCATCTTAGGGGCCCTTCACTGCACTGTCTCTTGAAGTGCAGAGCCCAGAACTGGACAGAGCACTCCAGGTCTGGCCTCACCAGGGCTAAGTGGAGGAGAAGCATTGCATCGTGCCACCTGTTTGTCTAACACAGCCCAGGACACCATTCAGTTTCTTTGCCACAAAGGCTCACTGCTGCCTCACGTTCAACTTGGCTGTCCACCAGAACCCCACAGGCCTTTTCTGGCAAGCTGCTTTGGCTCCCGGTGGCCCCGGTATGTACTGGTGCCTGGGGTTGTAGCTTCCCAAGGGAAAGACTTCGTGCTTCTCTTGCTGAACTTGATGAGGTTCCCATCACACCATTTTTCCAGCCTGTAAAGGTCGCTCTGGATGGCAGCACGACCACCCTGTGTAACAACTCCTCCAAGTCTTGTAGTCTGGGCAAACTTGCTGAAGGTACATTCCTGTCCCATCACCAAGGTCATGAATGCAGATGTTAAACAGGACTGGACCCATTATTGACCCCTGGGGTACATGGCTAGGTACTGGCCTCCAGCCTGAGTAATCTTCATATTATATAGCAGAGTGAGAGGAATTATCAGTGAAATAATTCTGTACATCTCCAGCTTTACTAATATCAAGAATTTTATCAAGTTACAGAAGATCAATTGCCATTTTAAAAAAAAGTTGGTTTAATTAAAAATTCCTAATCTGCCAATTAAAAAAAATTATGTAAACCCAAAACCTAAATAACCCAGAAAGACATAAACCAAAAAATAAAAACAACTTTAAAATAATTATTTGTGGGAGGTTTGACTCACGCCTTCTAAGAGCTTGAGGTTGATATATATCACCTGCAGTGTTTCCCTAGCTGTGTTAATTCCCTTCTCAGACTCACTTACTGAAACTATTCCAGAGGGGTGAATAATTACCACTCCATGGTTATATGATAGCATTAATTTTCCTAAGTAAGATCTTTGTTATATGAGGACTTATAATTCACATTTGGTCCCAAATATCATTAATTCAGTTTCTCAACCTAGAAACTAAATAGCTTCTGTCTTTGGGCAAGTCTACACCTCTCAGAGGATTGCCATGCAGAGCTCACGAGCCAGTTTAGGCCAAACTTGTCTTCCAAAATGAAATCAAAGGCCACATCAGCACAGCACTGAAGCTCAACTCACTGTGCTGACAAGAGGGTTTAGCACACAGTTACACCCAACCTAATAAAAGCACTTATACTGCTACAGTAACCTGGACTGTTTTTTCATCCCTTACCTCTCTTACAGGTACAGGTCAAACTGACCAGACTTTAAGCCAGAAACATCTGCAACTTGCTCTGTGGTTCAGTCAAGTACAGTTGCCTGTATTCCTGAAAAGTACCATGTTTGTATAACTGGCAGGAGCCTACCTCACCCACTTTACCCAGAGCTACTGATGAGTGAAATATGTTGGGGAGCATTTTAAGAGTTTTCAATAAAATCCATAAAATTCTGCATCTGGACTGGCTGACATTCTGTGAGCCTTGTCTAGCTATTGAGAAAATTAATTACACTTTACTAGAGGTATTTAATTGAAATTGTGTGCTAACAGCAAGGCTTTCTCAAAGGTGAGGGGGAAAAATTCCTAATATGCTCCACACAGAGATTCAAGTCACTTATTCTCATCAATCTCAGAACAAAATACTAGAAACAATTTTAGTTCTTCTGCCAAGTCATGAGTTTATAATTCTGGTTTCTGCAGTTCTTGACAGCTAGCACGTGGATTAGGGGAAAAGAGAGAGTTTAACTACTCATCTCCTACAGACAACACTGAAGTCTTCCAATGCAGTAGTAAGTTTCCCAAGACTTTTTTTTCCTATCGTGTATGTGTGCACGTCCACATATGAGAAAACGTGTGGCTTAAAGAGTATTTACAGACTTTGACATTGCCAAAAAAGCTCCAGGCCACCTATGGTCTGCTTTGTTCTTCCAAGACATTTTATACAGCATATTTCATCTCTCATTTATCACGATGCCCTGGGAAAACAGAACTGGCAAAACTTTTTTTATCAGTAAATGCTACTAGTTTTGTGAGGGTTTTTCTTCCAAAGGTCATCAGATCTCATAAATCACTGCTACTTTAAACTAATGATAGAATCAAAAACTAAGGATAAAAATTGATTAGCAAGCTCATGTGCACTGCTGTGGCCATATTCCTAGGTCTGTGTTGCATTTTCTGTATCAAATGCTGCCCAGGGTGCCTCATTAATATGGACTAGTTGCACTGTTGAAAACCAACACCTGTCCCATGGTATCACTACATTAACTAAACTCTAAAGTACCTATCTGGGATGAAAAACTAATGGTGTAGTCCAAAGAAAAAATGTTTACAGACTTTGGGCTCCAGGATCTTTGGAAGCACTGTCTTGTGTATTACAAAACTGCACAAAGCCAACACCTCCATTTGTGGTTGAAAATAACAGCTGAAGAATGATATACAGTGGGTGGCAAAAACAGTCACAATTGTAAAGTAACCAAGTAAATAATAAGCTGTGTCCATAGGGGATAAAAATGCTATAATTTCCAAAATGCATGCTGCTATAAATAAGTTAGAGGTTATTTGCTGCAGCACACAGACCAAGTTTGCAATCACAGAGCTATTCTTCGTGCCCGTTTTAAAAAAAGCAAGCTGAAATTGTTCGACAGCAGACAGAGTGGCACCACGTGCATTGTTTGGGCTCGGAGCAATGGTGTATTGCACTATATGGAAGCTTTGTAGAAAAGGCAGCTCCTGCCACCTCCTTGAATTTAGTCCTCTGCAATATAAATAATAAGGCTTCCTTTTTAAGTTGCAATGTTGGTATGTGGGAAAAGGACAACATCATCAGTCCTGCTTACCATTTCTCCCTGGTATTTGGGCATAGTTGGAGACCAAAGGCTGACCAGAGTGCCAAAACCCAAGTTTGCTGATGACTAGTGAAAACCACCTTGGTCCACAGAGAATTTCAGCATGAAATTGTCATAATTTTAATCACAGAAAGAGACTGGTTTTCACAATGTGGAGACCGGCTGTCTGGTTATGTTTTCCACAAAAGATATAAACTGGAAGAGGTTCAGGAGAGTGTGTGTGCACTCTTCATTTTATACTTCAGCAAATGTGAACAGGTCATAATTATTTAACAATTCAAAAATTATAACATAGTCTAAGTTTGTCTTTCAAAATGCAGAAGAATTTTGCCCTCCAATAAGAAGATGCTTACCTGATAGGCAGGAGAACTTGGAAGAAGGAGCAGAAAAGTACAAAGACTGCTTTGATTTCAGACAACGATTTAGCGTTACAAATACCAGCAACATGGCACTGATAGACCTAAACCATTTGACCTTACAGGCACAAAGAAAATCTCAGTCATAAAGACTTACAAATTATCTCAAGTTGCTTACTTATGTCACTACTTTTTTTTTTTTTATGAGGCAAGAAATACTTTCCAAACAAATGAAAAAACTAAACAACACCAAAAAAAATCTCAGCTGATGACAAAAGAATAAAGATAACTTTGTGGGAAAGACCAGGTAAGTGGTCATGTTGACTAAATAAGATTATATTACCAGATATTTTAATAGGTTTTGTAATTTCTGCTTTAATTATGCATAAATGAGCAAAAATTATTTTGAAAACTTTCCAAAACTTTCCAAAAATGTTAGTAGAAGGAACATATCATATACTGCTGCAATACAGCAACCTCTAAAACATGGTAACTGCCTAAAAACACTCAACAGAATGGCAAATTCTAACAGTTCAGTAGTAAAGTGTTGGTAAAAAGCTGAGCAATAATATGCAAGCTGAAAAATGACTTACTAATTTGCATAATGCAGAATAAATACGACAATACGAAACTGTAATTAGTTAGAAATGTAACTACATTTTATTTATATTGGAAATATATTAACAATCAGTATTGAAAAAAGAATAGAGAGAATAAGCCTAGATCAGGTATAAATAGTTACCAATGGAGCACATGAATGAGGCAATGGCAGCAAAAGATGATGGATGGATGGGAAGATGGATGGATGGATGCA
>VZSE01005858.1:1553223-1619893 GCA_013398275.1 Promerops cafer | reverse complement strand
GAAGGAAGGAAGGAAGGAAGGAAGGAAGGAAGGAAGGAAGGAAGGAAGGAAGGAAGGAAGGAAGGAAGGCATTTCCTGCAAGAGGCAGGACAAAATTTTCAGAGTAGCTGTGAAGGAGCAGGGCCTGGAGCCATGTGGGCATGTCTAGGTTGTTATTCTACACTACCACACATCACTGCCAGGGGTGGAGATAAGGGATTCTGGCTTCCAGGAAGAAGGGCATGGCTTGGTCAAGAAAAATTATAGCAGGAGGGGGAAACCCGTCATCAGGGTCCTCAGTGAGCATCTCTGCATGTAAATCAACCTCTTTTGTACACTTCTCTTATTAATATTGCTGCTGTTACTGTTGGGTTTCTTATCTTATTGCTGTTTCCAGTAAATTGTTCTTATCTCAACCCTTAATTTTCACCTTTTTCTCAACTCTATCCCCAGAGCAGGAAGTGGAAAGGGAGGAAAGAGGGGGGAGCAAGCAAGAGGCATCTGGTTTGGGAGAGTCTTGGGGGCACTAAACTGGGGAGTGCTGTTCCTAAACCACGACAGATTGCTTACACATTTTCTCAATCTTCTTGTAAGAGTTTTTTTACAGTGTGAATACTACTAGACAAACTTGTAAGAAAAAGACTGGTCTGTTGGGAATGAAAACTACAATGAAAGGGAAGCAGGGAAAGGAAGAAACCACAGATTTGATGCCAATGAGCTAACAGCAATAATTTGAACACCTAAACAAAATGAGAAAATTCTGTCAGAACTGTGTTCATTCCCCATTCATACCAAAATTGGGAGTTAAAAAAAACATTTCTCAGTGGACCTGCTTTTCTAAGCAAGACAACATCACAGAAATCAAAAGCGGTTTTCCATACCAATCCAGCATCCTGTGCATTTCATCAGTAACTTCAACACACATAAATAATTTTTAAGAAATCACTAAGTTTCTATAGGTTTCCAGTCTCTTTCATATGACCTGTTCTTTCTGCATCTGCTTAAGTTTGAAAATGGTACTTGCAAAAGCATCATTTATTGTATCATTTGTACTTCAATTTCCTTCTTTCCTGCTGAGAATTACATATTACAGATAAGTGCTATTTTGCTGGCAACAGACAGCAAAAAGGAAGTAGACCACTGTAAAAACAAACATGTACAAGTAAACCTAGCATTACTGCAGCAAGATATGTTTTCTTTATACATCACATTAATCGACTTTTTTTTTTAACCAGTAATAGTTCCATCAACATTCAAAGCTTGAAAGCCAAAGGATGTGCCAGGCTGGCAGACCAGCACCACTCCAGTCAGCAACAGTACAGGACAGGGAAGAAATATATACTCTAAGGAGTAAACATGCTTAAACATGAATTTGATGCCTGTGATTTCCCTGGCAAACAAAGAGCAAAGGCCTTGGGAATGGGACCTGAATGCTGAGTCTCTCAAACACTACAGCCTTCCACCAGTTGTTTGACCATTACATATTTTAAAGGAAAGACTTAAAAAGTCATGTTTCCAACATCTCTCTCTAAACCTTTCCATACAAATATTGCACCATTACATACACAACAGTCAGGGGAAGGAGGGTCCAGCAAGCAAAGGCTGAACCAGACACTGATGTGTCCCCTTGTACAAGGGTCTCTGCCACACTGAGAGCAGGGTGCTTTGTGTGAGGCAGCTCATTCTGGTTGAAATGCACTCGTTCAAAAAACATATTCACATGGCATCAAAACAGAGTAGGGAACTCCAAACTTACCCTCCAGCTTAACACAGGGTGACTCTGTTTATTACACAAACTGGAACTAAACCAGTGTCTTATTGAAATCCTTTCCCATGAAGATCATCTCTCTTCATGCACCTCTATTTCTTTTTTTAGAAAATTGATTTTTTAATCTTACAAGATCTTTTAAACCGTTTCCCCTATTACTTTCAACATAAATTTAAGACTGTCTTAATAAAATGAATGTGCTAGAAAACAACCAGCCTTACTCACATTACCTAGATTAGTTTAAATTGGATTCCATTCTGACCTTATCTATAAAATATTTTAAAAATAGAACAAAAAGAGAAGAATTTAAAATGTTTCCCAAATAAAATTCACCTTGGCAGTCATTCAAATAGAGTAAATATTTTGATACAATTTGCAGAAACAGCATTAGTTAATATTTTATGGTGCTCATTAAGCTGTCATGTTCTAAATCACAACCAGCATCAAATGATTTCTTCCCTTCTCTACTATTTAAGTTTGGCAAATATGCACCGTATAAAAGGTGTCAAATAAAATTGCCACAGGATATACTGGAAATCCCTGCACCAGCTGCATACTCAAGCATAAAGGAAGTGTCTTTCTGATCCTACAGCCTGATAATACTGGAGTTGCTGGAGGGTTACAGCAGTCTTTGAAAATAAAGCTTCATTACACTGGCATGGAGAGGTGCAGTTTAATCCTATTTGGAAGCTGGTCCTGCAATCCTACATTTTAGAAAATTGCTGAAAGCCATTGTGCTTTTGATGGGAATTGGTCATTAACAGTACAGGTGCAGACCATGTAAGAGGCAGTGTCAGCACAATCCCTTCCCATATTTTCTGCTTCTCAGGAATTCCATCTGATAATGACAGAAGCAGGTTTTAACAGCACCTTTTTGCCATGGATTAAGTTGCTGCTTATTTGGAGACGTAAGACAGACTTTCTTCTTTAGGACTTCAATTCCTCTGCATGTTAAAAGAGAGAAAAAATATACTTTCTTCCCACTGCTGAAAAGGAACCTTACTTTACTACAGACCCTTTCTCATTTGTATAAATTTTGGATATTTAACAGAATTACTGTGCTGTTGGCATAAAATGCAAATTTAATAAAGCATTTAAGTCAGAGTGTATCAAGAAACATGTTTACTAATTGTAGTATGTATTTAGTAAGTACAGCATATTATGTGAGATCTTGAAATCATAAGGGTAATAAATACTTCTGACACAGTAAGTAAATCCCAAATAACAAAATTATACTGATACTTATAATTAAATACATCCTTGCCTGACCCCAGTGAGATTTTACTAACAATATATTTGATCTCTCACTAAGCCAATGCATTCTTCCAATCTCAATACCATCAATGCTGACAACAAAATGTATTTTCTGCAATTCTATGAAACAGATGCCCAAAAAAAGGAAAACAATCAATGAAAACCAAACAAAAATAGCTAGCAGGTTCTTCAAATGTTTATTCAATTTAAATTTTGCATTACTGTTCTAAGGCTTCTTTTCCTTAAAGTTTGTGGTGGTTTTTTGGGGGTTTTGGTTTGGGTGTTTTAGGTTTTTTTTTAAGTTCAAATTGCTTTTAGTAGAACTGAGGGGAGAAAATGTATTTATTTAACTACTTCAAATTTTCCAAGTGAGGGACACCTTTTTTTTTCAGTTGCTTTTTTACCCAAGACAGTCTTTAGGGTGAAATCCTTTCTTATGGCCACATGGTGGTAGCACTACAGGGTCTTTCATCTGGACATTCCAAGAAATCACAACTGTGAGGAACAGGACCGAGCAGTTCAAGAGAACGAGTTTTCACTCAAGAACCTTTTGTTTCTTTTCAAGTAAACTGTAGCATTTTCAAAGAGCACAGGACATCATATAAGAAAAATAAAACTGTATTATAATATCATGAAAATAGTTGAGTTCTGGTGAGAAAAAAGCCAAATGACCAAGGAAACATCAAAAGCACATGTCCTCAAGAGATACCTCTTTACATTAATGGCAAAAGATTGCTTGCTACTGCAATTTTTTTGTAAATTCAGGTAAATTTTAGAAATTCCAACTCCAGAAACGCAATGTATTGGAAAAAGTTGGCAAGAATTATTTAAATTATGTGCTTTCTTATTTAATTATTTTTATTTAGAGGATTAGGTCTTCTAAATAGCATTTAAACACTTAAGTAGTCTGAGAAAAATTCAGGTTTCTGGTCTGAACTGAGGAGAAAAGGGATTTGAATCAGTCACCTACATCTCAGATGAATGCTTTAAGTCATTTAAATATAGAGTAGCAACACTACTATATCCACTACCATTACATCCTCAATGTTGTAAATACTGTCTCTACTATTTTGGGAACTACCGCCTTTAGTACCAAATTTAATTTCATTAAAAATACCCAAGCTATTAAATTCCATCTCTGCACTCCCACTCAAAAGCAGTGAGAAGGAAGCATAAACAAGTTTTATAGGGATCTGCTTGTTTTTATCATTATAAAAAGCAGCCAAAAATATAACTGGCTGAGATCCTCTCAGCCCCAGACTTACACTCCCAGCATTCAGTGGACAACTGACTCTAAAGCACCTGCCCCAACAAGAGTTTCCCTAGGCCTCATCTTCCCCTGTACCTCTGCAACATGCACCACAAGGAAAGGTGTAAGTTACTGAGGGTAAGATGAGAGCAATGAAGGAGTGGACAGATGCATGTCTGCCTGTAAGCTTTTCAAGGAAGACATCTTTCATTCCTTCCCCCAGTTTGTCTTGACATCTCAGTATTCCAGAGTACCATGACAAAATAGTAACACCACACAAGGAAAGAGCGAGTGGTGGGTTCAGCATTCACCAGGTGAGTGCAGTTAGGGATTCCAAGATAAACACAAAGTTGCCCCCTCCCCAAACCTGGGAAGAAGCACGCAAGCAAACACAGGTCAAGGCAAAGAGGCTGCAGTGGAAGCAAGAAAGGGACATGAGAGCATGGAGCCCTGCTATGAATCACACAGGGAGGCAGTTCAGAGCCATGGGCCAAAATTGGAGAGGAGACCAACAAAGACCCATGGTGGGTGTCTGCTGTGGGCAGTGTGATCAGAAAGAGCGAGTGGATGAAGCTTCATCCAGACAACCAGAAGACACCTCACAACTGCAGGTCTTGATTGTCACAGGGAACTTCAAATGTCCTGATGTGTGCTCAAGCAGGAACAAACATGGAGGGGAGTAAGGAATCAGAGCAAGTACCCTGGTGACATTTTCTTACCAGAGGTGCCAGACAACCCAGGTAGGACAGGTTTTCTGCTGGACACGTTACACACGGGCAGATAAGAACTGCTTGGGAATGTGATAGCTGATGTCTGTCTCAGCTGCAGAGACCACCAATGAGAGCTTCCATGCTGAAGGAAAGTGAGAAAGGAAAGTGGCAGAAGACAGATCTAGGCTTCAGAACAGTAGACTTTGGGTTATTCAGGGTAGAGAAGCTGTCCTGACATGAAAAAGTGCCCAGAAGACATCAAAGGTCTGAAAGGACAAACTCCTCAACGCTTCGCAAGGGTCCTTCCCAGTGAGCAGAATGAGCAGGCCTGGCAGAAGGCTGGCGCAGCTGAACAGGGAGTTTTGGACTAAACTCGACCACAAAACCAAATGAATGGTCAGAGATTGAGATTAATACAGAAACACTCCTCAGGCATGCAAGAATGGGATTGGGAAAGGCAAAGCTAATCTCGACTGGGAATTAGCAAGAGATGCAAACAGCAACAAGGGCTTTATCAGTACAGCAGCAGCAACAGACTAAGAAAATCTTTGCCTGCTGCCAAATGGGACAGGCGTAAAGGACTCAGCTCATCCTGGGACATCCAACACATTTCCTCTGAAAGTCACAGACCTGTCAAAAAAAGAAGCTGAGTATAAAAATGCTCTGATAAAATACCATCACAGACTTGCACACAAATGTGCGATTATTTCTGTTAAAAATCTTTTTGTTAAATCAACTATTTCAGAACTGATTATCATAGGAATCATATTTAATGTTTCAAAAACAGTGATGTTGCAGATTAACAAAGATACTCCTCCTCTCTTAGGGGAAACAGGGAAAAGAGATGGACTAAAATATTCTGATGCTATGAATCCAAAAAGGTGGTGTTATGCCTATGTATTAAAAAAATAAGTGTTAAAGCAACCTGGAGACAAATGAAATAGACAAGAGATCTTTGAATAATACATAATTATAAGGTGCCAAAGAGAGTTTAGAAAGCTTAAAAATGCTATTTCCACTAGAATTCGTTGCTTTCTTATCTTTTAGCTCACTAAATACTGTATTGCCCAGCACAACTGTTCTAGTTCCACCACAATTGTTCTACTTCAGGACAGAGTGAAACTTGACACCAAAATCTAGATAAAATCACCTGCTACAATATGGAATATTTGACCAAATTAGCTCTGATCATCTGCTATGAAAAATATTATTACAAATAACGTGTAAACTCCCCAGTACATCACCTCATGTATCTATGCGCAGCAGAGACAGCTGCTGCTTAAGAAGACCACTTACATGGGATTGAAGTTCCACATCCACAAAACTCCCAAGTATTTTAATAAACAGTGCTTGACAACTATTTCCCTTTTTTCTCCATGACTAAACACCTAGTAACTTCCTTTGCTCATCATAAGTTGGAATAATATGGATAGCAATAATGCAAATGTGTAAAGGAATCTGAATTCCAGACAATGATGAGCTATGCAGATCTATTTCTGACCATATTTTCATTCTGCACAATACATTAACTTCCACAGTTTAAACCCCAGAATTCATACAAACTATCCAAGGTCAGTCCAGAAGATGTCCAAGTCCCTTTAGCTAAGCAATCCAGGACGCCATTCACAGACGTCAATCACCCACCGTAAGTTTATTACTTACTTTCCATCAACTTCTGGTCTTTTGCAAACGCAATGAAACTTGCCACCAAAATCTATGTAAAGATCATCTTCTACAACATGGAATATTTGACCAATGGCAATTTTATCTTTGGCAGGCCCCATCTGAATTAAAGGAGAGCGTCTCAACATGGATGCAAAGGATTCCGATTTCTCTGAAGGAGCCTACAGATAAATAATAAAAAAGAAAAAAACATTTCACAAAACATGCTGTCTGAAGGAGGATTTAAATTAAACTTTCAACATTCAAAAAGGCTTCATTCACTGAATAGCAAGTAAAGATTTCACATGTTCATCACATTTTTAGCATGACTTCTAAGGAAGCATCTGGTACCTTTCTCCAACCCCAAACATTTTACACATTAAAGGTAAAGCTTTCATTAATTCAGTCAAAGAAAAGCATAACAATGTGCATCTCCTGAAAATATCTGCCAGTTCTACTACTGGTTAGGTAAGTTAATTTAAAAATGCATTCCAAATGTAGGAGATATTACCAAAAAGAACACCAGTCATCTCTTTGTTATCTCCTCAGTGAAAACCAAACCTGACCGAGTACCTTGCAGCTATTCATGCAAGTATTTAATAATGAATAATACTTAAGTCTTTATTTTAAAGAACAAAACTATTTTGCAAAGGCAGCAAAAGTAGAAAGCATGCACAAGACAGATCTAACACTAAAAAAAAACCCTGAACCATCACTTCTCTCATTTTTCACTCTATAAAATCAAAGTAACTAAATAAACAAAATGCCAATTCCTTCTCATTGAGCTTTGGAAAAATGCAAGAACATAAACCTTCCTGGTATGCTTCAGGGAGTGAAAGATCTCTGTTCTGTAACATGAGAAAACTTACCATCGCAGGCTTACCATCATATGCTGGGTGAAAATATCCAGTTATATTAAAGTGAGGCTCAATCTCCCACATGTTATCCCTGATATCCCGAGTATGACCCCTTTTTAAGATTGTCACCTTTGAAATGCAACTAGTAAGAAAAGCCTACTTGCTAGGAACAAATGAAAAGGAAGAAGCATTTTGGGAGCAACACATACCTGAAAGTGAATCTAAGGAAATCATTTTATAGATGGCTAGATAGACTTAAAAAATTAGAACCTATTCATTTTCCCCACATTTAGTATAATTAATTGATAATAATTACTTTGTGCAAGGTTTCAAACTGTTTTGGAACCAGCAGTAGAACTAAACTGAATAATCAAGCAATTCAAGGTTCAGAGCTCTGCTGGCTTCAACAACACACCTTCCCATTGACTGCTTCAAGTGGATGCTGAAATTCCATCTACATTTCATATGAACAGAGAATAATGCCATCATTTTCCACTTGTACTTTTGGAAACTTTTATTCTTAGAGAAGTCAAAACAAGAGACAGTTTTGGATTCCAGCTCTGCTGGAAGACATAAACAGCATGGATTGTTCTGACAGGACAAAGCCTCGGGAATTACAAGCTAGAGATCTGACACCTGGTACATTTGCTGCTTCAGAAACAGGAACTGTTAAATGGTGCATCCCAAGGACAAGGCCTGAAAAATGTGCAACATGTGCATACGTGCACACAAACCACAAAAAGAAAGCATCTGGCCATGGTAAACCACAAACAGAGCAGTAGGACCTTACACAGGAAAGGTACTATCATATAGGGTTCCAAACATAACATTGTTTGAATTTCACTATGCATTCTAAATTCAAATACAAGAAAATTAATTACACGGGATGCATCTGTAAGTGCACCAAGAAAAAGATGCAAAATGCTGGAAATAGCAAGAGGACATATTAAATGTGATTTATTATATTAATTAAGGGGACAGCAGAAAATTTTAAATCAGTATATAAAGCATAAGATAGAAGTTAATGTTTCAAAATTAACATCCCCTCCAAAATGGCTCTCTCTGGGCAGGGGATTCAATATTTCATACTGAAATACCAAAACCTGTTTCAAGAGAAACTAAGGCACAAAGAAGTGCAAAATTCAGAGGTCTTCCACTGAAGGGCAAAGATAAGAACATGGCAGCAACACAAACTCATGATGACAAAGACTACTATCCTATCATCCCAGATTATTTTCAATTATTTTTCATTGCAAGGCAAACTAATAAGAAAATTGGTCCAAAGAAAAAACAAACAAACAAAACAACAACAAAAAAATCCCCAAAACCCACAAATATAAAAACAAACAAAAACACTCACAATGGTAGGATGTTATAATTTGCAGGGTAACAAACAAACTCCGCATCTAAATTCAGATCTTGGGTAAAGAGTAGCTTTGTTTTGATACTTCAACAGGAGATGAGGAGGTCCACCAATGCTAATTTAATCAATGCTAGTGGAATCAGACACCACACCAGATGATCCATACCAACAAATGAACTGCCTTTTCTTATATGTAGAGCATTTGAACATAGCCTGAGCTAGCAGAAAGGATTAAGAGAACTTCTAAGTTTGGCCTGAAGGAGATTTCCTACATTATCTACATAGATGTCATTAGCAATGACATCTGAACACACGGAGCAACACTAAATTTTTTTTCCTAAGCAATTTATACAATTCACAGTAAATGAACAATTACACTCACTAAATGACATTCACCTCATTCATGCTGCCTTCATACAATGGCACACTTGGTAGGGCTCTCTACACTAAAAAAATCTCACAGCACTTCATGAAGATGAGTACATTAATATCTTACAGATTTCCTGTTTTCATTACCTAAAAATGGTCCATTCTAGTTAATAACATCTTTTTTCTTCACCGGCGAGAATAAATACAGATGAAAAATTCTCCCTTGTGCAAACTTGCCTGTGAAATAATCTCTGTACACAACAGACAAATGCTATCTTTACACTGTGACAGATGTGCTCATTGCTTCCTAGAAACAGATTTAAGTAAAATACAGATGATAATGTACAAAGAAATTTTTTGCCATTCTTCATTGTGGACAGTTTTCCAAGAAGCCACCAGGAATCTGTCAGAATTCTATCACGGGCCTACAAGTCTGCAGCGTTCTCTATTCTGCATCCTGGAGAGGAACTTCTCAAGAGCACAAATAGCTGATTTATGTATACAGTAATCCTCAAGAGATGCCATTAGTTACTGCCATCAAGGACTCTTTTGTGGACATTCTAGAAGCACAGTGAGATAAAATGCAGTATTTTCTCCCATTTTCTGCATAACCTACAGCAGATCTCATTAAAGAGTAATTTATCTCAAGCATTTAAAGAGATTTAATGACATTTTGAGTGCTTTCCTCTACAACTTCTAAATCTCCTTAACTGGATTCTCCACAGTAGCATTACAGAAAAACAGTAAGACTGTACAGTAACAGGGCAACACACTTTATTAAGCACTCTACTTTTCTGATTCTCAAGGAGTGTTGGCCATGCAGCTCTGATAGATGATGCATTGATAACATGTCAAGTCGCAAAAACTGGAGATTATTACAAAATTCAGATGCACAAATGGCACATTCTTTTCAAGTACCTAAAGTACAAAGGCTTTTTTTTACCCTCCTTCTTCTTAAATGCCAAATCTTTTTAATTTTCCTTCTAATTTCTGGATTTTAAAGTGGTTTTTGTACATATTTGCATACCAATCACTTTCAGCGTGTATAGTTTCAATGAAGAAACAGCAGCTCTTTCTGCAACAGAACTCTCCAAGATGATACATATTAACCACAGAGTGGGAAAAGTCATAGACTTAAACCCCAGTAGGATCCAAACAAAAGAAGTAACTCCAATGGAGGAATGCAACATACTATTCGTGGAGCAAAGCCTATGACTGTACAAGCAGGGTGGCCCTATCCCACCCACTTAGCAAAATATCTGAAAACCCAGGCTACGTGTTTTATGTCTGCTTGCAAAGGCAAGTAGAATGCACACTGGAATGTGAGAGATATGGATGAGAAGAGATGGGAGATTGGTGATCTGATTGCTACAATTAAGGGGTGAATGACATTAACATCAAGCAGCATGCAAAGAACACAGTCCTCTGTAACTATCAAATTGGTTTTCCTCAGCACTGCCATCCATAGCTAGACAGACCTTTCTGTCCAAAGTTAATTACATGAAACAATAAAATGGAAAAACCAACTTGCAGTTAATAAGTTAGTGTGAATCCTCAATAGCTAGGGGCCTCACCAGCTTGGATACCCAAAACGGGACTGGAAATGGCCTTGAGCAACCTCAACTAAGTTTATCCCGCTTGGAACAAGGGGTCCGAACAGATAACCTCCTGAGATCCCTTTCAACATGTACTATTTTACTTAGGAAAGATGACTGAAGCCTGCTAAAAAAAATATTAAAACAAAACCCCATATATTAAGCTGCCCACTGAACAAGTATATATTGATAAAGCACTTATTTCAACAAGCAACCTAAAAAATTCTATTATCTACTAGCCCAGCAAACCTTAATTTTACATACCTTATAACTACTGGAGGTGTGCACTGTTGCTTAGATATAAACCTAAATCCCAGGATTTTTTTAAGTGCTGAAGGCATTACTAGGGTAACACCTCATAGAGCTTCATGCCGTTTATTTACCAAATTTCTCTCATTTACTACTTTTTACTTGAATGCAACAAGCTGTATTTAAGTCAGAACTCCATTGTGCAGAAGAATATCACCTTAAAGGCAGCAGGACCAACTCAGATACTATACCACAAAATCTGACATCCAGGAGTTAATGGCCTTCCATCCAGAAGCAGCTCAAGAAGCATTGCCAACTTGAGAACTCTCCTGAATTTATCAAAGAATAACCATCAAGCTTTGTTTTCACCAACACAGTTTCCCTGACACTGAGGTTATCCCAAGAAACAGCACTGAACACTCACTCATGAGGAGCACCAAGTGGACTGACAAGACTACAGTGACTGAAATTTCAACCTATCAGCATACAAGCAATTACATCTCAAAGCGTTTTCTCTATGTGCTGCCTTCTTTTTACACATTAAATTATTTGTTCTAATGCTGATGAGTCCTTATTGAGAAGCTCCATGTATCTTATTCTCGTCTCAGAATATAACCACTCAAACTTTAGGCATCATGCCTTTAACTCATCTCAGGGATGAACAGCTCTCAGTCTCCCCTCGACCAAAACAGCTCATGTAACTTCTCTACCTTCAACTTTAAGCATCTTCACAACTTTGTGCCTAGCAGTAACCAGTGATTTTTAGACCCTTCCCAAAGAAAAAACTCTGCTTCCCATTATTAGCAGGAAAGAAAAGTTTAGGGAAAAAATATTTTTAAAGTGTAAGAGCTGACATTAACATTTATTACTTACTTACTCTAAAAATACAGCCAACCTCCAGTACGTGCCTAAGCTACATTTCTTAAAAACTAACTAAGCTTTGAATATTCAGGCTCATTCCACTGTATAACCATTATCTACCACGACAGCATTCCCACTAAACCTGCACAGCCCTCCACACCTCGAGCAGTCACAGACATTTTGTCTCCTTTTCTAATTCTGTGCTGGGCAAAACATCCCACACTGCCCACCTTGGGTCTCTACCACCTGTACTTCTACCCAAGGGACAAGGTGACACATAATTGTTTTTTTACTTCCTAAAGTTTTTTTTAATCCTATCCCACAGTTTAGATACATCCTGAGATGCAGACAACATCAGCAGTAACCACTTCAGTATATAGCACTAACCAGAGTATTATACAACCTACTCCTTTGGAGATTTGTGCCTACCATTATTTTTTCAAACAACAAAAACTATAGTTCTGCAGGCCAGGGGTTCACCTGCTTGTTTATTATCAACAGATATAACAATAAAGAGGAACAAAATCTGATAAATACTTGTACTTACAATATACAGTACATTACTTGCTTGCATTCTGTAGTACATGGAATAACAGGTTGCCCAGAGAAACTGTGGATGCCTCATCCCTGGAAGTGCTTAAGGCCAGGTTGGAGAGGGCTCTGAGAAACCTGGTCTAGTGGAAGGTGTCCCTGCCCATGGCAGGAGGGTTAGAACTAGATGATCCTTAAGGTTCCTTCCAACTCAGGTCATTCTATGATTCTATGAAATCAGAAGTCTAAGATTAAATATAACTCAGGAGCATCTTTTGGACTTGAATAAGAACAGTAATGCAAAGACAGGAACCATCTCTTCTCCATCTCCATTCTAGTATTTGACAACCATTGGAACAAGTAGCAAATTACTTGTTATTCTCTTATTTGCCAATGACATTCATCTTGTGCAGTATTAAGGAAGACAATCTGCAAATTGCTCATTAATATATGCCACTCATACGTGGACAACACATGCAGTAGACAGCAGCATGACGCCAGTGATTCAAAAATGTATAAGGCTATTTTACAAATTTTTTGAAGCCCGGTGTTTAATTCTGCAATATGTACTAAGGAAAATTTTAAAATACTATTATTTAAAAACTCAAAATTTTTATGGACAAAACAGGTGAAACTTGTGAGTTTCAACAGAGTAGAAAATAGGAAGATCGGATTTGGCAGAGCTGTGTAAGAATAAAGAAGGACACAGAATTTACCTAGCATACACATAACTAAATACAAAGCCACAAAATTCACCTACTAATGCTCATAAATAACAGCACATCGTCCCACACACAGCACAGGCACAATTAAAACCAAAGACAGCATGAACACAGAGTCTATTCTTTAAAGTCCACTGTCTGTTTTTCATTTATCCTCCCACGAATACAGCACTTTTTCCTCCCCATAAGTGGCCTGAGGTTTTGTTCCATTAAAAAAATGTACCAAAAAACTGAAGTTTATGCTGTTTCTCCACAGGTTCAATTTACAACCCAAAGTGGGCAACCACAAAGACAGGGAAGACCTCTTCAGTTTTCTTTAAGCAAGAGGCTTTTCCACTTTATTCTGTACAAAAAGATTAAAGTGAGGAACTGATTTAAACTTGTTGTTAACAAAAGGTTTTGAAGACTAAATACTGAACTAAGCTTAAACAAAAGCAAGATTGGTGCCATTTAATAAAAGGGAAGGGAAATAGTCCAAACAGAAAGCATAAAATGAGGATTTGTGATTCAAAGCAGTTATTTAGGGAAAAATCTAAGATTAATGACTGCGAAGTCACAAAGAAGAGCTTTGAAAGCAGTCAAGGAGAAAACTGGAAGCTTCCCTGCTAGATATTTACAAGATATACAGATATATATATATACACAAGATATTTATAAAAAGCTTCCTATGAATCACTTCTTATGCAACAGTTGTTACAAGGCCAAATTTCCATGAAGACAGCACTTCCACACCATCTACAATGTTCTGAATTCTATAAGGGAATTATTTTAGTTACAAGGATTCTAGTCTAATATTAATTATTTAATATCTACAGGCCAGTAGAAGAAATAACAGTGTAACTAAGAGTTCCAGCGGACACCATATTCCTTCATTTCTTCCCAGCCTGAGTAATGATTTGAACTGCACCATCAATGGTAGCAAACTCCTAATTCTACAGTTTTGGAATAAACATAGATAGTATCTGTACCCAACTTTTTAAAGGTAAGTTTTGAAAAAAAGTAGGAGAGGGGAGAAGAAAACAGAACCACTTTCTAACACAATGTGGTACTACAAAAGTGATATTAAATCACACAGTGAGTACCAGAAGATTTTCCTCCAAAACTGTAGCATTTGGAGGGAAAAAAATATTTCAGATTTTATGATTGGAAAAAGCAAGGGAAACAGCTCTGTTTTGCCTATAAGAGGATGAGGTAAATTGACTGTTATATATTCATTCTTTATTGAATTTTTATTAACTTTCAAAAACTTTGCATACTTCAGGTTTTAATTGTCCAGAGTTATTTCTTATCACAATTTTAAAACTGCAAGCACCCGTAAAGAATGACCAGAAAGCAAAGCAAACTTCTGCTGTTTCAATCAAAAGAGGAACATCCATACATTCTCCTCAGCACAGTGAAGAAATATGGTTTTATTTTAAAAAGCAAACCAAACAAAAGTCATCAGCCAAAAGGTTGAAAGTAAGAAGCTGAAATGAGGCATTCAACCCTCTCTTGAGAAGCAGTAACTAAGTGTTTTGGCAAAGCATCACTCCAACTTCACTCCAGATATTAAGATTTTTTGGGTTTTAGATTTTATTGTCAAAGCCTGATAGTATTGTGTAAAAACTCCCATGTGAAAGCCCTGAGTCCTTGTTTTCGTTCATACTTCAGGATTAGACTTTAAGGAGCACAGAACTCCACTCTCACTGCTAACCTGAAGGTAAAATCTCATAGTGCCTGCTGCATACATGTGCTAGAAGTCTCAAAGTCCCAGCATACCTGTGAGCATACTGAACTGAACTCTCTGGAGAAGAGCACCCTCTCCCCTGTGGAATATCTCACATAGCATGATCTACTTCAAAGGCCTTCTTTGCAGCTTGGACAAAACAATCTCACAGTATTTTAAATCTTAGTTATAAACTGGTGAACTTAGAGCTGCTCTTGCCACTCCATTTGAAATCAGCTAAGCTATAAGCACTGGAATATGAAGAATATCCTACTTAGTTATCAATTTAGACCTAAATAAGCTATAATAACACTAATAAAAAGCCTCTAGGAAATCCCATTTAGAGAGTTACATTAACTGGATATCCAACTGCCCTCAAAAGGCTGAAAACAGCAGAAGTAACACTGGAATAGAAACTTGGATGTTGCTTTCTTACACGCACATATTACAACTGACATTTTTTTCACAGAATGGTTTGGGCTGGAAGGGACCTTAAAGGTCACCTAGTCCTAGTGCCCTCTGCCATGGGCAGGGACATCTGCCACTGGCCCCAGTTGCTCAGAGCCCCATCCAACCTGGCCTTGAACACTTCCAGGGATGGGTCATCCACAGCTTCCTATTCCATTGCCTCACCACTCCCACCATTCTTCCTTTTGTCCAGCCTAGATCCATCTTCTTCCAGTTTAAAACCACTGCCCCCATCACTACAGGCCCTACTAATAAAGACCGAGAGAGACTTCTTACTTAATGTTTAAAGTACACAGACAGGTCTTCCCAGAGCCTTCTCTTCTCCAGGCTGAACAACCCCAACTCTCTCAGCCTGTCTTCTTCACAGGAGCAGTGCTCCAGCCCTGCAATCATTTTTGTGGCCTCCTCTGGACTTCCTCCAATTTTCATATACTGGGGACCTCATAACTGGATGGAGTAGTCCAGGTGGGGTCTCATGAGAGCAAAGGGTATTTAGCAATTTTTAAGTCCACAAATTTACCTGAAAGACACACTTGCTAGGGTAAATGCAAAAGTCTCTGGCTGCAATTCAGCGCCTTGTATCAGTCAAAGTCAGCCTAGATAGCCCCAGTGATTGTCTCCAGCCTAAAAATCCATAGTCTAAGCTTCAGTTCCATAAGTACACGTTACACTTTCCACAATACAAATACCATACAAGCCATAAAACCTTCTGGCACATAACTCCTAAAGAAGAAATATAAGAACTGTACTGCTTCACTGACTTCCACCTGGGAAGAACTGTAACTAATTAAGAAAGAGGCTACTGCACAAAAATATCTACAGGGGTATTTTGAAATTCATGTAATGCAGGAATAAATTATTTTCACTGAAGAATATCTTCATTTTTTCCAAGTTATAGCTCCTGTTTACCAACCTTTCTCATCCTAAAAAGAAAAAATATGGAAAGTACTAAACTTCAGTTTTACCAAGAACAGGATTATTCATATTTAGAGCATTGTCCAAAGGGAAGCACAGTTGTAGGAAGTTATAGGGGTTGTCATACTTGGCAAAGAGCATTGGAAGATTTTGCCTGGCTACAGACACAAATGTTAAGCCAACTTCCCATAGTGAAATGACACATTTTTAAAAAGTGTTTAAAATCATATTTTGATTGCAAATTAGGAAAAGATTACATTTCAATGTTAAAAACAATGAAAGTTTCATTACACACTACTTGATATAAATTTATGTTCATTAACAACCTTCCATCAAGCTCCATATTTTTGTACTCACTGCAACACTGACTGATGAATACAGCATATTCCAAACCTAGTTTAATTTTTGCATACAGAACAACTTCTAATTAAAAATATCTCAGCTGTGCAGAGAACACATGATATGCTTGAATGTATATATTTGTATATATATTGCCCTCATAATAATGAACAATGTAATATTATGAACTAAGCACATTTTTAAAAGAGATGCAAATAACAATTAACCAAACACGTGTAGTACTAAACCAGTAAAATACCATGGTGAAAACTACCTCTGCCTTTCATAATTACACTTTTCAAGAAGGATCATGTACGTCTCAAAAGAAAAAAAACAAGATTACAGGTATAGGATTTGGGTTCTGTGCCTAATATTCAATAAGTTTTCCTGAACTGTACTTTTAGTATCAAAACTTCTTTGTTGTCTAGAAATCTCCATTGTTAAAGCTATTTGCAGCTTTTTTTTTATTTGAAGATGGGCATTTCTTAACCTTATTGTTGAGATGCAGTATACAAACTGTTCTTCAACTCATGAAAGAGCATAATTATTCAGAATACTTTGTAAACATATTTAACTTACCAATGCCTTACTACATGCTACTAACTCAAGTGTAGCAGTACTGTTCACAAAACAAATGTCAATTTTTTCAATTAACAGACTCATCTCATATGTCCAACAACAAATATTGTGCTATCAGAGTAAATGCAAATTAAGGTGATTTTTTTAGTCAATTATGGCTATCCCTGCCCATTATCAGAAGAGTCAAAAGTTTACACTATTGTGTTTGAGTCTGGGTGTTTTGGTATTATATATAGTGACACACATGACTAAAATTTTAAAACATACTTTTTTTTCCCCTGTGACTTTATGTAACTGAGCATGTGCTTAGGAGGAATAGCATAAAACATTAGAGGACATCTGGGGAGGGGAAGGTCAGCATAGCTGTATCACAAAAATTAATCATTTGCTGCTTCTAGACCCTTTTCTGAAACCTTTTCATCCATCTGCTGCCCATTTAAAACCAGAAAGTCATATTGCTAACACACTATAATGCTACCCAAACCACCAAGGCTTACCCAACAAGTCTTATAAATGTACAATCTGCTGCACTGGTTGATTCAATACCAGCTTCTTTGTGTTTGTAGTAAAAAGAAGGTTTTTCATTTATCTTCACATTTTGACTGGATACACAGCAAAGAAACTGCAAAACAAGACTTTCATAAAGAATTTCAAATGCAGCTTTGAAAATATTCTGTTGACTAGCCAGGTGGATCATTTACTAAACAACGCTGAGCTAAGACTTTATTTCACAACATAAAACAGCTCAGAATTTGGTCACAATAAAGCAGCTTGTTTTTCTTGAAATTAAATAACTTCTACATAGAATTTAAAACATGAAGTATTTATCTATATATTTCTTTCAAGGATAACTTTATAGCAAACAAATAGAACATTAGCATCTAAATCACAGAAAGTAGGTGAACCTACTGCAATGGATTATGTCAAAAAGAAAATCTAACCAGATGAGCACACACAGTCCTAAGAACAGCCTATGGTGTTTTGAGCCCAGTATCTGCCTTTCTCCATTTATCAGTACCCTGCTCTTCCAGGCACTTTTTTTCCCCAGGTTCCTGGGGGACAGAATGGTGTTTCTACAGTCATAATAGGAGAATAACTGGGATCTCCCACAGCAGCAGGGGATGTAAATATCCCGCTGATAACAGTAACCACTAGAAAGGATTTCAATTCCTATTTAACCGTCACATTATGGTTACATGCACCTTCTTCCAGATATCTCACATGCAGTCAATCAAGCCTAGGCAGCTGACATGCCCTTCCTTTTCTCCATAATGCTGGCAGTCCCAAGACAGTTTAATTTTGGGGATTTCACTCTGACAGCCAGTCATCAAGGGCATATCACCTACCACTCATGGACCTCCAGCAATGCCAAAGCGCACTCGCCAACCCAGAGCTATCTGAAGGATCAAGTTCCAGAGACAACTCCTCCAGAGCTGTGACCTTCATCTTCCTCAAGTCAACCAAGGACAAAGGGCCCAGGGCCTTCCCACATGAATTTGTGTCCCTGACACACAGCTGTGATAGGCAGCAGTGACAGTGCTACTGTACTATAATTAAGTCCTCCAGAGGGGCAGCATGCATCATTGCTCTGTTGTCCAACATCAGAAGTCCTGTCTACTCCCTTTCAGAGAGTGTTGCTCCAACACCGAGTGAGTTTTACAGAATCCTGTCATGCAAGCACTTCTGTCACATGCAAAGCAGGTCATCTGACAGACTCAGCTGTGCCATCAGCTGGGACAAACCCAAGTCAGAACAGACAAGTTTTCATGCCTCAGCCAGAGCATTCACAAGACAGAGCGAGCAGCTTCACGGAGGTCAAAAGAAGGACAAACAGGTTCATTCCTACTTTAATACAAATCAGCATTTCAAGCAGATCCAGCTGAGAGGATGCTGAGAAGGCTGTGATACAGTCTTATTTAGCATGAACCTGAAAGCACCAGGACATGTTCATAGCATAGCATGAGCACACATAACCCAAGTATCTCAAACACAGAATTACAATCTGGCAAAGCAAATTGAGAGAAACTTCCAGGTAAAGACTACTCATCCCAGATCCCACAAAGCCCACATCTGGCACGTCCCTCTCTCAGTTAGTCAGCAGTTTCCAGCACTTGAATGCTGGCCAGAAGATAATCCATCTAAAACAGTGATCTCTGTGCTTGGCATATACGTTTTATAAAATGCTGTTATATTTGAAATCAAAGAATGTTATTTAGTAGTTATTTATTAGCACTAGCAAAGCACTCCAGTCACACAAAGATTACAGGTATATTAAGAAACATTATGAAAATTACAAGTGAAAATTGCACTAAATATTAATCAGCATTTTTGCTCTCAAATAACTGCAACTTCAGGAAAATCATCTTCTAAATGCTAACTTAGGTGGGAAGACATATTGAGAGAAATATTTCCCATCAATTATTAGATGAAAATAATTCTAAATTGTTTTTACTATTTGATTTGAAAACATCCAGTGTCACACATTATTTTAACCTGAGGATGCCCAGATACTGCACAAGCAAGACAACTACACATTCTTTATAAAGATACCCATGTAGCTTTCAGAAACGTAATACATTCCTTTTAAATTGTCATTTTTGTGTTTTAGTTTTTAATTTCTCACATAAAATATAAACACATAAAACAGATCTTTATATGCCCTATGAAATTTTTTTTTCACTTTCTTTCTTAATGAATACTGATATTTTTTAAATAGTGACATTTAAATACACAGACACTTTCCTCAAATTTACTAATCCTTTCAGTAAAGAACCTGTGGCTGAGTTAATTTAAAAACATGTACATGCCTAGAATAATAATTTCTAATCTTTCTCTTTCAGAAATCAGATATTACAATATACTGATACCAATTCAATACCTCCTATCTGAACTTTAGACAAAATCAGTCACGTTTCTTCTTAGTAGATGCTTTCCCTTCAAACACGGTATTCAAGGAATTAAATAGGAAATTCCTCAAACGTGCTGCTTTTGCTGTGGCATCTGGAAACAAGCGGTGCCCTCTGCTGTGCCGGGCGGGGATGTTCACCCAGCCCCCGGCGCAGCGTCCCTGCCCGGCTGGGCCCAGCAGCCCGGCCGAGCCCAGCAGCCCGGCCGAGCCAGGGGCTGCAGATCCCTCCTTCTGAGCAAGGACAACTTTCTGCTCGTGTAACCAGTCCCTGACAGGCACCTGATGGTTGTACCCTGCTACTCTCACGTGACAAAGTCCCAACAGAGCAGCTTCATCACACTGTGACACATACAGCAGATTAGCAGCGAAGTTCACTTAATGATAGCCGATTTCTACCTAAAAGGACACTTGACAAACTTTGCCATTCACATTTGAAACATTTTTAGACTACTTAGTTCACAGTGAAGAAAAAAATGTGCATTTATTCTTAATTAGTGACTTTATTCTTAAATTTTCTTCAAACTTTGGTAACTGAGCTGACAATACAGCTCAAAAACCATTTCTTTACCTTTATGAAAAATCATCTCATCCTTCCTAAAGACAAGGTTTCCTATTTTACTGGGCAAGCAGCTTTAAACCATTAATGAAGGTAACACTTAAAGCATTTGGTCCTTCTAAAAGATTTCGTTAGCAATTCCATAGAGAAAAAAAAGAACTTTAAACCTGTCTTTTTTTCTTTGTTGTTTATAATGCAAAACTTAGATATAAAAACGCAGAAGGCAAACGCAGCAAGGAGTTGCCTGCTGTAGACAAATATCATGTGGGTGTATCAGGATATTTGGCTTACCAAGTTGCTACCTTTTCAACAATTTTAATCAACATTTAGGTGCCTTGTCTGTAAGTTTCACTATTTACAGGATAGTAACAACAGAACTGTAAACTGAAGGTGAACGCTAAAACACAAACCCAAACCCCTAAAAAATTACCAACACAGCAGAGACACCACCAGGCAACTCTAGGGTAAGGTCAGCAACACACATTGCTGCAAACAAAACTTAGAGCTACCTAGGAAAAATATCATCACCATGCTTTTTGAACCACGTGAAGACAAACACATGTCAATGTGCCCATTTATCAAGTTTACTTATATTTGCCAAAACTAAGCCGCTGCCAACCAAGTATCAGCAAGTCCATCCAGTTTCAAAAATGAAGGAACAGCTGACATAGGAAACCATACAGGAACATTACCAAGCCTCTTCCTAAAAGAAAGAGAAACACAAAGAATCCAAACACCAGCTCTGGCTCTTACAGGATAAAGAACAGCAAAAGACAGGCAGCACTTGTCAGCTGAGATAAGGAACATACGTTTTCCTCTGACTGTAACTCAGGTAAGGGATGAGCAAGACCACATTCCTCCTTCTTCAAAGAGCAGATCCTGCAGATGCGGGGACCCCAAGAAGCGACTGCAACTAGAGCCACCACACCCTCTCCCAAAGGAAGTGTGTGCTCCTCTTAGAAGGACCTTATCAAAAGACCTTTGAAATATTTGAGTTTTACCATCAGCATCCAGTGCATCCTACCATAAAGGATTACCCAGCTTTACCAAAGTAGCATCAGGGCTGCTCCCAGCTGTGGAAAGTTTATTTATGAAATAACATGCTTTCTAGCAATCAAGTATCAGCTAAAAGTGGTGATAATGGGATTTCAAGAAAACTACACAAAATGAACAGATTACACTGCAGTCAAATCCCTTTCATTCCCCTCTTGTTTCATGCCACCTTCCCCTGCTAACTCATTCTCACCAAAACCCACTCCCTCTTCAGTAAACTCCTCAAAGAGCAATCAGTGAATAAACATTAATCACACTCAGACTCACTGAGCACTACCTGGGCTGAGAACAGCATGAAAGTAGACTTATGATAATCTTCATCTCATTATTATGCTTTGAATATCACTAGGCACTGCAAAGCAAGCTACTTGACTTCCTCTGGTTCAAGTGAAAAAGTAGGTCAGCAAAGTATACAGAAATTCAGTTGTGGTCCAGATTTTAATTTTAAAACCTAGTTTGATTTCTAGTAATGCATTCTTTATTATTTGTGTACGTAATTTCACTTTAAAATGATGTTGTGAATACAATGTAACATATGAGTTAGTTAAGAAGCTTTAAAGGCTTGATAACAATTCATTTACAGATAGAAAGAGATAACATAGATAGAAAATAATGTTTCCAGCTACTCACTTCAACAGAAAAACAAAAAGGGGAAAAGTTAAAATCCCCAAATCCCCAAAGTAGCATTCAGTATCTGCTACAGCTACATCAAGTGATTCTGTTTCTAAACTCTTCTGTGGACATCCACCTGAACACCTGGGTCACCCCTGGGTTGGCAAACCTTTGATCTTTGCACAGCCAGCCCTGCTAGTGTAGATTTTCAATGGGAAACAGAATGTTATAGACTATGAAGTAATTTGGGATATCAGGTCTTGGATTCAGTGACAGGCATTTCCAGTTCTACACCTGCAGTACCAAACAAGTCCCGTCATAATAATTCACAGCCTTAATCTCCATATCCTACTGAGCACGTTTCAAGTAATCTCAGATACAGGTGTGGTCAAACAGAACTGAAAAAAGTTACAAAAAGATGACTGTCAGGGATAAATACCAGCATGGAATCACTTCCACCTGAGGAATAAGCAGAGGTCAGGGGTTTTCAGTTTGGAAGAGATATTCTGGAGTATGTCAGTACACACACAGAGCTTTTTCCTGTTTCCCTACCTGTCTGCTAATGGGCATTGTCACAATCTGTGGAAACAATCAGCATGACAAAACTCAATGCACTGCTAGAGAAAGTGATGGTTATTCACAAAATCTCTATGTTTATTTTACCACTCACTCTTTCCCAAGTCCCACCCACTCACAGTCCCATCCCCTTGGATTCTCAACAAGCATCTGGGGAAAACCCATTTGGGTACAACACCAAGGATGAAGGTTGCCAGCAATCAAGGCCTCACCACATCTCTGACATTTATTCCTGTTTGGCAATGCTGAACTAGGTTTTGGACAAATCTTTTACACCCTTCAAGAGCCAACAGCTGTTGATGGGGTGGTCCTTTGCTCCAGAATTCTACTTACTGCAGTCTCAATAAATAGCAGACTGCTGCTCATTGTCTCTCTCTCCATGACTGATTCATGGTGGAGTAACAGGTAAACAAATGGCACGTAAGATATGGGACGCAGTCCTGTAACCCTCCTTGTGCACTTCAGGAGCAGGGTCTGCTCCTGATGAATCATTGGTGCTGCAGCTTACCAGAGTGCAGGCCTTGCCGAGCACACCATCCTAATTTTACAGCCAAGGACAGCTTCCCAGAGAACTGTGGGTTTTCTCAATAATATGCAGTATCCTTTCAACCCTTGTCCTGATGTTTCTTATGCTGGCTTCACACACATACAATTCTACAGGTGTTTCACTAGTAAAAGCCTTTATATTTCCACTAAAAGTCTCTGGAATACTGGTTTAACAGGTCTTTGATCTGACCCAATAAAATCATTAAGAGATTTTCCACATCCTCCCTGCCAGCCTGTAAAAAGCCAGAACACAGCTTTGCCCACGCAGCAGTACCTTGCATTCTACACAACCAAAACTGCTTGTATGCTTTCTGCATTACATTTTTGTAGGAGCATCTTAAAAAAAAATATGAGCTGTCCACATTTCTGAAAGCTATTTATTATGCAGGGCGAAGTGGTGACAAGAGAGAATCAGAGTTGTCAGGGTTCAAAAGGACCTCTGGACATCATCCAGGCCAATCCTCCTGCCAAGGCAGAGTCACCTGGAGCAGGTGACACTGGAATGTGTGGGTTTCTGGGTTTTGAATGACTCCAAAGAGAAAGACTCCACAACCTCCCCGGGCAGCCTGTTCCAGTGCTTTGCCACCCTCAGTGCAAAGAAGTTCTTCCCCGTGTTGAGGTGAAACTTCTTGTACTTTAGCTTATGGCCACTGCTCCCTATCCTGTCCCTAGGCACCACTGAAAACACTCTGGCACCATCCTCTTGGCACCTGCCTTTGAGGTATTTATATGTATTGAGGAGATGCCCTCACAGTCCTGTCTTCTCCAGACTGAACAGGCCCAGCTCCTGCAGTCTCCCTTCGTAAGAGAGATGCTCCAGACCTCTCCTCATCTTNTCGCTGCCCGGGGGCGGTACCTCCGGCCCGGGCGCGGGCGCAGGCGCAGCGCGCCGGGCTGAGGCGGGCGGCGCCATCTTGGGTGAGGGACGGCGGGCACGGCGCTGCCCCCAGGCGACAGCGACTGCATGGGGGGACAGAGCTGAATCTGCGCCAGGGAACGGGTGGGTTGGACAGCTGGGGGAATTTCTTACGGAAAAGGTAATTACACATTGCAAGGTGCTGCCCAGGGAGGGGGTGGAGTCACCGCCCCTGGAGGTGTTTAAGGCAGGACTGGACGTGGCACTTCATAGAATAGCCTGAGCTGGACGGGAGCCACAAGGATCACGGAGTTCAACACCTGGTCCTGCACAGGACACCCCAGGAGTCACAGCATATGCCTGAGAGCATTGTCCAAACATTTCTTAAATTCTGTCAAGCTTGGAGCTGTTGACCACTTCCCTGGGGAGCCTGTTCCAGTGACAAAACACCCTCTGCGTGAAAAACCTTGTAACACCCAACCCGAACATTCCCTGACACAACCTGCTGCCATTCCCTTTGAAGCCCCTCTCAGTGCCATGGTCTAGTTGACAAGGTGCTGTTTCATCATAGGTTGGACTCCCCACTCTCAGAGGTATTTTCCAGCCTAATTGATTCTGTGATTACTTCACCAGCCCCGAACGGAAAGCTTCACTGGTCACAGCAGCCCAAAAGCCACCTGCACATGAGGAAAGCAAGGTGTGGGCAGGGGAAGATGCAGCAAAAGCATGTAATAATGTTACAATAAAGGGACTGCCATGTGGCCTTAAAAAAAAAGCCTTCCTTCAGAAAACAGAAAGCTCAGCTCTGGACTAGATGACCTTTCTCTTTGTCAGATAAATAAATAAATAAATGACTCATCTAATAAGGATCGTGTTTCAGAAGAACCTGCCCTACATGGTACTGACCCAAAAGAGGAAGAGCTCCATTCTCTCTGTATCATTCAATTCTCTGTTCCTTTGTTAAGGTGGAGCTGTCAGAGGCTGAGAGAACACCTCAAACTGTTTTCTGAACTTCACAATGTAACCAGGGCAGTTTAATTTTATGTAGTGGCAGAGCACAGGAACAGGCTGCCAAAGAAGGTCGTGGATTCTCACTCTCTGAAGACATTCAAAACCCAGCTGAGCACAGTCCTGGGCAACCTGCTCTAGAGGTGACCCTGCCTCGACAGGGAGTTTGGACTAGATGAACTCCAGAGGTCCCTTACAACCCTAACAATTCTATGATTTGTAATTTTACGTAAGCCACTAGAAGGCAACCTAGGCTCAGTCTTCTCTAGAAATGCCAAGCTCAGCCATGCAGATTCCCAGCAGTACAGTAGTATGTATCAGCACTGCTCTGAACCAAACTTAAAGGACTGTTTCAATTAGAAATAAAATTTCCTTACTTATTTACATTATCCTCCATGTTCACAGGACAATACATTCCTCATATACACTTTTATTAAGCTTCTCACATGTAATTAAGCACACATTCTACATCTGACATGCTAGCAAGGTTGTCGGGAGCCAACTTTTTTACCTCCAGACACCTGTGGCAGTTGAAGTTTCATGGATTTCACACAAATGCAGCAAAACTTGTTTCCAGTTCTAATCATGGTGATAAAATGTTCTAACCATGTGGCAGAAACACATAAAACACAAGAAATTTGAGGAGTACAGCAGACAAAACAAGATGTAGGAGGACATGTCTTTTAGGAGAGTTACGCTGAGCGATGACACTGTGCACCTCACAGAAAAGACTTCTGGGGTCAGGAAGAGGGGTGTTGCTTGAGATACAGACCTTAAATACATAAAAAACAGTAAGATGGTGTAGCAGATGTTTTCAGGGTTCAGCCTACAAGGGAAACAACATTAGGATATAGGAGCAGTTCTCTTGATGACTAAAAAAGAACCACTTCTGGGGACAAGCTTCTTCTTCTATCCCATGCTTTGTTAGTGTGAATGTGACACCACCATGTGAATGAAGATGGATCTATTTGTGACTGGTCAAATGTTCAGAAGAGTATTATCTTACCACAGTGACATCCTGTACAAAAACAAGAGTGAAAATGTTATGGTGACTGAACCAAACCATCACTATGAGGCATCTTGCTTCCATCTGCGTTGGTCAGAAGTTTCCGAGGTGGACAATGCACGGACAGATGGGTAAGTTTTACATGTTCTGTGTTACCTATCCACACCTGCTGTATGAGGAACATGCTCAAGACAGTACATTTCTACTCATGTGTGATCCTGCTATAACTTGTGTAAAGCCTGCTGAAACTGAAGTCCTTTCTTTAGCTGGGAGTGATCCTTCCTCCTGGTCCAGTCTCCTAGTCCAGCGTCCCTTGCAGGCAACACTCAACTGAAACAATCACAAAGGAGCGAAGTAACCAGCTTCAGTTTGGCAGCAGCAGTAGATTCATAAGGATTAAGTTGAGCAGTAGTTACAGATTGAAAAGAAAATATGTATCCACAGTATCTGTACAATATAATTATCTTCTCAAAAGTGTTTGTTTCATTGCTATATTTTAAAGGTTGTCTTCAAATTACAGGTAAGTCCTTTAAATGCTTGAAAGGCATAGAAATTCCCCTTCCCACACAAAACCCCAAACAATGTATTTTAGTTTCAAAAATATTTTTAACCCACAAACAAGCTTGGTATCAGTTAATCGGGTAAAATAACTACGTGCTAAATAAAAGCACATCTGGTGGAAAGAGCGCAGAGAATGTTACAAGTGTGCTTGGTTTTTCCTTGTAGCATCTGGCAGTGGGTAGCAGGATAGAGGCAGAAATCTCAGTGGGTCTCTTCCTCTGTCTGTTCTGCAATAGTTTCTGTGGCACTGGCATTGGCAGCAGAGTTGAGAACTTCTCCAAAGTCTCCCCCAGCAGGTTTGCTTCCTCCAACTTTAGACTAGAACACAGAGAGAGCCCCAACAAAGCATAGTAGTTTACTTAGCATGCCAAACATGCTTAACTGTACAAAACCAGTATGTCTGCGTGAGTTTAATAACTCTCTTCAACAACAGCTTTTCCAGGCCTAGGAGACCTCCACAATATTCTTAAAACAGATCTGTACATATCTGGCAGGAAACACTCACCAGCAGATTACTGTGTTAATGTCCTTTTAACTTTGAGATACATGAAGCAGCCCTCATTCCAGGGCTGATTCCGGAGTCCAAAGGTTGACACACCCTCAGTTCCAAATGGGTAAAGGTATGCAGCCTTTCAAGCCATGAAGTCTTTAGAAGACTCACAGTTAAAACTCGCTACTTTATTTCTCAAGAAAGAACTTTGGACAGTTTTGAGTCTCAGCAGCAATTCCTGAGATCTTTGCAGGAGCAGAGCAACTATGTTACTTTCTCCAGGTAAGGTTTGCCTTTTCACTTCCCTCTGTAGCATACACTCTGTGGGACTGCAGACATCTTAATGCCAATTAGTTGCAAGAGACGGCCTAGTTCCCCTTGCTATCTTCTCTTGCTATCCCCTTGTATGCTTCTCATTCAACCCAGTGTGCCCAGGAGAAGTCAAATCTGGTTCTGATTACACAGATTAGTTATTTTTAAAGTGAGTTTCTACCTGGAGAAGTTATTAATGGTTGTTTCTGGCACTTGAGGCTTTCGGGAGTAAAGCTGAAATTAAGGTGCAAAGGCCTTTTGTCTTTTATGCCACAAATGAGATGTATCCCGAGCTATTCTCCTGTGTAGGATACTAGTCCCTAGAAAGGCATGAAATAAAAGCCTAGACAATTCTGGATACCTCGTATTAGGCATTAATTATTTTGGATACATAATACTAGCAGTTTGTGCAGGTTAGCTGGCTATTAGTTCTTCTAAAGGCATCCTCCTGTACAAGGTACAGGCATCCCATTACTTTAGTTGCAAATCATTAGGCAGAGAAACCATTTCCACAGCACTAAAAAAGATGTTCATCTAAGCACCTCTTCAACAGTTTACCAGTAACTAAAAATTAGGCTGCCCAGAATCCACTTGAGTCTTTTCTCCACATCCACAGCTCCAAAATCACCAAGGTATTTTAGAAATTCTTACCTTGAAGTTTTCAACTTTTTCCTCAAAGGATTTGAAAGTAGGAGAATTTCTACGAAAATAAAAAAAGGAACCACAGAATTAAAACCAAATCTAGTTAACCTATAAACATCACAAAACAAGCAGACAGTTGCTTTTTCCCAACAGCAACATGAGATTTGTTTGGGGCACTTTCCCTGTTTTAAAGATAGCCTAAAAATAGTTTACATCTGGATCCTCCCAAGTACTACAACACTAAAATTCACACATACTGCAATTGCTTGGCTCACTTTCATCTTTGGCAACTAAACATTGCCAGGTCCAGTGATAGGATCCTTCCTATCAACATGGAAGGGAGAACTATCAATTTTTTTAGGTTTAGCTGATTATTCCCAGTGATTTCAAACACATTTCTGGCTTAAAGCATTTGTTCAGAAAAATCTTAGTCATCACTTCTGGTTAGCCTAATACATTATTGCTGAAGAAAGCTCATCAGAGTTTTTTCACTTTTTATAGCAAAACTAGTTCAGTTTACTTTGCTGCATGTTCAATAAATAAAACACGGTTCACAGTGGCATTTTCTGCTAACACGTTAAATTTAAGTGAGTCTCTCCCTTGCATTTAAGTGCCAAAGGCAGCTGTAATTACAGATAGTAAGCTCTGCATACAAAAAGCAGGACAGCTTGGGATTTCCAGTGCTGAGGGCTGGTGTATAATTCATTAGGGTCAGAAGAGTGGCTTAATGCTCCAAGTAGCTGTCACTGCCATGTGCAAATTTGTGCAACACTTTGTACACTTTTTCTGCCTTTACACGGGATGGAAAATGATTGCCTTCAGTGGACCAGGACAAAGGATTACTCAAAAATGTATTATATAAATATTGGAGACAAGGGTGCTTTTCAAAGTCTACAGCTTCCCTTCTTCCTTTGCTTGGCATTTGTGTAGGTCACCCACACTTAGCCACACTCTCTCCCTTGGGAAAGCACACAGTGACACATGCATCAAACCAGACTCTCAGGAGATGAAGAGACACAGTGCCAAGCAAGCAGAGAGAAAAGGCAAGCACCCCAGATCACCAAGAGATTTTTTGTGAAACCACAGGGGTTTTTTTACTCACTTTCATTTTCAAAAACATATGCCAAGCTACTGCCTTTTAAACTTGGAAGCACTTAGTAGCATTACACCCTAACAGACAGGGAAAAGCTGTTATAGTTTTCCAAACAGTAGGGAAATGCCACTTTCCAGATGTTTGATAACCACCTCTGTTAACCAGAAATAAAACAAATTTTATCCTATATGTTAGTACAGGAAATCCACTACAAAGCTGGGTAGGTTTTTTGGTTTTTTATAAAATTATGTTAGTTTACTTAAATTCAATCTGACTTGACTCCACACATGAAAATAAATAAATCAAACAGCTGGATTATGCATACATTACCTCATAATAGGCATACTAATTGAATGTTGTATGGAGCGTATACTAAATGCCAGCATTAAGAGAAAAGAAAGGGAAAAGTTAGTTTAAGTATTACATTGAGAAGAAATTGGCTTAGAGAGCTGACTTGGGTAAACAATCTTTGGTAAACAGCAAACAGTCTTACACAGGCTTAGTAACTGCTTGAGTTTGCTTTCTTAAATTGCTTAGCCATGCACACACACAAGTACATCAGAGCAAAAGCTGCAGCAACCTTTTTCTCTTTTAGAATGGTTCAAGTGCCATGCTTGTTAGTACTTGTTCTGCTTGGCTGCAACAGTCTGTCTGCTCCTTATGTTTCTCAAGCAACAGGAGTCATGCTGCATTTACAGTTTTGGTGACAGCAAGTAGCAAACACTTGATAGTCTTATTAATCACCCAATCTTCCTACTGAAAAAATTATCTCTACATCCAGAAGGCTTCCATTTCAATTCAGTGTAAGTTTTTTGCACTCATCGATACAAATTATCTACTCATCAATATACATTATCCAACAAAAGCAGTCACATCAGTCAGTATTCAAGGTCAGGTTTATGCTGGGAGCAGGGATAAAGTCCTAGTCCTGTGTTCTGAAATTCATGGAGGATTTCTATAACCTGCCAGTGTTGCTATACAGTTACTGTTTGTCTAGCAAGAAAACACATCTACTCCTAGAAGGTAACTGGATATAGATGAAGGAGCTCCCAAATACCCTCAACATCACCTGGCATCCAATTTAGTTCCACACAGAAAATCCCTGTTTACTGGAGATACAAACAACCCTTACATGTTAAATTACTCTTACCAAATACCACAACAGTAACTTAGAATTATTACAAGTGATGGTCTCACTTTTTCATAACTATATATGGAATGTCAAAATTTGTCTGGGCTTTATGATGTCTTTCAAGAGAATACTTTCCAGGCAGTTGCTGGGGGAGGAGGGAAGGGAAACAACCCCAAGATGTACCTCTAAACTTTCAATTAGCATCTCAGCACAATCCAATGGAAGATACAGTCACAGAAGAAAAAAAGTTCTATGTTTATTGCAGAAAAAGTTTTAAGAGATTCTTTATGAGGGCTCATCAGTAAAATACCGTGATAGAAAAAAAAAAAAAACCACACATAAAAAGTTCCCTTAAGGTTAGAATCCCTTAAGGCAAATGCACAACTGTAGGTTGATTTGTAGTTACAACGTACTGAGAGTCAGATACACAAGGCCAGATGCTTTCCTGACACATCAGTAATGCACCAGTATCAGTGATGCATCAGTAATGCTATGTTTCAACTATTTCCCCAACCTCATTTCTCCTATGTTTCATTCTTATGGATGGTCTGGCTTCCACAGGCTTTTCCAGAACACAGAGAAGCTGATTGTCCTCTGGACTGTAATTTATATTCTTCACTGTGATGTGGATTACAAGTTCTGGGCTTGCTACATGGTAGGTTTTATTACAGAGCTACACCAACACTAACTAGTTTCAGTCAGTGCTCAGCCAATTCCCCTCACACTGCAAGAAGTTTCTCCCTGCAAGAAGTTTAAGGCTGAAGAGGATTAAATACATATATTTACAAACTGTAGAACTGCTCACTGAACTGAAAAAACAACAACCTATAGTGTATTGCAGATCTTTTAACAGATGTCTACAAAAGTTTAGTTTAATCTCAGACATCATTTAATAGAAGAACTATTCATATATTCATGACAAATTTACTTGCTGCTGTAAAATACACTTCTGTATACCTTCAGTATCCAGTTTGCAAAATGACACCATAAGATATTACATAGTTTTATCACACAATGATCTGGTTTGCAAGAGAACTGAATTAGATAAATGCAGCTGATTTTTTTTAACAAAAGCCACCTATTCTTCAAGTAATGCAAAGAGGCATAATTAAGCCTTGAACAGCTTTATGAAGAAGAGAACTTGTATTTTTTTCCCAAATGACAGAATGCCACACTAAAGCACTCACTCCATTACACCATCAAGTTGGGCAGTTTGAAAGACAAGCCCTCTTTGCAATGCTCAAAAGCAAACCCCTAGCTTAAAAAAGACAATAAATAAAAAAGGCACAGTAAGCTGCTCTCCAGTCTTCCATGTATTTTGTGCTGCATTAAAGCTTTCTTATCCTCTACACAATAATTTTTTTAAAGCTACTCCATTGCCTCACATTTTGAAAAGGCACAAGGAGGTATGCCAGAGTCCTGGCCTAGAAAACACAGCTTAATATACACAGTAGCTAGTTACTTTGTAGTTAAATTTCCAGTTGATAGGCTGATAAGTTATGGTATTTAGGAATCCATGATCATAGAGCAGACTTCTAAAGCAAGCAAAGAAAGTTATTCTGCACTCTCAGAGCAAGGAAAAGATGGACTTTGATCCATTGTAGAGATGCAGTGCAAGAAGAGCCAAATGCAAAGTCATGACTGCTCAGAAGCTACATCTTGGGTACTACTATTTTGCACAGAATACTGATGTTGCCTATAGAAGGAAGGTTAGCTCATCAAAACTTCAACAAATTCTTATAAAGAGAATAAAAGTATTAAAAGAAACCTAAGAAGGAACAGAGTTCATTTTCATCATAACAAAGAGCAGAGAAAACAAATAGAAAAAGGAAGCAAAAATACACTGACATTGCACTACCAGTCTTCCCCTCCTCTCCATTTCAGTAGTTTCCAAAATCACAGCTCCAGCAGCTGCCTCACTCCCTTTTGCAACTCCCTATTAAATCACTTTGCAGTGCCCGAATAAAGACCTGCATGTGATGTTTGCTGCATGGAATATCTAGAAATAGTCCAACAAGGAAAAAATCACACCACTATAGCTGAGAAGTCCCTCAACCAAAACAATACAAGGGAAAGTGAAGCCACAATGAAGCCAATGTAGGAGTTTAAGAACAAAAATGTACATGCATATTCAGTATTAGTTCAAGTAAGTATCAGGCCCATCATCTCTCACTTCCAGGAAAGAATTTAGGCATCTAAACTTTTCTTTTCATACTTGCCCTTGAGTAGTCATATAACCCTCAGACTGGAATTCCAGATTCACTGGCTGAATTCCAGATAAATTTGGTTCCCATGAAAAACAAAAAAACTTAAAGGCTTTTAATCTTTTGTTTCAAGTGCAACTAAGGTCTTCAACAGCACTAATTCTTCACACTTTTGTTTTGTTTTCTAAACACAGCTACCCCTGAATTTATAACAATACCTTGCATTTCCATCACCATGATTCTCCCTGAGAAGCATACCAACAGTGCAGACTTCTCTGATACTGTTACATTTCTCTCCCAGTAGCCTGGTTTCTGATAAAGAGTACTCAACACCCACAGAGCCACTAACTGGAGTAATTAGGACACTCTTAAGGTATTCCTGAAGTAGAAGACAGCTCTGAGTCTGTGCTTGTCCTTGTCCAGGGCAATAGTCCAATTCTAATTGGGGAACACCACAGCCTTAACGTAGAAAAGTGACTCCTGTTAAGTGAGCAGCTGAGCTCTGCATCCAAAAGGAACAGAGAAGTCTTCCAGCTTCCCTCTGTCTCACTGATGCTAAACAGGACTTATTTGAGACTGGCTGCTATTCTTATACCTGATCAAACTAAGCTCACTTCAGAGTCTGAGTTCTCATAGCATCGTGTGCCTCTGCCCATCTCCTCCCCTGGGACAACAGCTCCCAGTTAGTACTCTAGGAGACAAATCCCACCATCTTTATAGAGATCCTACTTCTGTCTTTAGCTACTCAGTGGAGGAGTACAGAAAAGAGTAAGTCAGATTCAGGTGTGCATAGATGGGCTGAGAGGCAATGGACAGAAGTTGTTACAGAGGAATTTTAACTGCTGAAAACACTGAGTATTTGCTTAGACCAAAGGTAATGTAGATGAAGTAACTAAAATACTGGCTCTGCTACAGTAATCAACTCAAGGACTGTTTCACTGTACAAACTATGAACAAAGAATGTATAAACTATTCTACATTTAGACTATTAATTTAGTTAGAACCAAAATGCTAAACAGCCATTGTAATAGACACAAAAAGGGGAAAATCTCTACTCTGCCACAGCACAAACACTGTACAGACAAAGAAGGAGGAATCCTGCATGCCATTGACCTCAACACCATACTCTGTCTCTTGATAAAAAACCTTGCAGAATCATTTTAGTGGGTTTCTTTCTAACAAGGAAGAGAGACTAATTAATCATTATCTATACTTAAGATTTCATGTTCTGAGATAGTTACCAGGTGAACATGAAGAAACATCTTCCCGGACATTAAAAGAGCTTCAGTTTTACCCTTACTAACACTGGAGAAAAGAAGAAATTACCTTTTACAGACAAAACTTTAATCAAAAACTTTAATGAAGACAGTCTGACTACATGCTTAGTTTCAAAAGCAATTCTTGTGTCCACCTTACCTAAAGGAATGTGAAAATGCCTGTAGTCTGCACAATGCCAGAGAAAGCATTAAAGAGAGAAAGGAAGTTCTGATAAATCTGAAGAAAAATATGTAACTGTGTAGCTGTACTCAAAGTGTTTTCTCACTAGACTTCAAAAAGCAAGAGGTTAATGGCAGCACTTTAAAATGGCTGATTTTATTACACTGCTGCCAAAGCAGCAGTATTCTGTGGAATGTGTGAATTTTTATTTGCCCAATAACTGAAAAATAAGTTTAACAACAACAAATTACCTGTGGAGATGAGTAATTGTATAGGTTCCAGTAGTAAGAATTACATCATCAAGGAATTGTAAGCTAAGCATCTGACTGTAGCACATCCAGCACGATTTTTGCAAGCCGCTCAAAATAGTTCTAAAAATGACTGGAAGACTTACATAATGTGTATGAAGGGCTGTGTCATTTGGCACAAGGTCAAAATATGTTTCATGCCAATAACAGTTAAGAATTAAAAAGTGCCAATAGTCTCTTAAAAATGTAATAAAATCAAGCCACTTCTATGAGGTAAAACAGCTTAGAAAGAAATAAAACACACCTGGAAGGAATCTACATCTTGAACAAAAAAAACCACCAAACAAAACAACACCAAAAAAAAAGAAAGAAAAAGAAAGAAAAAAAAAAAAACAAAAAAACCCAGAAACAATGACAACCAAAAAAGAGCCAAACAACAGAACACAAACAGTTAAAGATATTACTTGTTTAAATATAATATTCCACAGGCTGAGAAAGAGAGCAGAAATGATAGTGCTATGTGTATCCCACAGAGGCAGACAGGCAGTGCCACCTGCACACCAGAAAAGTAAGTAAGAGCAGCAGTGGAGTTGGTAGCACACATTGCTTCTCTCGCCTACATAAAACACACACCACAGAACTCCTCAGCATCAGTGAGGACATACAAGCAGATTCTGCAGCAAGTCTCTTACCTCCTCTAAAACAGTTGCTGAAGGCTCTTGATAGATTAGCTTTTAGAAGCACTAGGTATGTTAACAGCATAAATTTATTGCAGTGATCACCCGCTAAATAAAAAATACAATTACTTGGGAAAAGGTAAAGAAACCTACCTGACATCTTCAAATTTCTTGGTTATGACTGAACCAACAGTAGAAAAAGCAGCAGAAGCCTTCTGACCAGCCTGAGACAGGGTTTCTGATGTTCTCTTGTATCTGTGTTCAAAAAAAAAAGATTAGTTTTTAGTTATTTTAATAGAACACACAAGGAAACTTTTAGTGTGTGTCTATTTGTATCAAATGCAGAGGTACACTTCAGCTTTGGGGTCAAATGGAAAACCTACTTAAGACATTATTTTGAGCCTCTGAAGTCCCGTCTGGCTACAGCATCTCTGCCACCTCTAACCAGACCCAGTTCACCAACATGCACTTACTACCCTACCCCTAGAACAGATGCTATCTGCTATTGTAGGATTTAGTAAAATACAAAATAAACTCATACAGAAAACATCCAATCAACAAAAAAAACCAACTCAAAAAAATACAAAAGAAAACAAAACACAAATAAACAAAACTATGCACACACACTGAAAATGGTCTATTTTTTGTGCCAAGTGTCTAAATTCTTGTACCACACAGTTCTGTCAATAAAATTCACCATAAAAAGTTTGAGGTACATCTTGTGACATTCTGTGGTCATTAATTGCAGAAGGCAGCTTGCTCTAGACCTTAAGCTAACACCTGTGTTTGGCAAGAACAGTAACTGTGACTTCATACTCTTCCTGCATGGGCTCAGTTTACAACAATTTTTCAGGGTGGAAAAGAAGGGTTTTCTGTTGGACTTAGGACACCTTGGTATCTCAGATCTATCCGACAAAAAAGAAGTGTGTTAGAATAGCCCATATTTTGGTCAATCATTCTTCTTTCACATGAGATATGGCTTGCAGTGTTCTTCTTCTAAAAAAGTCTATTGTTGATTTACCCAGACAAGTTTTAATACAACTTAACTTTGTGTTATTTATACTCATTTCACAAGAACAGAGTGTTTAGATATGACACAAGATCTAAACAGTTTTTACTTCAACAGTCTAAACAATCAGCATGAGCTGGTACATACGCTGTTGTTGATGTAACATCTTGCCAGCTTTTGGTAATGTTCTGCTTTAGTTCCTGTAGTGAGTTAATTCCCAGCTTTCTCTTGATTTCAGCTAGATGCTTCTCTTTGGCAGCTAGCACTTGTGAGAGTGTCTGGATTTCCTCTTCCACCTGTGGCACCAGAGTTGTTAACAAGTGGTTAACAGTTAACAAGGAATATACCCAACCATTTAACTATGTATTTCTTTAATGCATCTACAAGACATCAGTAATGGGAGGGCTAACAGAGGTTTGTAACATTGCCTCACAGTCATTCCTAAATACTAAAAGGGAAATCCAACATAGACTATAAGAGCTAGTGAGAAGGTAATCTACCTGCAGCTAGCTCTGTTACTGGAATATGTACAAGGAAGTTGGTAACTAAAAGACTGCATAGTTAGAAATTATTACCTATGATATGTAAAGGTTGAAGATTAGTCAAACCTGGGACAATTGCCAAGCCTGTATTCTACTTCCACGTCAGAAGATACACCAATGTGTGACCAGTATCAGGAAGCTCAGAGCATATCTGATCAATACACAAATTTTGTCTCCTTGCTACAACAGAAAGGTCCTTTCATGGCTCAAGCCAGCACCTGTAGACTGGATCCAGCCACGGGAGTACCTTCCCCAGAGCAGGTGTGGAAATGGTGGCAGACTGAGCAGTCAAAACCCACACAAACACACAGCACCTGCCCTGTAACTAGAAAACTGTATTGTTTGTATACTTATTTCTTTACTCAGATGGTCACTTAAGCCTCTCCTGGAAACATGACCAGAGATGTCAGCACAGTTCTACAATGCCATTCTGTGAGCTTTACAGAAGTGACAGAGGCACTAAGGCCATACGTATAAAGGCAAGGGCATACCCCCAATCCTACTTCCTCATCCAGGCAAGATCACCCTACTTTAGAGTATCAGGCTGCCCACTCATTTAAGCTCCTTACAGGAGTACAGCTCCTTACTGTACTCCTTACAGTATCTTCAATGCACCTCTGTTTTGGATATCTGTCTGAAGTCCAGCGTGACGTATCCTAGCAGGACCAGACCACCCTCACCATCTTTGGCATGAAATCATACTCAGGACTGCCAAATACAAGAATGTATTAAATGTGGCTAATTTAAAGCTAACCTTTGTTTGCCAACTCAAGGCTTAAGTTAGTGTCTTTCATAAGGGTCCTAAAGTCCTTTAGAGCTACTAAAGAAAAAAAACTGGCTGCTTAATTAAGTTGAGTTCAGCATGTATCAGGCTTGACTATTTGCCTGTCTGTCCTTCAAAGAATGGTACTTTTTCTCACTCTTAAAAATATTCTATTATGGACAAGAACAGTAGCATGGTTAGACATTAGCAATACAGTGCCTACACAGATATACTACAAAGCATTCTTCATGAAAGAAACAGCTTTAGCTACTCCACACCAGTTGAGACAGCACGTGGGTTTTGGCTTCCAACCATGTTCTGTTTGCTGATTTACCCTTTTCTCACTCGAGAAAATGAAAGGGTTAGGTAATTATATATGTTAGTTAAAAATCTGTACATTCAGCATGTCTAGCTTAATTACCCATCACTAGAACTGGCTGTTCTTTTTTCCTTGACACCCTTCCTTTCTATCTGCAATATACAGGACTGCCAACTTTAGACACTCACAGAATAACTATGCAAAGCATTAACTGTATGTTCAAAGATAACATTATACCAGATTTTCATTATCAAAACAACTTTAAGAGCTATTTGCAAAAGAATTACCTTGGCAAGCTCTTTTCTTAGCTCATCTCGTTCTTCTTCTGAGAGTGTTTCTGCCATACTGACTGTAGCAGCAGCATCCTCTCCAACCTCAGGTATAGAGTCACTCCTCAGCAGCCCTTGAGATGAATAAAGCATTAGAAGTCAGATTATCACAAGTCTGCAAAACAGCAGCTAACATTAGCACACAGCTCTCTTGTTCCAGTGCCCGAAAAAAAACTGACGAGAGGACACCAAAGTTGTGCTCCCCAACTCCCCAACTACAGGACGAAAACCAAAGGCATTTTATATTTCATTCTATCAAGCTGTATTAAAGCTCAATATAATGGCAACTGCTCTATAATAGGAGACTGGAAACCTGTTGAGAACAACACATCCCACTACTCTGAGAGAAACCAAGGTGCTACGTCCCGACCAATGTTTCCTACACAACCCTGCCCAGGAGTCTGTGAGTACTCTGCTGTCTCATTCATCTGGCACAGAAACCCTGAATGTGCTGGAGATGCTCAAGGCCAATGCAGAGGCTCCCTCCCTTACTACTCTCTGGGTCAGATTTAAGTGTGTTCTGAGCACACTGGGTGCAGCCACAATCAAGGTTAACAACAGTGGAGAATACTGCACTGCAAGTATGAACTCTTCCGCTGTACCCTGCTTGATCTCTCTGTCCCTAGTAACTGGGGCCACTGTGGCTAGAAGGCTGCAGATATCATGGAACTAAAAGTAAGCTGCTGGTCTGCACCTGGATCTTAAGACAGATTGGAAGCCCAGAGACAGAGCTCAGGAACAAAAGGCTGTTGCTTCAAAGCAGGGGAGTACTGAGAAGGGACTGATAAAGAAGTGCATCCAATCAAACTGCTGCCTCTTCTCCTCCCAAATCCAGAAACCAAAACTCTGCCAAATTCCTATATAAACCACAAACATCCCTATGGTCTTCCTCAACTTTTGATTTCACAGCTTCAGGGAAAGGAAGGATGATGATATCATTTGTATTACTATGATGCAATAACTTTATTGATTCCGTTTTTCTTAGCCCTTAGTGCTTGCAGTAAGACCATTCTAAACATCTTTTATGCAACAAAATTTCCAGCAAATGATTTCCCATTTTGAGTCTTTGTAGCTGACACTTAAACATCAAGTTTGCCAAAATCAAGGAATTCTGTTCTAATTGCAGAGAGAACAGTTTGCAGGGAGACTGCATGCTGGAATGGTTGTGGATTCCCAGAACTAAGTCTCTATTCAAGAGGTAAAACAGTCTTACAGATAATAAAAAAAAGAAAGAAGTTCAATAAAAATCTTTAAATACAAGAGGAAAGAAATCAGGATTGTTTGTTAATAAGGAGCGAGGATGAGTGTGTGTATGCATACATATGTGTGGGGGTGTGTGTATATATGTACATAAATATATAATTCATCTAAGTTGAAGATGCATTAAGTAACATTTCCTATTAATTACGATATAAATTAACCATCTAACCAATAAAATTCCATTCTCATCTCAGCAGCTTCTGATGGCACTCCATACTATTCTTTGGTGTGGGAATCAAAAACTCATTAATCACAGTATGATTTTGCTGTGAGGTTTCATATCAAGCTTCATCTCAATCAACGGAAAAATCAGGGGAAAAAAAGATTCTGTGAGTCTGTAATTAGTTGTAGGTATTCTGTGAAACACGCTCCTAGCAGCTGTTAAGCCGAAAAAAAGAAGAAACCTCGTTCTTGATCAAATTACTGAACTCAGGTAAAACTCAATTCCACAAATTCTTTCCAAACCAGTATGTTGTCTGCCTCTATTTGCGTCCAGAACACTTGCCCTCTAGAGGCACACTGCTACACGGACAGAACTTTTGTGACTGCTGTTAGCACTGAGTGCACTGAGAAGGAAGCCTACAGGAAGAAAATTAAACCTCATTCTGCATTTATTCATGAGATCTATGCCACATTTTCCCAGAGATTTACATGTGTCTTCTACACAAACATAATGTAAGTCCTGTGGGTTTCCCAATACACTATTTTCAGTGAGAAATCTAGGGCAGTAAGAACTTCAAAGTCTAATGCCCAAACCAAAGCATTTCACTACAGCACCTAAAACAAAGGGTTACATCTCACAATCAGGTAACTTTTGTTTTATACATCAACATATTTCTTTAACAGTTAAGAATGCCACACCTTTTTGTCAAATTGCTATTTAACCTATTAATTACATAAACCTACCCTGAAGGAAAACAATTTGAACTGCATTTTTCCTCCACACCCTACACTCCCTCAGTATGTTCTACTACGACTCCTGACCTTGCTCTCACCTGCAGCCCTTCAGGAACCACTTGTTTGCCATCACAAAGCCATTTCAGAAAGTCTGCAAGTACCAAAACCAAAATACTGACTCCAAGAGCATTAGCACAATCAGCTGAAAGTCTGTTCAATCTGATTATGACGAGTCATCTGGATTAAATCACCAAAAATAGATCAAGTGAGTCCACCAGTAAGAAAATATGCCAGATTGTCTCCTGCAGCAACAGCTTCTGTTTGGGGAATGTAGCTTCTCTTTGGAAAACTCATTTTTTAAGACTGTTCTGCTTCTTGCCTACCAAATGGAATTCAAGGCACAATGCTAAGCAAGGGAATGATCTCTCCTCCCTTTCATATTCCTAGAGTTTTTAGGGAAACAGGGAATCACTGCTACTCAGAGTCTTCCATATCTCACCCTGCATATCTGATCATGCCTTCCTCTTCTTGACTTCTGAGCCCCTCCCAGTTATTATTTTCTGAGCTCCACATGAACTATGCTAATACCTTTCATTAATATTCATTCTGGTACCTCCGCGCTCTCTCCTGTCACTGTTCACCTCTCTGTTCCCTTTGTTTCTATTCCTCAGTTCAATACCTGCAGGACACAGGGATCATCCATGCTATGGGCAAGGCTGTGCTGGGCCGTCTAGGAGCAGTTGTGTACACAGCTAACAGCCCACAGACCTCCACAATGGTGTAGCTACAATCCAAATGTATCCCATAAACTAGGTCTGACAGCCAGTAAGATCCTGGCTTTGAAAACACTTCGTGAGGAAACGTGCACAGCCCACCTTAGATCTTTCTATGGGGCATGGGGCAAGAAACCAGGAAATCAGCAGTAAGCCAACAGATGGAAATGCTTTGGCTCAAACTACTACTAAGAGAGCATTTCTCACTTGTGGTCTTTTTTTGCCAACAGAATGGTTGCTATTATTATTTTATATTGTTAGGTAAAATTATTATTACGGCTTCCAACTTGTTACCTTTCATTATGTTAGTTCTCTTGCATCATTAGAGTTGTGAAGGACTTAAAATTCAGTCATTTGGTACTCTGTTACAACCAAGTTTAACTGAACGTTTCATGTCCCTCAAACAGAATAAAAAATCTGTTTGGGGGAAGAAATCATAAAGACTTAGATAGTATTGAGAAAACTTACCTAGCTTTAAGGTCAGATTTTAGGTCTGTATTTCTTAAGATTAACATATTTTCCCAGCAGTTTATTAGATCTACTTAAATGAACCAAATAAAGACATGAGCAAGTTAGTTGATTAGGACTCCATGGATCACATTCAGGGAAATGGCATTTAAGTCCCTATTATTCTGCCAGGGTAGGCAAAGCATTAGAGTAATTCAATTAACACTCAGTTTTTCTGATTTGGGGTTTGCTTTGGCCAGTTTCAATCCAAGTTCATGCTCTATTTTGACCAGAAGTTCCTACCTCCCTGGCCTGAATTCAGAGATCAGCAACAAACAGGAACAGTTTTAAGAAGTACTTTTCATTTTGGGTGAGCAGCCTTGAGATGGGGGATGGGGGGGGGGTGTGGTTTAAACTCCACAAAGCTTTCTTTTACACCAACATGTTCTGCATGCAACACTCAGAATGAGAATTGTGGTTATCACTATACAGTTGGCAAAGCTAAAGAAAAAAGGTGCTTGTTATAGTTCAGGAGAACAAGCTGTTGCAAGGTTATAAGACCACTCTAACATTTGAGTAACATACTACAGAGCATATTTATTCTGCAGTATATAAGATCAGATTTAAGGGCTTCCCATTTATCTCAGTGAAGAAGCCAAAGTGAGACATATTTTTTCAACCTTGGGGAGAAAATTCATGGGCTACTCCCAAATACTAATTAGATATTCATTCAAAGCAAATGAAAAAGAAAATAAAGCCCAGAAAAGGCTGGTGGTAATGGTGATGCATCATCACCTGACACAGAGAGCTGCTTCCCCTCTCCCTGAGAAGAGCTAGGAGATGCAGTAATTGCAGAAGTGAATTCTGACCACTGTTTCCCAGTAGCCCCTGGTTCATCAAGTTCACAGGGAGGGTTGCTATAGTTCACACAGAGGTTCCCCAAGGGATGAATTTTTCTTTAAAATTTTAAGTAACAAGCCCATTAAAAAAAAGTTAACACCTGTGTAACTTTGCTTTGCCACACCTGAAGCAGGTCTAAGCTTTCTATATTTAAAATTATTTTCAAAGGTTACATCTGGCAGCAAGGAATGGAAAGGAATGACGACACTAAAACCAGACTAGGATGTGTTGGGAGGCACAGCTATAGGTGTTCTGTACAACAGGCTACCAGCAAGAAATTAATAGTGTTAAGCACTAATGCCACTGCAGCAGAGTACAGGGCAGCCCCAATGCAGTTCATATCTGCAGGTGGAAGGTTTGCAGCATTTTAAATGCTAGGTGGAATGGAGTAAAGGTTTTAGAGGGCATTTTCATTAATCAGTGAGATTTTCAGTATTAAGGCAAAAGCAGATTTTAGACTATCCAGAGCTCTGAAGTCCTACTAAAAATGCAATTTCTACCTCCTCCCCCAAAAAAATCTAATAGTCAAACTAGGCAAATTATTCCAATCTTGCAGAAGTTTTGTTCCTAATTGTTTTTGCCACTTCATTTTCCCTCAAACTGCCTTTTTACTGAATAAATAACAAATAATGTAAAGCTAGTAAATGTAAAACACATGAGATATTACCTACATGACACACTGAAGCTAATACACTACCAGAATTAACAGCAGGCCAACTTTTATAGATTTTTAATTTGAGAAGTTTTACAGGTATTAATTGCTAAGCATTTCATGTAGAGATTTTCAGGAAGGAAGAGAAGGAAGTTACCAGACTTTGCCAGTGTAGGTGATCCAGGTGGAGAAAGGTTTATGCCAGGTGACAAGTAAAGATAACTTCTGTTCACTCCAGCATTGAAATCGAAGGGCGATTTGTAATCCTCATACAGATCCATGCCAGACAGTTCAGAGCACACAGCCATCCTCTTCTTCCACTGAAGCATTCATCTTCGCTTTCTGGGGCGACCCACACAGCAGGATTCAGAAACCCTCCATTTCTCCACATGACACTCACTGTGCCTCCTCAGAGAATTCAGCTCTGCTACATATGATAGAGCCATCTAGCAAGTGATTTCTTAGCCATCCTGTAGCTGCTGCTGTTTACATGGCACAAAGTTAAGTTCCTGTAAATTTATAACTGAGGCTGAACTTAAACAGACCGTTCCTTTAACAAACATTTACAGTGCACCACTCATGGCTTCTGGAAGAGCCTTGCTCCTCTGCAGAACTGCATCAACTATGTTCAATCATTTAAATAAAAAAAGGTCAGCTGACTGCAGCTACACCAGGATATCCTTAATCTTCTAGGACACAAAAGGATTACCAGCCGTAATCTATCCTATATACCATCTGTGTTGGACTTTTTCCTCTGATTGATGGAAAATTCTGCGTGCATAGCTATTTCTCCAGCTGCTTCCATCAGTGTAATAACCACTAGTGAGAACCCAGTCTCTGCTGCCCAGGTATCACACCACAGTGCAAGTTCAGAATAGGAGAGAGCAGCCCTGCTCTCTGAAGGCTAGGCTATAAACATCACCTAGGTTTATTGATGAACACTCTAATGTGCATTATGATTTTTGCTCATAAGGCTAAACATATTTGGGTCTGAGAGGGTTTTGTTTAGGGGAGGGAGTTGTTAAATATTTATGAAGTACACTGTCCTATGTCCTTGGTGCTTCAAACAGCATTGTTTAGAGCAGCCAGTAACGTCAGTAATACATCGCCTAAAATGTATTTATGTTTTGACACATACACTATAAAGAAAGATCAACTGACATAAACCATCTGACTTCATGCCAGGCCTTTAAGATTCCACTCTGGGAAGCTGAAATGCTTCTTACCTAGAAGAGGCACTCAGCACAATTTTGCAGCACTTCACTACATTATTTTTATTTCAAGGTCAGCTTCTTTCACTGAAAACACAATGTTACTAGCAATGTAGATCACCTTTACAGCTGAGCAACAATTTCCTCCCAAACCCCACACCTTCACCTGGGATCCTCACTGCAGCCTGCACCCAGAGGAGCATAATCAACTGGAAGTTAATCTTTTCCTGCACAGTAAGGACAGACCTGATCAGGCATTATTCCAGAGAAGCGAAGGAGCCTTGCAGTTTACCGAAGTCAAGTCCAAGCAACGTAATCCCCTGGCATATGAAAAGCAAGCACACCCCTTCTGGAATTTTAACTTCCCATTTTCACTGCAGTCAGTCAGTCAGTCGCCACAGGAACAGACCTTCCAGCTAATCAAAAAGCAGCTCCTTCAGGCTAAAGATCTACATTTGCTTCTGGTACAGAGTACCTGCAGGCTCATAACAATCAGAGCGCTGGAGCCTGAAACACAGGTCTCTGCTCTTTTCCAAACCCACTGAAAAGAAGAAAATAGAATGCCTCTGCATTTCTGACATGTAGCTGTGACATCTGCCAGAAATACTGCAAAGTTCATCTGGCAAAGGTCAAAGCTTTGGTCACAGATTGTAGTTAAAGCATCCAGAGGCAGCAGAGAACTATAACACAGCTACAGTAATAATATACTCTATTAACCAACTTTGTTAACGTGAACAGCTACAGATTGTGCTTCGCAGCTTTCCCTTGAATAACTCAGCAGTCAGGGCTTGCCTTCTGTGCAAAAGGCTCAGGCACTAGTTGTGCTAACTGGGTTAGGCAAAATGACAAGTTATCAGATGTGGCACACAAACAGCTGGGTGTTTTCTACCATCACTTTCCCAGCACAGAAAGAGAGCAAGAAGGGGAGGCTACACCCTAGGACTTCTTCCTAACCCTAGATAGTCATTCAGTTTAACACTGGTCAGTGCTAGCTGGCAAAATCTGTTGATCCCTGCTAACAATCAAGAACACCATTTCCTAGTCAATTCCTGGAGCAAACATTACATTCTTATTTTTACAGGAAGTTCACTACATTCAGATTTACCTATTACCAACCATCCAAAAAAATCTGCTACTCTTCCTATATCTTTATAGTGCAAAAGTTGGTTTCATGTCCCTAGAGACATCTGGATTGCCAGTCTCAACCACCGACCTGGCCTGCCACCTCTACTGACAGAAATCTGTATGGGCCAAACTCTTCAACACCTCTTCAGTGTAGTCAGAGACACATACAGGATGTGGCCCACTGCTGGAACATACATTTGGCTTACAGGGAAGATTTGCTGAATTACAAATCTTAGCTTCCACCTGAGAGGCTGAATTCTGCTTTTGTTCCTCATTATGCATAGCCTGAGCATAAGCCCAGAAGTCATCCAAGACAATATCTAGTTTTTAGAAATATTACAGAAATATTACTGTTCTAAGGTCATTGCCAAGAGAGGGACACTATGCAAGTGCTCCTTACTTCAAGTTCCTTTCTTCGCTCAGATTAATCTCAATTATAGTGGCCATACAGATAGGTTGCTACAGCACCTCCCTCACACATCACCTAAACACATCAGCTTCCTGCTCTCTAACCTGCTGGAGTTTACAGGAGTGTTGCTCCTCACTTGTTCTCAGGTACAAATCCTACCTGGTGATGAAGGAAGCTGTTTTGCTGAACAAGCTTCTTCCTCATCACTTAGGGAAGTTTGATGGTCTTCAAACTGAAGTACAAGTCAATCTCTCTGTAACGAGAAAGGACTGCAGTCCACCCTTCCAACTATGCTGTAGGACAACTTCTAGGCAGTCATCCCTAACTCATCCACTTCAGGGAAGACAATCTCTAGTTTTGAGAGATCCCCTGCCAGCCATAACAACCATTTTATCTGCTTCTTCCCCAGTAGTTCCTTAGCATATCCAGGGATTCAGGGCAGAGCAATGCAGCACTCCTCCATACTGCCTAAAGCCAGTCTGAAGAGGATAGGTTCTGCTTGCTGTGGTGCATTTGGAGGAGGAATTAATCTCTCTCCAAGGGATTTTCCAAATTCAAGTGATGGCCCAAAGAAACAAAGCAGGATGAGGATGACAAACAGCAGCTGCACAGAACCAAAAAGCAAGGTTTTTCTCTGCAGTGTGAAGCTTTCTGACCAGTTTAGCAGCTCTTGACAGTCACAGCAATCAAGATTTCTGTACATTATGAAAACAGGCTCATTACAAGGCCTTTCTGAAGGGCCCTCCCATGATCAAAATATCCTGCTGGACAGGCTTCCTCTCCTTCACAGTAATTCAGAGCACACGCAGCTGGCTGGAGGTGGAACTGAGGCTGTAGAGCCATACCCTAACAGATGGATGCTGCCTTCCCAGGGCAAGACACACATTTCAGAGCTGAAGCTTAAGTTTAGGCTTCTGTTACACGGCTTAGAGTAATTAACTGTGCATCCTCAAGTATCTCTGTTCTTTGCCCTGCATTGCAAATTCAGTTTTACTATGGACCTTGGTTGTTACTGCTGACACCAGCTGAGAGGCAGTACCTGCAAAGATCTTGAAGCCTAAGGAAGGAGCAGTTCCAGCGCCAAATAGCAGTGGGGTTTTGCTTACTATGCAAGAGATTAAAACCAAAGATTTTGCCATTCTAGAACAAGCACTCATTTGCCCTTAACATCTCAGGATAACTAAGAGGTTAGTACTTAAGTCATCTATGCCATTTTAGAAGCTGGTGTCAGACAGATTGGCACAGAGGAAGATACCTTATGTCAAAGATGCTTGAACCAATTACTGACAAGTTCAACTGAATGTCACAAAGTGTCCGATAAAGGCTCGGCAAGCCTCAGCAAAGCATTACCATCACAATTACTACCACTAACCATGTTGTAATCTCCTCTGTTAAGGTTACAGAGTGTACTTAAAGCTTTCCCACATAACTATTTAGCATTAACAGTCAGAATAGATTGTGCACCTCATGAATCATAAGGAAGGGAAGTCCCTCCACAGCTAGAAAAGCTGTTAAGTTTGAGCAAACACTTTTCACCAGATATTTGCCTGCTTAGTCTCAGGCCTGGTTCTTTCTTCAGCTAGCACCTGCTACCCAGGTCTGCAGCTTCCACCTTAACCCAAGGGTCTAGCAGTAATTTAAGCAATGCAATATAGTATTGAAACACTTCTACCTTGATGGCAGCTACGCAAGGATAGGATGTTATGGTAGCCTTGTGGAGAAGCTGCTTTTCCCACATACAGGTCTAGCAGAAGAGTAGTTTGTTTATATATGGAAACTTTATATCCCTCACAAACCAAACCCTGACGAAGCATGAATGAGTACCACCTCTGGGCTTTAAAGAAACTGAGCTATGTATTCAGTAGTGTTTAATACAAACAGTTAAACTCAGGAAAGGCTACTAGTCATGCCTCAGGATTGGAGGACTGCAGAAGCTGCCCTAAGACATGATCTAAAGAATATTTTGGACAAAGCTATCCAAATAACCAACCCACAAGATCTACTCTGAGTTCTGCTGTTACACAGGCACCTTCACCACATTGAACATCCTGTGTTTGTTTCCTTATTATACCTGGAGCTGCCAAACTTGTGCATCACAGCTCATACTTTTGGCAAGGCTATCATGACTCCAGCACTTAATCAAGCAAGCAAAATAAAATGGGGGAAAATGATGGGAAGACTTTGTTGACAAAGAGGGGGAAGAGGTGCAAGAAGCACTTGCTCTTTGGGGACATAGCAAAAAGATTCAGTTTCGTATTTCAAGGTTGCCTGTTAAGATTCAATTGCCTTCTCAGCCTATACTTTGAATTGAATTTCAACTTGAATTGAAGTTTGGTTTGAATTTCAACTTGGTTTGAATTTCAACTTCTGCAGTCTGCTAAGAGGCAAGATTGATAAGAGGCCTTCCAGTAAGTGTGTCTGGGGCAAAGACTTCCAGCCAGGTGGCCTTCCACCACCCCCATCTTTCCCAGGAAGATCCCAATCAGGCAGCAACAGTCAGGATTCTCTCTCCACTCCAACAGTTTTATATGGCATAAGCCATTTTAAAAGCCATAAAGCTACTTAAGCATCTTAAGCCAATCTAGGTTCTGCAGCATCAATTTGATCTTCAAAGTCTTAGCAGTTTACAGACAAGTAAAGCCTTTCAGCACCTGATCTGAGGCCTTAAAACTGCATTAAGAGAAAAAGATGCTGTGAAGCAATAGGACAGAAGCCCAAAGACCAAACAAGCCTGAAATTTTACATCAGTGCTCCTATTTCCACACTGTGGTTTCTCCCCTTCCTTTAACAGCAGACACTTCTTTCAGTCCCGAGAGTTGTGCATGACATGAACGGAGCTGCACAGCTACAGCAATTCCTGAACTGTACAAGCACAGGCTTCTGCAGCCCCACTAGTAAGCAGAATGTAGCTTAAGGGGTTAAGTATCTGCTGCCTTCTAGCAGGGTACAACTCAACATCATGATATTTTTCTCAGTACTCCAGACTCTCCCACATACTTTCTCTGGACAAGCTCTGCCTGATACAACCACATCATTCAGTACAGTTCTTTGTACAGAAATATCTTCTCCAGCATTTTCTTTAGCCTAAGTGCTGCCTTCACTTACACTTACTAAAACAAACAAAAAACCCAAAGAAAAAAACACCACCAACAACTACCACCTCTTAGAAGATGTATCTCCCTGCAAACCAAACACTTTCAAATGTTACAGGTAGGGATCACAGGGTTGCCATATTGCTCTTCTCTTAAACCAAAGTCTCAGCCCACAGTATTTCAGAGAGCCAATGCAGATCTTGGCAAAGGCAGCAGTTCTCATCTCTCCTCTCAATCCAATTATAAACTCAGGCTAATTTCCTGAGCTCTTGAGAGGGAGTAGATCCACGCTCCAGCATATTCTGAGACTAGACAAGCTGATACTACAGTAAAATACTTAACACATTCATGTCAGACAAAATTCTCTATATTTGCACACATTCTCTACTACCTTTTAAGTGTTTCAGCATTTAGAAGATTAGGCAGAAATCCCAGATGTATGACAAAGTTGTGTGTCTCAAACAGTGCTCAAAGCAGTCACCTTTGTCAGCTCCAGCAGTTACAGGTGAAAAGCTTTCCAACCTATGGAAAAGGTCCAGGCCAAAGGACAAAATAGCACCCCAGAACCAGTGATCAGAGTTTGCACTGACTTTGGACAAGTCAGATCAAACCCTGCAAACACAGAGGAACACTTCCAGGAGAGATTAACAGAGTCAGAACACTGTCAGATAGATTTTAGAGGAATGTATTTAGTTATTTCACTTCAGCTGTTTATCCCAGTTATGCTGCCATTCTCTATAGACTCCAATCCCTCAGGAGAGAGACTGACTCTGTCAAAAATGTGAAGAGACAGTCCTGAGCTCCAACTAGATGATAGTTGGAAAAGATTAGAAAGACTGCAGTGCAGAAATGGGATTGTTTCAAACAAAGTTTCAGTATGTAACCTCACATCTAATTAAAAGTTTTACTTGAGTGACTCGGAAGTGACTCCCAGCCTTCCTCAGAAGACAAGACTGCTCTCCTGGACTCTTAAAGCAAACCTCCCTCTTTTAACACAGCATCCCAGAGCCTTCATTTCTGAAAAGCAGCTCCAGGAAAGTCCACCATCCCCACTCTATGTTATCAGGTCCCACCATGAAATTGAAACTGAGGTTTTAAGAACAAAGCAAATTCAATTACAGATTAAGCTGAATTACGTATTGTGATATCTAAAAATAAAAAAGCACCAAAAAAAAAGCACCCTCTGTAGTCTTAGCAGCACCTTAATAATACCAACAAAATCTTCATTGCTTATGGTACACAGTAGCTCCCACCATGTAATTATCAAGTTCATGTCTGGATTTGGTGTAGCACAGAAATTCCATCATTTACTATCAAGGGCAGAAGTACAGAAGCAACCAAGCAGCACACAATTTGATGCAAGCAACAACGGTTTAGGGCAAGTACTTCACAAAATCCATTCTTGAAGATATTCAAAAGCCATCTGGACGTGGTCATCAAGGCGGACATGGATATCAAGGACCAGTAGGCTTTAATATCTTTATCGATGCCACAGATAGTGTCATCAACTGCATGTTCAGCAAGTTTGTAGATGACACAAAGCTGAGCTGTGGAGGTGACACAACAGAAGGACAAGATGCCATCCAGAAGGACATAGAGAAACTCGAGGAGTGAGCCCATGAGAACCTCATCAAGTTCAACAGGTCCAAGTGCATGGTGCTGCACCTGAGTCAGGGCAATCCCAGATACAAGTACAGGCTGGGAGAAGTCTTTGAGAGTAGCCCTGCAGAGAAGGACTTGGGTGGATAAAAAGCTGGACATGAGCCACCAATGTGTGCTTACAGCCCAAACAGCCAAATGCATGCTAGGCTGCATTGAAAGCAGAGTGACCAGCAGGTCAAAGGAGGTGATTCGCCCTGCCCTTGTGAGACACCACCTAAAGCACTGCATCCAGCTCCAAAGTTCTCAGCAAAGAAGGGCACTGACCTGCTAGAGCTGATCCAGGGAAGGGTCACAAAGACGATCTCTCTATGACAGGTCCCACAAAGACAGGCTGAGAAAGCCTGAGTTGGGATTGTTCAGCCTGAAGAGGACTCCAGGGAGGCCTCATTGCGGCCTTCCAGTACCAAAAGGGGACTCATAAAAGAGGAAGAACAACTTTTTACACAGGTAGCTAGTGACAGAACAAGGGGGAAGGGTTTCAAACTAAAAGAGGAGAAGTTTACATTAGACATTAGTAAGAAATTGTTTTCTCAGAGGGTGGTGAGGCATTGGAACAGGTTGCCCAGAAGTGGTAGATGCCCCATCCCTGGATGCCCCATCCCTGGAAGCGTTCGAGGCCAGGTTGGATGGGCTCTGAGCAACTTGATCTAGTTAGTGGGTGGCATCCCTGCCCATGCCTGGGGGTTGAACTGATGAGCTCTAAGACCCCTGCCAACTCAAACCATTCTGTGATATGGTCCTGGGCAACCAGCTCCAAGTGGCTCTGCCCTAACAGAGATCCTTCCCACCTCAACCATCCTGTGATTAACACAATGGCTGTAACAAGTCACAGGCTGCTCCTCCAGATTCTCCAGGGATCCTTCAGGAACACAAAGGGTCCTGGCACCCTGCCTTAGGGGAGGTCTGTGGCCTTCATCTTGTGAAGTGGGTTTACAAATACCTACCTGCTAACAGAATAAAGGTCCATTTTCTCCCACACTTTCTAAACTGAGATATGGACAGAGACTTCATGGGAGACTTTTCACTTCTGCACATCTGCCCAGTATATAGGAGTATTATGACAGCTGACAAGCAAAGCAAAAGCATTTACAGCAGTAGAGACTACATTGGTTTCTGTTACAAGGCTCAAGGAAAAAGGTAGCTGATAGATTCTGGGAGGGGAAAAAAGTCTCCTGTATTTTCATAAAAGGGACAGGCTTACACTTTTCTCACTAAATGAATGAGCAAGCAACTTTTTGGGCCTGACATGTGACTCCAAACACAGAAGCAGCTCTTGGCAAATACAAAAGCCATCTACTTCCTCCTGACACCCCTTCCCCAGGAGGGAAGTGAATGTATGCCTCTGCAGCAGGAAGAGTTCACTCCTGTACAAAAAGAAAAAGTTTCAGTAGACAAATAAACTACCAGTGTCACTTAGCTAAAGCTGCCTTTCAGCAGGAGCCTCTCGTCCTTTTACCCGTTATCAATTGTACAGAGCCCACGGAAACTAGGCTCAAGTTAAATCTTTGAATTTCCTTCTCAGACTCCTCTATTTTTCATCCACTCCAGTGCAGTTTCCTTAAATCCTCCAGTAACTCTCTCTACGGCATGCTCTCAGTTCCTTTAGCAAAGTTCCTCAGTCCATAAAAAAGCTGACACAAAAGCTTCCAAACACGTCAGCCAGCCCTTCAGAAGCGCTGGGAGAGTCACTTCTGCGCTCAGGACACAGTAATTTTTAGCACAACCACACAAATCTCCCCAAAATAGTCAGAGCACAGTAATCTCCACGTGGGCTTCCACAAAAGATGCACACATAACACCAAAAGGAGTGACATTTTCTAGAACATTTTCTGCTAATTTTACCACACCCAAGTGACTGGTTGCGTGGTTAAGGTGCACTCCTGCTGTAGCCTGGCACCTTATTCTGCTATCCATGATAAAGATCAGCTTTTTGCTTAGCAATAATGACAAACCACAGTTTTTTCTTCCCTTCTCAAGACCTGACTAACTAAGTTTACAATTTTGACTTGTGCTGTCAAGCAAGTGTAATTACATAAAATTTAAAGTACAATTTCTCAAAGACATGCAACTGCAAGTAGCAAGCTGTATAGAAATCCTATTAACATTTTTGCTCTTGGCTTATCTGAGAGCATAGTATGAAGTATCTGTGAAACTGTAAAACTCTGCCTAGCCAGCAGCAAAGTGCACTAGTACAATAAATTCACACATAAATGCCCCAGAAATGTCTCAGGTCATAAGAACCTGCTCTGGATACCCCTTCTTCAACCAGTCAATCCACACCTTTAGTCCAGTAATGGGTTTTGCTACATACCCTTCAGAGAACCAGCCTGTCCATGAGGTACCTCAAAGCTGACAGTAGACACTGAGCCAGTGACAGCTTTTCCAAGCAGATAAGCCCATAATGAAGACAAGCCCTTATTATTCATCTACATTTCTCACACTGCAGAGTTTCAGTGCACCCTCCTAAACTTAGGAAAGTAAGACCTAACAAAGCAGGGCTAATGGCACAGCACCAGATTGCTGGTATAAAGTACTTGTGTAGCAGCTCACTATTACTGGGAATCTCTCACTTGAAAACCCAGAGTAAGTTGTATTGTTTTCCCTGCAGCATCAAACAAGACACATTACCTATTTCTTTATAGTCCAGCACCTTACCAGTCACCCATTCAACTGTATAGTGCTTGAAGTGTCCTGTTCCAGATGGAGTGTGGCTGCTGCCTTCCCATACTGCTAAATTCCACATCCAGCTGGGCAGCATCAATTCCTACAGTGCCTCCAAACGGACTTGGAGAAACAGCTATCACTGCTTAAAGGATCTTGGACACATCCTGCCAGAGCTGCAAATTGGACAAACTCAGGACATGGGCTTGAATACTTCTACACTGCTCTTAATCTCATTTAAGAGTTAAGAGGGAGAATCCTGCAATTGTGCATGCAACAACCAGCAGCAATTCACTAACAAACCAACTGCACTGACCAGCTTTTTTTTCCTAATATAATGCAGATAATGCACCTACCTTTAAAGCATTATGGCCACTGAAGTTGCCATTATATTAATAAGTACTCTGAGATTTTATCCGATTGATATGTCCTTGACTGACTTTTAATGCTGCTTGAGCTGAGTAAATCCTGTTAACAGACATTTGCCCCTACTCCAAGTCACACTAGGACAGTAAATGAAATGAAACTATTAGCCCAGAGAGATTCTGCTGTCACATAAATCAACAGACAGTCGTAAAACACTAATCACTCCAAAAGCTGAAGGTGGCAAAGAAAAGGGTCAAGCAAGTTTGTCCAGTGATGATTCCACAAAAAGATAAAAAGCTTTAAAAGACTTTCAGGTCCTAGAAGACTTGTGCATACCCACTTCCATCAGATCAGACTTTGGACATGAGATGCTACTTTTTGCAGCTGGGTGACATTACAGGCAACCTGTATTTCCTTTTTAACAACCTACTCAGGTTCAGATCATGAAAATACTCATCTCTCAAGATCTCCAAGCAATAGTAATATATTTATGCACCATCTAGTTATGTTCCAGTCCATTTCACACAAAGGGAAGTTTTCCTAAATATCAGCATGCTTAGATAAGGATTCAGGCTCGTCACTTATATTTCACAGCAAAGTAAGTAGAATGAGTTTAACCATTTATTTCACTGAAATAAATGATAGCGGACAAAACTGGAAAGACCTATCTAAATGAACACAAAGTCAGGCAGGCATTTTTCCTGATTCTGGTGCAGTTGATGTGATGGAAACTGCAGGGGGAGGAAAGAAGTGCAGGTTTAAAGGACTGAAGTTTGAAGGATATTGAGTTTCATCTCTAAAAGTAGACAGGAAATGAAAGAAAGGAAGGGGAGGGGGTGATTGGGTTTTTTTTTAGTTTTCTGTGGGTTTTGTTTTTTGTGGGTTTTTTATGTTGGGATTTGTGGTTGGGTTTTTTTGGTAAAGAAAGCATGCCTCCACTGATTTTAGCAACCAGCTGCTCCAGAATTGCACTGTTCCACAAGCTGCCTCCTCCCAGTATTTGACCTGGAACAGAACATCAGTGCAAACTCCAAGAATAAAGCTTTACACTGCTACTTGAAATCTAAGTTTAGCATCACTCCCTATTGCACAAGCTAATCCACCACACAGCTCACTTCTCAACTGTAAATGTCAAACAAAAGAATACATATATTCATAGCCATTCTGAGTACTGGTCATGCCCTAGTTTAATGGATTCATTGTGTTTAACAGATTAGTCTGGTAAACTTTTCAAACTTTTTGGTTAAGGACTGCTCTAGCTGGTACCCAGGTTATTGTTACATCAGGTTTGGCACATCACAGCTCGGCCATCAGCACAAAAAACCATTCAGAATAACTCAAGAGCTTAAACAGCTATGAATAATGCAATCCACAGGTTTTCATTCTGGTAAAAACTTGACCAAGATATTGAAGAGGTAGAAGTCAAACAGTGCCTTGCATACTGCTAGTCCTCAGCTGTCAATCCACAAGTGTGTCCTGTAGCAGGGAGCTGTGATGCAGCATTATTACTGAGAAGCCACCACATCCCTCAGAAATGCTGCTGGCACCACCTTGCATGAAGGGGAAACAAGGCCTCTCCAGAAATATTACCGTGGAACAGGAAGACTAGAGAAGTTATTTTACTTGGCACTTGTTCCATCCTTAATTTATCCATCTTCCCTTGTAAAAATATTTTAAAGTCTTCTCAGCTCCTCTTGACAAAACACAGAGGTCCTGCTATTTTCACTTTCTCAAATGTTGCTTTTGAATAGGAAAATACTCTTCATTGGGGATGGGAGGGAAGTATGTGTCTAGGATTCACCAAGGTGAAGCTTGGTCTTGAATTGTAAATAAGAAACAGAAGCATACTAAAGACTTCATGTACCAGTGTGCTAACACGGAATGAAAGTATGCACATTCGCACCAGTAAAGCTCTCCCTTTTGCCATTTATCCCAAAAACACTTCCTCACCACGGAGGAAGTACTCAGCATATCACTCTGCTGATTCCATTGACACTCAAGTTGTTTTCCTTCTTATGCAATCTCCAAAAATCTGTCATGCCAAAAATCTGCACAGTGACATGCACAGAAGCCAGTCGAAACCACTCAGCTTCAAAGCAGCAACGCCAACAGGTTGCACTTGCTGCTGTTCAGAAATGTGCAGAAACTAATTCTCCCTGCTCACCACTGCTCATGAACCATAGTACTCATGTTCATCTGCAATTCACACACAAAGGTAGCCAAGCAGGATGCCCCAAATACCCTTTAAGGGTGCTCTAAGTTTCCGAGTTAAAGATTTGGTCAGTATCTGTGTTTTACCATAGAATGGTTAGGGTTGGAAGGGAACTCCAGTTCCCCTGCTAGGGGCATCTTAAACTAGATCAGGTTGCTCAGATCCCCGTCTAGTGTTTCCATTGGACCTTCCAAATGTCCAGTGGACCACCAAAAACCTCCAATGTTTTGAGGAAATCAAGCATCCACCACCTCTCTGGGCAACCTGTTCCAGTGTTTCACCACCCTCATCGTAAAAAATTTCTCTACATCTAGTTTGAAGCTACCCTCCTTCAGCTTAAAACCATTACCCCTTGTCCTATCACGACAGGTGCTGCTAAGAAGTCTATTGCCATCTTTCTTATAAGCCCCCTTTAACTACTGAAAGGCTGCAGTAAGATTTCCCTGGCGCTGCCTTCTCTCCAGGCTGAACGAGCTCATCTCTCTTAGCCTTTCGTCATACAACGGGTGTTCCATCCCTCCAATGATTTTCATGGCCCTCCTTTGAACCTGCTACAACAGGTCCAAGTTTTTCCTGTTCTAGGGACCACAGAACTGGACACAATACTCCAGGTGGGATCCTAAGAGATCCAAGAAGAGGGGCAGAATCACCTCCCTTGAGCAGCTGGCCACTGCTGCTTTTGATGAGGCCCAGGATGTGTTACGGCTTTCTGGGTTGCAGCTGCACACTGTTGACTCATGTCCAGCTTTTCATACACCAGCACCAGCCTAAGTCCCTCTCTGCAGGGCTGCTCTCAATCCCTTCATTCCGCAGCCTGTACTGATACTGCAGGTTGCCTCAACCCAGAATAATTTACAGGAATAAATTACACACTTAAGAGTGTGAACAACTTGCAGCTCAGAAGTTGGAGTTTTAAGCAATGCACCCAGAGGGGTGCATTAGGCAGAAGGCTCACCTACCACTGCAGCTGTGCTCTGAGAGCACCAATCACCTTCCCTGCATGATTGCTGGACTGTTAAAACCAAGTCTTTAAAACCACATTTGAACCTGAAGGATCCCCATACATACACCAGCAAAACCATGAAACTCCTGCTTCTTTACAGAAGTGCTCTGTATTGTCCAACCAACCCAATCAGTGGGCAGTTAGTGCAGCCCAGCACACAGTGGCCACGTCCTGCAATACATGCAGCACCTCTCTGGCACTTGTTACATTCCTGGTGAGCTGCTGGCTTTTTCCTCCTTTGATATTAAACGTAATTAAACAAGTTTATATTGAATGTCAGCACTGGTTGCTGGAACTGAGTAATCAAGAACACATTTGCAGTAGCCTGATTTCTTTGGAGAAAGTCAACTGTTGGAGACACCACAGTCGAAAACTGAATTCTTCCCCCTACAATAAGCAGAGATTCCTCCAGAAAACCAAAAACAACTAAGTTGACTGAGTATTTAAAGACTAAATAATAAATAAATTAAATTTAGAAGTATTTAAATCTGAATGGCAGGAAAGCAAGATTTGTTTGCATCTAAAAATCAAGACTATATTCAAGAGACATTCAGCCACTGCATTTTACTTTTCCGAAGAAGCGTACTACTACCTGCTCAGTGTCCACGCTAGTTCTGCTGCATCAAGTGTTAACGAGATTGAGATACAAAGCTCAAGTAGCAGTTCACAAAGTACAGACAGGTGTCTCTGTTGTACCTCAGCGTTTTCTAGAAGTGCACTAAGAAATTCAAATGTATTTTAGGTAAGGCTAGTATTTAAGACTGATTGCTATAAACAGTTATTTAAATGGTAGCAGCGACTGTTTATTCCTTCATCAGTTTTCAGGCAAGGAGGTTTAGAGTGGGTATCTAAAATACATCTTTAACTACATTTAAGGACTGCTTTATTGGAGAAAATAACAGTAATGTTTCACAGTCTTCCCCTCCTTCCCAATTAGTGCACTTAAATCATGACAGTAGCAGCCAGCTAGAATTGCAGTAGAGTTTTTGGCAGTTAAACTACATAAACAACAACTTCTGTGACACACACAGGATCCCCCCAACACATCCTAATCTGGGTTTGGGATGTGTCCCATCAGCCTAAGCTTGGGGCTGAGGTCCCCACACACCCTGGACCAGGAGCTGGTGGAAAAAGACAGTGTGCAGGGATCCAACCATGGTCTGAGCCCTGGAAGAAGTAGGGAGCCAGACCCACAATGTGCTCTGTCTTGCTCAACAAGAAGATCAGGGATGAACACCTGCTTGGCAAACAGCAGCACAACACCAGTGTGCCATTTCAGACAATAGCAAGCTAGCGTTGTGACCTTCCTCAGATGTCCAGACAGTTTGGGGTCCTCTGCAGGAACTTCTGCTCCTTCAAGTGTCTCCAGAGGTGGTGACAGACCACATGGCAATGCTCTGAACACAGCAGGTGGACCCATCCCTTTCTTGAGCGCCCTTACATGACATACTTGGGATACCAGAGCTGCACAGCACCTGTAGAGCCTGCACAGGCAACAGACAAAAAGGCTTGTCACAACTCAGAGCACAAGAAGGTAAAACATACCTGCCATGCAGGCACCAGACCAGTCTTAAGAGAAAGAGAAGAAATCATTTCAGGTCTTTTCTTTTACTCAAGAACAAACTCCCTGTAAATAAAAAAAACAGTTTTGAAGCACAACACTTGCAAGTAGCTTGCTGAAGAGACGAAACGGAGCATGAATGGTGCTTTTAAGAGCTCATAGCTCCAAGCAAAGCACATTGCAGTAAAGCAGCCTGTTTTCCTTCTGCCAAGACAGTGACATCTGGCAACAGGAAAGTCAATATTTAAATCAGGCTCCATTCCCACCCCATGCCTAGGCTGGTACTACTTCTGATGCTCCTCATCACGGAATGCACGTCAGCTGCCCAGCAAAGCCTCTTCGGGGAGTGCCTGGCGCAGATTTTTTTGGTGCTATGGAAACAGCCTGCACAGCAGCGTATGATCCGCTCACGCACACCGAGGCCTGTGTGTGTGCAGGCACAGAACTAACCTCTGCCAGCAGTAATTAAAGCACTCTGAGCAGTCAGCAGGTTAAAACCAGGGATTGATCTGGGGGCTTTCTGCTCTGCCTTCACCCTGCTTTTCAAGACTCCTCAGATGCAGGCAAAACACTTCTGAGATGTGCTGAAGGGATTTCTCTTCTGCGTAGCAGTACAGACACTAGAGAGAAAGGTGCAGTCTAGCCAGTGGGAGCTGTGCCTATTTCATAACCCCAATCCTTCTTTTGAATAGGAAGTACTGCTTCCTACTTAAAGGACATCTTCTTTAAAGATGCTTATAGGCATTGTACAGCCCCATTCCTGGGAACCTGTGTAAGGAAAAGCAAGGCACACATCAGGACTCTGATGTACTCCTGCAGGACTACAGGGTATCAGAAGATGCAAGTGCAGGGAAACAGCCTTCTTTAAAGGCAGCCCATCCTGGCAGCAGCTGCAAATGTCCACTACTATATGTTATTCCCAGGGACTGGATTGCTGCAGAACACTGCAATGAACATCAGACAGAGATGACTCGAAGCATAAGGGGAATTTCTTTCAAATTCTGCTATCCTGATCAAATTAATCAAGACTTTCTAATGTCATGATATGATACACATTTAGGCAGAGAACAGACAGAGATGAGTAGGATCACTTCTTGCTCATCTTGGGACCCCTGCTAGTAGTTTAATTAAAATACTTAAGGCAAAAAGTAAACAATGCAAAACAGACACAAGCAACATCCCCAATGCTCACAACTGAAATACACAGCTTTGCCGGGCTAAGGGGCAATTAAAAAAACATTACTTACAAAGCTTTGTTTTCAACCTTTTTGAGTTTCTTCTCATGAGCCAACATCACTGACACACATGGGCTCCAATCCTAGCAAAGCACAGAAGGAGCACCTGTCTGAAAACACCAAATCCAGCCCAGGTTGCCTCCTTTCTCACATTTTTTCATCTCTGTCCAGGGGTTAGGGGGTTCTGATGAAGCACCACTTCCCTCTAGCTGCTAGACAAGGGAAAGCAAAACAGGAAAAACACCTGCTCTTCTGTCCCTGCTTTCCTAACCCACCACCCCTAGCAAGCTGCAGGTGCTACCCGGCCTCTTCGTTACTCCACAGTACAACACTGCCATTGCTAGTGACAGGACATAAGCTTTGAGCCAAGCTTGCAAGGCCCCAGGACTAGAGACCTGTCAGGCTTGCTTCTCTTTACCCTTCTCAATTTGCCTGCGGGTTTGTTTTACTTGGTGTGTCTCAGAGTAGAGACACTGAATGTGAGAATACAGGCATGGTACAAATAAGAGAGCACAGGGCTGACAATGGAGATCCCATGGCTGTACGAAAGTCATCAGTCACCAGTGGAGATGTGCAGTTGGACAAAACTATTTTAGAGATAACAGAGAGCAAAGGAATAATATCTAGCATACATAAAACGCACTTTATATAATAGATTTGGATGAAACATGGAGCTTGCAAAGCCATGAAAGAACAGAAGATGTGTAAAAAGCAAACAAAACAGAAGGATTCCACTGGATCCTACAGTGAAGAAGAAACCACCACCATTCTATTCCTCCCAGAAAAGGAGTCACAATATGACAACTTGCTCTAATATCCCTGCCACCACCAAATGATACTAGCAGCCTCAGAAGCCAGGGGAAGGATGAGTAAACCACCGAGAAAAAGGTGCAGAAACTAAGTTTGTATGTTAGCTTTATTATTACTAAGACTTCATCTGCATAATAGTCTTTTTCTAAACTAATTCTTGAATTAGATTGTTAAAATTTCAATTACACTAACAATAAACAGGTTTTCTTTCCATGTACACACACAAAGTGTGCTTCCTCTTTATCTATGAAGTTTTTAAGCTCAGCACACATTTGTTGTTCTGCTGGGAGGCTACAAGCAGGAGAGGGGCAGTTCAGAAGCCTGTCACTCCAAACCACACGTGTCACAGCATGTACCTATAGACCTCAGTTCTGCAGAAAAGGGAACACTCCAAGCTTTGCAAAGGCAGCATTTGCTGGGCCACTCCACTGTCAGTCAGCATCCAAGGACGCTTACTGCTCTGCTCTCACACTCTGGAATAGAGAAGTCAGCTTGCAAAACAGGAAAGCTGCCTCTTTCAGTGACAGCATTCACACCACAGCAGTAGTGCTGGTTTCTCTCTAGACAGCATCAATCCACCCCTTTCTGATTAGGAGCAAGTAACAGCACAATGAGCATTTTTCCACACACCAGCATTTGCTGGCAGCCAATGCTGTGCTGCTCCCCCTACCCCACCCAGGGAAAAGTGGCTACAGACTCCTGCAGCTGATTGTCACCACCTCTACTTGCACTAGCAGAAAATCCATACAGCCATCTACACCTCTGCCAGAAATAAGTGTTTTCATAGCAGAGCAAGGATACTCCAGAGCAGTTAGCCTGACTCATGGAATCATCCTGCCAAACTGCCAAAGCCAATACACAGCCAATACACAACACAATATTATTTCACTTCTGCTCCCTTAACCAGAGGCAGAGGAAGAGGAGGAAGACAAGCAAGAGGAAATGGCAGGAGTGACACTGAACCTTCAGAAGAGACACAGATTAGAAAGTTCTGGGTAGCTGGTCTGTTACTGCAGCCCTTTTCAAAAGAGAAGGCTTGCAGTAGAAAGCCTGTCTTCCAATACAAGGTTTTTGAGTGAAGGTTCCCAATCACTATGGCTAACACACCCAAATATGAGCAATTTTGAAGACACTCTCCACCTTTAACAGGAGAAAAAGCTGTCCCTCTGGAGACCTCAATTGAAGCTGATACAGAGTGACTGTGTTGGCTGAACAAAAGCATTTCAATTTAGAGCCTCATCTCACTTAATGCTTGCTTTCCCTTTCAGTCACCCTTTGTTTGACATTTTTCTGCTTACTCACTGCTGGATATTAAAAGAACAAGGGTAAACACCTCCCTTCCTCCATATAGCAAATCTCAAATCATATTACAAAGACCCCAGTGGAGGCAACAGTGGGGTCATCATTCTCCTACCTAGAGGGGAGGATCTCATAAAAGCACAGAAACCCCACACCCTCAGGTGTCTGCTGCACAGGGCTCACTCAGCAAACGACACTGTTGCTCTCTCCTATTAAATTAAGAAGGAGGAGTTTGGATTATTTTCTTTGGTCAAGAAACATTGGCTTTCAAGAATACTCCCTGCACTGTACCTGCTGCCATGGAAACATCACTTTTTGAAGAGGTATAGCACATATCCTCCCTTCCCTGCAGCAATGTCCAGCACCCTCAGGAATCAGCAATCCACAAACAGCTCACTGATTTTACATGGCAAATCTAGTCCCTTGCAAGACTTCTCTGTACTGGCTGAGGGACTTCCTGCCAATAAAAACTGCCAGGACATCTTCCTGTTAAAGGAGCAAACAGTTGTGAAGAAACAGGACAAAGCCTTCCCAGCATTTACAACACTCAGGTCAGCCAAAGCAGATTTTGGGATGTCCTTACCCAGCAGGGTCAATGCATGGCAGAAAGCATCAGAAGCCCCAACATCAACTTCCTTTATCACCCAGCTCCTCCTGGGACTATACTGACATCTGGCTCACAAAGCAGAAGTTGTTAGTTAAAGGCTGCTGTACTCAGCAGCTGTAGAAGACAAGGGGAAAAAAATGTACATACAAGATAGACAGGAGCATGAATAGAGATATGAATGACATAAAAATGAATAGAGATAACATTCCCAAGGCAGGGTAGTGCAGTATGTGGTTACTGACAGCCCCTGCAGATGGAAGGGGCTGTGCTCTGCAGCCTCCAGGCACAGTTCATAGCAGCTCAACAGCACTTGTGCCCAGGCCAGGAGAGGTGTTAACATATGGCAGCCAACTTTCAGCCATGAAAACCAGCTGTTCCCATTTTACCCACAAAGTATCCAGATCAAGCAGAACAAGGCGCTTGTTCAGCCTCCACTAGTACATTCTTAAGCCAAAGCCAAGTTGCAGTGCTTTATTTTAGGCCAGAAATGTCAGCCTGAGCCTCCAAGGCCTCCCATTGCTTTGGTGGGCATTTGCAGCGGGAGAAAGGGGGAACCCGTGGGCTGCTTCAAAGTGTGGGAAACTGGAACAAAAAGGAATTGCATTCAGTTTCATGTTGGATTTTAAAAGCCCCGAGCAGTTACAGCTTGGCCTCACTGGAGGATCAAAGGACATACAGATCCTTAGCTAAGCTTTCCCTGCACCAAAAGGTCTGAGAGTAGAGCTTACTCTGCCTGAATGAAGGACTGTACTTACTGCTTGGGACAGCATTCATTGGAGGGAACAGGGAAAAAGATCCATGCACACCACAAGCAAGAGATTCTTTCCACAGTTGGAGCACTGGGCTGGTCCCCTTCTCCATATCCTACTAAGTGGGTGGGAGTATGAATGAAGAGTTCAAATTACCCTTCAATGCTCAAGCATTGCAGAAGGCAGGAACAGCTGACACTGCTCCAGACTCCAGCTGCCCACCCAGCAGCTGTGCATCAGCTGCTCCAGTGTCCCTCCAACACAGCACACTGATCCCCCACATTTCTGTACCTCATTCATGCACTGGCTGAGAGAGGAGGACAGCAATGCCATCAAATAACTATATAATGCCACCCCACTAAGTCAGGACCCTCAGCCTGAGTCAGAACAAGATTTTCCCCACCAATACAATTTTTTATGCAAAAGAAATGAAAGCCTGCGGCTGTTCAAGGGACCTACTCATTTAAGTCTTAAGATATTTCTGTCACCTTCAAGACACTGTTACAGACACTCAGCTCAGAGAAATCATTCTTCCTTTGCAGTTCCCACAACAGCTGTCCACTTGTATTTACTTACAAGTGTTTGATTTCACAGTTGCACATTAAGTGAAAAAAAAATAATTCATACCTACAGTACTGCAAGTACCTAGTGATAAGAAAACAAATAAAGCAGTAGGAAAAGGTGCAGCTTTGTCCAGTGGGACAATGGGGGAAACCTTGTCCTACTGCCAGTAAAAAGTTCTTTCTGCACAAAAAAGAATACTGAAGTCCATTCTGTCAGCCCCGAAAGTGCAAGTCAAGGCTCCAGCAAAAGAAAGGCTTACACAGTCTCTCAAAAAATCACATGCAGTGGTTTTGGGACTCCTTTTAAGTACCACAAAAGCCTGAAGATTTTGAAAGACACCAGGTTACATAAGTGAAGTGCTGAAGCATAAGAGGAACCCCTGAACACAACATTGGAGATGGATCATTACCAGATAACTGCTGTGGTGCATGTGTTTGTGAGACTGCGCAGTGGCACAATCTCCTCATTCAGAACACTGCTTCCACTGTAGGGGCAGCTTCATCCTTATTTTTCCACTGGTAAACTGCACCAACATTAACAGTAACAGTGGCAAGTCAGAGAGAGACTCTTTTTGCAAGCAAAATAAGGTGTGGTTGTGGTTTGGTTGTGTTTTTTTTTCTTTTGGCAGGGGGGGGAGTAGGGAGGAAGAGGGGACAGCAGCATCCCTGTGAAAGCACAACTTCAGTTATTAATCTATTCAGCAACTAAGTCCATACAGTGAATCAGATTTTTGTTCATGACAAATTAAAGCAAAGCAACAGAACAAGGGACTCCTCATCTCAGGATAATATTATATCCATTTGGCTTGAGCTGACACTACTGCTTTGGTGCCTGTAATCACAGAGAGACTCTGAGTGCTTGGAGCCCCATTTCCAGAGCTGTTGGAGTGCACCGAGAATCACATGGAGCCATCCAGCCAGTTCAAATATCCCTTTGCTGAAAACAAAGACATTTCAAGTAAAAAGATGCTCAGTGATTCTGATGCTGCCAGTGATAGGCTAGGAACAACTTTTTAAGGACTGCTACCAAACCTGACTGCTCAAGAGAGAGGAGAGACTTAAGCACGTTCTACACCTGAAGCCTTAGCCTTGTCTAGTTTGGCTGCAGTCTTAACCATAACCTAGATTTTCTTCCTACCTCCTAATCACCACTGAGAATGCTGTCACCATAACAACAAAGTATGCAACCTCTGACTCGCAATTTTAAACAAATTAATTTCTGGTTGGAAGAGGCAATCCAGAATATTCAAGCTGGCCCCAGAGACAGGACCTGGCAACCCGGACTTTAACCATAAACATTGGCTTTAGTGAGTAATAATATTGTATCATCAAGCAGTTTCCAATGCAAGCACTCCAGTTTACCAAGAAAGGTGGTCTTTGAAGTCTAATTGGCAGGGTACTAGAAGCCTTTAATTAACTGGCACAAGTGTGTTGACCATTCTAGATTTTCCCACTGTACCTGCAGATCTCCACCTTACCATGAAGAGAAAACAGCATAATTACTCCAAAAAGAAGGCAGAGGAAGAAGGTGTTGCACCATGTTTGCTCTGCAATAGTCCCTTACATCACACTAGGTACACTATTCTGATAAACATCCTGAGGTGCAATACCCTCTTTGTACGAAGCAATTTATAACAGAAATGAGTACAATAGCAAAACAAGCCTCCAGTAAGTGTCAGGACTGTCACTAAAGTTTTTCAAAAGATCATGTTATTTTACTCTCCTTTCCCATCAGAAGTTGTTCAAGACTCTGCAGTTGCAATAAAGACCTTTGCCTTTTTTATGGGAGAGCCTCAAGAACTTTGGGACAAATACTGAAATCAGTTTTAATGCTCCTGCAGTTGGAATTAAAATTCTGCATGAACTGACAGTTGTGCTGGCACAATTCTCTTTGTTGATACCCAAGAATAGGGTTTGGGGGTTGTTTTCTTTCCTTTTTTTTTTTTTTGGGGGGGGGTGTTTTGTTTTGAATTTATATTTATATTGAAGATAGACACAGGACTTCAAAATGGTTGAAGGAACCTCCCTGGTGTGATCAGCCCCTCACCAGATTACCTTTTGGTCAGGCAGAAGCAGCCTGACCTTTTCTGCAAGTACAGAGAAATTCAGAAGGCATTGTTAAGTGTACAAGTGTACTACACAATCCTCAAAACACTTAACTGGGAGCAAATCAAGGCTCGTGCCTGGACCAGCTCAGCTGGCAGAGCACAGAGCTTGACCGTGGCAGAGTAAGGGGTACCTTCCCAGCAGCTCGTGCACCTCCAGCACCCCAGGCACCGCAAGTGCAGGCTTCCTGCCATCCCGAGCGTGCCAAGCAGGAAAACCCTGAATGAAATCAGCCCAAGGGTGCAGACACTGAGCTGGGCCAAGCAGCCCTGCCAGCTTACTGCACGTAACTTAGTGACCGCAGCCTGCCCTACCTCGTCTAGAGGAAAGCAGCTGGCATGCAGCTCAGTACCACACCATATAAAAGGCTCCAACCGATTAACGAATGGGTTGGATAAATGTAATACACCTCTGTGGGATAAGCTTATACAGCAAGAGAACGTGCTTTGCCTGCATTCTGGTCCGTTTTCATCAGGGCACCAACTACTCTCTTGGGCAAGCAGTCCTATGGTTTTGGGTTTTAATAAACCATGAAGTTTTGGGAAGAGTATTGCAGCCACGGCAGCCAGGACAACAGTCTTCCCAGGCAAAACGCTCACCGGTGAAGCGCCACAGAGCCACGGAGGCGCCAGCCCCGCTGCCGCTCAGGGGCCGAGGGGCAGCTGCCCAAACAGAGCTGCCAGCTGTGGAGCCCGGCTGGAGAGAATTAAAAGGGAACCAACCCTGCGAACAGCGCTGGTCAATCAGAAGTTGCACACTCGTAAAATGGAAGAGCTTTACTTTTTACTGCAGGGTGAAAGTAGAAAGTTTATTCTGCCCGCGAAGCGCCGCGGGAAGGCCGGGATGCGCTGCCCGTGCATCCGCGCCTGGGGGGGCCCGGCAGCCGCCCCGTGCTCCGCCGCCCGGCCCCGGTTCCGCATTTCCTGAGCCGACGGCCGGGGCAGCCTTGCCCAGGCCGCGGGCAGCCCCTTCCGCACCGCCCCGGCCCTAGCGCTGCCCTGCCCGGCCCGGCAGGG
>VZSE01005858.1:1524043-1547367 GCA_013398275.1 Promerops cafer | reverse complement strand
AAAAAAAAAAAAAAAAAAAAAAAAAAAAAAAAAAAGCAGAACTGGAGCCAGAAGAAATATGTAGGAGTACAATTACAAGGGAGAAAAAAAAGCAATGATCCAATTAACTAAAATTGCTGCAAATTGTTTATGTATTTTACAGGCAGAAGACTAATGGGAAAGCCTGCTTGCTTGCATAACAGAAGCCGTAGGACTCCAGCCCTTTGAATTCCCTCAGACATTTTTTCCTTATCCATTTTACAAACAAGAAGTCAAGGCTCATAGTTCCTCGATAATGTAACATCTAGCCTATTGAAGAGACAAAATCTGCGTTTCAGGCTTCTAAGTATATAGCTGTTTTCATTGAAAAGGCATTCCACTGAGCTAGACAATGTAAAGTGAAAATAAGAGCAACAAATTTGGCTATAAACACTGAGATTAAACTTTCATTTATCTCATTAATATTTTACTAGTAACACTGTCTGCTCCCTGCTGCCATTATTATAGTGAGCAGGCAGTTCCATCACAGTCTCATTTAGAAATGTTTCCAGTAAAAGATGCACAAATCAGATATAACTCATATAAGTTAGTTTTTCCTCCAGACTGTTGTGAAGCCAGCTCTGCTACGGGTTTTAACATAGTTCCTACCTCATCTTATAAAGCTCACTTTGAAACTCCTTGCAAAAATCATGCCTTGAAATTTCCCCAAAGAAGACAGACCATACTTCCAAACTCAGCCACAACAAAACAGATAAAGCAAGTCTCCTCCCTTCTTTTCCCACAACGTATCTATTTGTTTAAAAGCAGCACAGAGTTTATCCAGTTTCTCAGAAAGCCTAAACCTCCACCAGAACTTTTCAAAAATGGGGCAGCCACTCCCCTGCCCGTCACAGATGTGGTTCTGTGAAGTCAGACACTAGTCAGCCCCCAGCCCAAGTGGGTTCCAGTTTTAGTTTTTTCCCTTTGAAGACAAAATGACTGTACTAGTTTCACTTGCAATAGCCTGTAGGTTTTGTGTCTGAATTATACATTGCTGCATGTGCTAAATGCAAGCATGAAGGCATTCTTGTTTGTCCATGCATTCACTGAGGTTTGTGCATGGAAGCTGTGATAAAGCCACACTGCTGGCTGATGGTGAGCAGTGCATGTGCAGTTACCTGCCTACTAACCCAAAGGAGAATTTATTCCAAATTTGTATCTCTCAGCTCCTTCTTGACCTCAGGTTGTCCTCAGCTCATGCTTTGAGAATTTCAGTCTCGGTCCTCACTGCAGCAGCAGCAGCTCTCCAGATCAATATACAAATGGGAACTGGGTGAATAACTGTGAAGCTCCTGTGTCTGAGAAATTCCCTCTACTCTCCCCGAATTGTATTTTTTCATTACACATTCTTCATTCCCTAAATAAATAGTCACTAAATAAATAGTCTAAATAAATAGTCTGAGTTTCTCATATGAATCTGACTGATAGCTAGACTTGGTTTCAGTACAGATTCTGTTTCCTTCATGGTAGCAGAGGCTGTTGACAGTTCCTAGTGTGCACTTGGCAAGATGGCTTTCCTTTGTTAGTTTGGGGAAAAGTCATTCCGGGCAGGTGGATGTACCTGCCCCTCTGCAGGGCAGCACCCCACAAAGCAATCCAAAACTTTGGTGACAGCCTTGTGCTTTTAAATCTCTTCTGGGTGGGTCCACTGAGCTCATGGCTCGAAGCTACACATAATGACACTCACTTTGCACTGCAGTAAGGGGTGCTACAAGGGCAAGCTCCTAATCCATTCTGTAAAGCCCTGGGAGAATGCAAAACACAACAGGAGGTTTGAGGAAACAGCTGATTGCCTGTTCTTCCTTCTTCTGCCAAAAGGATTTGTATGTACTCCCTTTCACTCAAAACCAGAAATCAATGCATGACAGCACCCCTACACCCACAGACATCTCTAGTGCTGTAGTTCAAAGGCATAAAAAAGTACGTAAGTTCAAAAGCTGTAAGGCAGCATGTCCTGCAATTCACAGGTTCATGATAATTAATCATTTAATCGAGGTCTTCACAGGAGTTTTATGAGCAATATGTTGGTTTGTTGGAGGAAACAAGCATGTGAAGGGTTTTCTTGCTCAGCCTGGAGCCAGACCCTGCTTTTCTGGGTGAAAAACTAGTATTTGTGGCTGTTGTCTCAGAACACTGAACTCTCTACTTTTATTTCTCTTGTGATAACGGTACATAATGGTGTCTTTGGTGTGCATTCAACTTAATGTATTATCTACTGCTGTCAGCATCAAACAGCCTATGACAAGGCCCATAGTTTCTTTTGCAGCTCTTATATGGTTTATCCTTAGGGTTAATAAAGTAAATCACTCTGTGGCTCTGTGTCTCCAGCCAATTTCAGCGTTAAGAGAAAATATCACAGATAACACAGCTAATTGTCTTCTTTTGTGTACCAAGACACAGAATCAACTCACTGGTGTGCAGTTTTCACCGTTATCAAAACAGAAAATGACAGGGGAGTTTAGCATGCACCCTGAAGAAATTAAAGACATGCTGCACATTCTTTTTCCTTATTGAGCAGAGCAGTAAAAAAGAGGTTTGTCTAATGGTGAAAAAGTCATTAACATTTGAAGATGTATCCTGCTCCTGTGAGGAAGCTTGATTTTGTGCAGAGTATTTCTTTCAACCTAGAGTCTCCAAGTGCCTTGCAGTATTAAATATGTCAGCTGAAGAACTAAATAATAAATAAGGGCAGGGGAAGACAGAGCTTTTAGAAAAGCTTCCTCTAAGTGGTCATTTCTTTCATATTTAAAGAGGATGTACACTGCTTCCGCTCAGCCCTGCCCATCACCCCCCCACCAAAAAGAACAAAGCAACAATCCTCCCAAACTGGCTGATGATAAGTACTCCCCTATTAACACGCTCCAACTCTGCACAGAAGTGCACACAATAGGAGAAGGTGTGGATGTTTAGGCAGTCAGTTTCCACATGGATGATTTCCTTGGCTTTTACTTGCCTTAGCTGCATGACTCTTTCAGTGACCCATTTCTGTGGCAGCTGCCACGTCACTGCCATTGCACTGTCTCGCTGTCCTCAGACAGCATTTGGAAGGTGCATGTAATTATTTACCAAGCCAGGGAGAGCGCCAGCACCCTGCATGTGATGTTTATGAGCTTCCCCCAGACTACCTCCAGGTGCTGTGCAATGCATTTTTACAGGGGCTGTAGTTCAGCAGTCTGGTTTGCTGACTGTGAATTCCCTTCTTGCTTCTTCATGCATTGCTTGCAGCTTCCCAGCCTGCAAGCCCTACGGATCCCTCACCCCCATTAAAACAGGAGGAAAGGAGAGACCAGCAGACCAGAGAGCAAAAACAGCCCTTAAGACAGCAGCTGGAGGAAGACATTCCAAGGCAGCATTGCCAGAGACAAAAAAAAGACAAAGCTCCAACAGCCTTCCTTTCTCACGAAGCTTCTTACATGGCTTGTCTTTATTTACCTTGTCTTTTCTTCTTTATAGTCAACAGAAACATAAATACTGAAAGGATTTGGCAAGAACCCTTTCACAGCCTTAATGAATGTACGTGTGCTGGGCATGTAAGCAGTGGTAAGTGGCCAGACTCCAGCCTCCTTATTGCCACTGTTGAAGACAAGATAAAGTCTCCAAAATCATGAAAATGGTTTTTTAAATGGCATTTGATATAATTCTGAGTCTTTTAAATTTCTTTTCCCATCAGCCTTGAGGGAGCTTCATGCCCTCAAACTCATCTTTCTACCTTCTGGGCAGTTCTAATGACACAGTGCTGTCCTCATCTAGATCATGTGCAAACATGATCAAAACAGCTTAGTTAATGACACCTCATAAAGAAAAGAAGAAAAATGGAGGTGAATTATGTACATAATCAAGAACTGGGAGACAGTGAGACTCGGGCAAAAAACACCAAGTATTATGTTTACATCAAGCTGCAAGGCTTGCTCACCACAAATCTGATGTCTTGTGCTCAGAACTCATTTTCCAAACCCATTAGTTCCTATTTTTATATCACTCCTACAAGCTTATTACTATTATCTCTACTTGCAAAACAATGCCGAGTTCAAACAGAAACGCATTTTGCAGGCCCAGTCAGTCACGTTGCATCTTTAGTTGTGATGCTGCAATAAACAGAGACATATTTGTTTCTTGTTATTAATTTTTTATTAGTGTATATATATATTCTTACAGAAAGCTTTAGAGCACAAAGCTTTTATGAGGATCAGCTGAGGAAACTGAGGTTGTTTATCCTGGAGAAAAGGAGGCTCAGAAAAGATCTTACTCTCTGCCTGAATGGAGGCAGTAGTGAGTGTCTTCTCCCAAGTAACAAGTGACAGGAGGAGAGGAAGTGGCCTCAGGATGCACCAGGAGAGGTTTGGATAGATTATTAGGACAAATTTCTTCACTGAAAGGGTTATACAGCATTGGAACAGGCTGCCCATGAAAGTGATTCATTATCCCTGGAGGTATTTAAAAGATGGGTAGATGTAGCACTTGAGGACAAAGTTTAGTGGTGAGCTTGGTGATGTTAGGTTAATGATTGGGCTTGATGATCTTAAGGGTCTTTTCCAATCTAATTGATTCTGTGATCCTGTTCTATGGTTCTATGGAACTCTCTTGCTGTTCATCACCCTGTTGTGTCAAGGCAGGCAGAAGGACCTGCTGTGCCAATCACTGCAGCTACTCCAGGCCAGCTCTGCAGTACCTACCTCTGTGATTTTCAGTAATGTAGCTGTAGATTGAGAAATTGAATTGCAGGGTGCAGTCTAGCCATGGGGCAGCAGAAATACAGAGTGCAGATGAGCCCTGGGCTTGCACAGCTACACATAATCAGATCCTGAACTAGTCAAGGCGTACCTCCACAAGACACGGCTTTAGTGGTGAGTCCAGTATGCAAAAGGTGCCCTGGTTTGTCGTAAGGTGCCGCGCCGCGTTTCCTGGGGGACATCCTGGCAGGGCCACGCGGCGCGGCTTTTCCCAGCGAGTGACTCCCGGGACAGCAGCGCAGGGCGCGGTACCAGCGGCGAGAGCGGGGGGAAGGAGGCACGGGCTCTCTCAGTATGACACAACGAGGGTCAGGGACTAGAAAAAGCCCCGGCAGCTGAGGGCCCAAGGTTTTTAAGGGCTAGGGGTAGGCATGGTTAAGGGTCAGGATCCAGTAGTTTCAGGGAAAGGAGGATCAGGGGGGAATTACAGGTGCTCACCCAGCTGGGGTGAGGGGGTGTGAATACATTAACTGAGAACTCATGGGGGTGCAAACAAGAGAGAACATTCAAGAACAAGGGGAGAGTAGAAAAGGCAGAGAGCCCCTGAAATCAGGGGGCGGAGGAGACTAGATTGCAGTCTCCTCCCATGGCACCCATTCTGGGTTGCCGTGGGATACAACAATAAGGTACACACTGTGATGGGAGTAGTCCAAATAATCTCCACAGAGTATATCACAACTGAGTTCAGAGGTGATAATCTCCACAGAGTATATCACAACTGAGTTCAGAGCTGAGTTTATAATGCAGATCAATGTGACAGCAATTGTTCACGTGAAAATTGAATCAAAACAGTGGTTCTAAATACTTAGTTAGATTTTGAGAATCTATCTGGAAGGTAACACCTCTCTCATATAGCTTGAGAATTCACGTGTCCTGTGCCCAGGAACTCAGGAATGGCCACAAACTGGGAGGGATGGATTTGAACTTCAGGGCCCCCATTCCCTTCTCTTACAACTGGTGTGGTATCCTTACAGCAAAGGCAGCAGGGGAAACAGAGACCTTTTGCTTATATGACATTGATTTGCCAGAACATCATAAGGATATTTACATGTGACATTATGTGACAACTGAATAATGCTTTTAATAAAAACATAACCCAGTCAGTGTCTTCAGCCTGCTGACTCTGCTTTTCATAACACGCTTTATCAATGTCAGGAAGCTGTCAAAAGCTATAAGTGGTGCTGAAGGAAAGTGCTAATGTCGTTCCTTGAGCCTCTGATCTACATAATGGGAAAATATTAACACGGACATATTAACACAAGATATTTCTCATTCTAAAGGTGCAAGGGTTTTAACTCAACTGAAGTGTTTAGAAAATGTGAACAGATTTCTGAACCAGCATGAATCAGTATAGTTGATATTGACTTCAGCTTAGACAAGCTGACTTCTACTGAGGATGCAATATAAATATTGACAAATTTGTTATTATTCATTGAAAATAATGAGCTGGGCAGAAACAGCTTCAGCATGTGGCCACACGAGGCAATTCAGTTTCACTTGGGTTTTGAATTGAAGGCAATTTTAGAGAATGTGGTTAAAGCATTCTCTGGAAAGCCCAAAACCAAGTCAGGGTGATGTGAGGAGCCCAGTGCTGCTCCCTGGCAGCACAGCCAGCAAAGCTGAGCCCTCACCAACAAGGAGCTGGGGTTCTGAGAAGCCAGGACAGGATCAGGTCCAGGGCAGCAACGGGCATCAGACATGGATGGGTGGTCACCAAGCAAGTCTGTAGCAACAGGACATGTACAAGGGCAAGTCAGGAAGCTGATCTGGAGGAGCTGGCTCAGGGTCAGAGCCGCAGCAGCAGCAGCCAGGGCACAGGCATCACTGCAGCACAGCAGCAGTGCAGCACAGGTGGGGCCAGGGGTAAAGGCTCAGCTAAAAACAGCTCCCAGGAGGCAGGAGGGACAGGCCTGTGCTTCTGTGTTTCTTCACAACAGCCCTTATCAGTGGAGGCTGGTTGACCTTGGATATAGCCAGCTATGCTCCAGAACGGGATTTGCCCAGGGTCCTGGCAAGAAGGTTCCACTTTTCCATCCCTGTTTAGAAATATAATATTTTCCACCTTCTCCTACTCTCTTTGACAGTGTCAGTCAGAAGTGCATCTCATTAGTATGAATTAAAATTTTCACAAGTCTTCAGCAGGGTAATTGTTAAGTGGCTTCACAATAAAAGGAGAAAGCAAGTGTATTTTAATTTTAAGAATACATCTGGGGGATTAGAAGACAGGTTTAGATAGAAGAAGAGCTTTTTAACATACTGCTTGCTCTTTGCAGGGAGTATGAAAACTGGCAGGGGATTATCCCTGTAAATAAAATAATCCATTTAGAGGAACTGGTCCATCCCTGGTGAAAAGTCACATAAAATACATGTTATTGCTACTACTGCTCCCACTACTAAGCACATCTACCATTTACCATGCTGTAAATGTGGCTTTAACATCAATTAAAGACAGGTTCTCAGGTAGGCTTGAAGTAGATGGGCAGCCTGGCAGCTTCCCTTGCCAGGAACAGCTCTGCACACCAGTGGGTCCAGCAGCACCAGACCAAAGTGCACATGGAGCAAGCTCTCCTTCCTCATTCTCCTATACAAATGCTGATGTCTCTGAAAAGACAGAAAGTCTGATTAATGTGGTTGCTTTCATTTTATTAATTTCAGGTTATGTACAGGCATAAATATGTATGGTGATAAGAAGCAGTAATAGAGAAGGCAATGGGCACATCGAGAGCCATCAAGACCAATTACAGTATTAAATATACAAACTTTTCAGTGCTTGTCACATTACTTAAATATTTGGAGGTGACATGTTGGAGATGGAGCATATGTTAGGTTTAAAGAAAGGGAAAATTAGAGATTATGCAGAATCAGACAGGGAAATCCTGACCCAGAGGTTAATTCTGATGTTTCATAGGGCTCCTCACTGGTGGAGTAACTTCCCAGTGTCTGCCTTGGGAAGAGGGAACTGCCTACCTGCTTGTGGAGGCCAGCAATTCCCTGCTGAACCAGCAGGAATTTTATATTACTTATCTGCTTCTGAGGATGGAAAGAGACATTTACAGGGACCAGATCCCACTAGAGAGCAGCAGCATTTGAAGCAACCACTGTCAGATAATTTGGATTTGAAATGACTGAATGTCCAGGGCTCTTCTTTTCTAGACATAGCAGTGGACATACGGTTTGTGATGTAATGGGAGATCAAGAAAACCAGGGGCATTTTTCCCCATCTTCATTCAACACATTGCTAAGATCTAACAACAGACCCCCAAAGAAGCTCTTTCTCATCAGCAGCTAGTACAACCTGAAGCCTGGATGCTGCTGTTCAGTGTTCAGGATCTGCAGGGATCCTACATCTGTGTAAGTCAAGATCAGTATTTGGTACATGCTGGCTTTTTCTATGGAGCAGGAGGGAACTGCAAAGTTTTAGCTGTAAAGTAATACAGCTCAGGAGTATTTCAGGTATAAATATTTGCAAAGTTACATGAAATGATGAATGCAAGTGTGTCCAGTCATTCAGCTTTGAACACTTACTGAGGCCTGTATTTTTATGTGCAAAGCCTAAAAACCTGACTATGTTTATTTATTGATCTAGCAGCTTTCACTCCATGAGTTGGTAAATTGGTGTGGGAAATGAGCAGCTTGAACTTCTCCGAACTCCCACATATTGGTTGCTCTAAGCAAGATCCAAGTATGGTAAAGAGGCTTGTCACTACTGCAATCTCACATACAGAATATGTGAAGAAATAAAAAGGCAAAAATATGTGTGGAGGGAATTTTTCACAATTAGGCTACCTTGAAATAGACTGTTGGCCCTGAATTTGCCAGAATGGAGAATCAAATGGATTTAGTAAAATCCATCAAATGGATTTTAGTAAAAAAATTTAGTAAATTATTTAGTTCAATAATGATGTCCCACGTTTCCATCTTCACCCAGAACAGATGTTTTTCCAGATCATGGCGGGAAATAATGGTCCTGACATGACAAAAAAGGGAGAAGGGAAAGCAAAGCTCTTATAAGTAAAGCTGATGTAGATGCTACTCTGGCTTGCAGATGGATACTTCTCTCCAAAACTCTCAGAGCTAATCTGGCTAAGAGTTCACTTTGACTAACTCGTGAGGAATTCCAAAGAAACCAGCTCTTGATTAAATTCAGGGGGATAATCTCATGCTTTGAACTTGTCCTATTCTATTCTGGGTGTCCTGCATTCCTTACTCTGGGTTACAGGAAGATAAAGTTGCTTCTTCAAGCTGGAAAGAGGATTGACATGGGATGAAGGCAAATCTCATGGAAAGGCTCCAGGGACCAAATGTCAGGCCACCAGCTCTTCAGTTGAAGAGAGCTAAAAGAAGACATCCTTGGCAAATGATTACTAAGGAGTAACAATTTGTTCGAGCCACTGAAAGGATTCCTGACTGCAGGAATCCCTTTCTTCACTTGACCTGAATACACATGTATTCCTTCTTTGAATATTTTATGCTGTTCTGGCTTGTAGCATGCATTCCACTGCTGTGCCCTGGTTTGAACGTTGTTTTCCTATGTCATTTGGAACAGTCTCAAGACAGAAAAGATAAGAAAAATTGTTTTAAAGGAAAGAAAAATTAGCAAAATGGGCATTTCCATCCCTAGTATCTGGGGCAACAGATGAGGTGGTGAAAAATATGCCTGCAGGTCAAAATTCTGCTCCGATCAGTCTTGTGCCCACCAGAGACAGTTCTTGTTTAAAGCACTGAGGATCATGCACTAGGGAGCTACACTTTGTTAATTTATTATCCCTCACCTTAATCTGGTATATAAATCATGACAACAGGCAAGAGTGTAGCAACAGTAGATTGCTCTGTCCGAGCAAGCAAGCAGAGTTAGATCAGGAGGTTCAAATATGAAAGAACTTTTACATGTTGGTTTAAAAAGCTCCCACATTTTCTATGTTAAAATATCACATCAGGCCACTAGCATTCTCTCAGAGAAAAGGTAGAAACAAAATTGAGAGAAAGGAAGTTTGATAAATAAACTATTTTCAGTATCTTTCTCTAAGAATTTATCAGGATGAGATAAAGGAAGTCGTTCAGAATTTTTGGCTGGTCACTTTGTAAGTGATAACACTGAGTTAAAAAGAGAAAGCTTTTTTTGTTTGATTTGTTTTGGTTTTAATAACTCTATGCTGCATTGATATGCAGAGTGATTAAGCCTTTCCTTTGCCATTCAACACACAAATGGCCAGAAACCAGCATCTCCATCATGAGTTTCATTTCTTCCTGGATTAGGTTTCTGCCATGTATCCGTTGGCTCACCCCTCTAGGGGCATTAAGCATTTACATTAAGCAGCTAAAATAGGCAATGTGAATGACCCTTTCGTTGTTCCCTATTTAGGTAGTCTCTGAGGATTCATACTTTTCATGTCTTGAACAGGAGTTTTACCTCTGATTTCAAGTGAGGTGTACCTACAGACATGGCAAACTGTCCCAGAGATCATGTGGGGATCTCAGAAAAGTGTGCAAAACCTATTCTTCTAGATGCCTACTCATAGATACCAGAACTGTGGAATGATAAGGCAATGTGTAAGTAAGCTAGTGGGTCTTCAGATAGAACTGTACTGTAAGAAAACACTGCTTTGCTCAGGGAACTGTTCCTGGATGTTTCCTGCAATATGTGAGGATTCAAAAGAAAACACTGAGAACTGTAGAATCATCTTTGTGCACAACTGGTGTGCAGCCACGTACAGAATTTCTTTCCGTTTGTGTAGGGTGTAGGCTGTGTCCACCTGTAAGAGGATATATCAGCTACCCACATGGTGCCCAGGGTGGACAAATTACCATGCATATTTAAAAGGCTTTCCTCCTCCTTTGGGGAAGGTGAAAACAGGAGCTCCTGCAACACAAAGGAAGTATTTCACAGAGGTACCGATCAATAAATGATGAATTGCTCTGGGCATATCTCAGCCATAGCAACTGTGCTCATCTGATGGGAAGGCTTTGCTTCACATCAGTGAAAGCAGCAGGGACAAAGTGCGTGGGAGCCATGCAGAAAGGCTGGGGAGAGGCATGTAGTAGAGAGCAGAATAAGTAGAGATGGGGAAATGTTCAAGAATGTTTGCTCCTGCTGCTGCTGCTGCTGCTGATGATGATGCTGCTGATGCTGATAATCATAATAACCAATTATAGTAAAGGTAAAAGAGCCTGCTTACACATGAGGCTTACTAACTGTTCTAGGGCAGGTGTAATAGTGAGTAGAGAGCAGCATAAATTGTCAAAAGTACCTAAAAAATGGGGTTTACTTCTGGGCTTTGGGCACCGTTAGTATAATACATATAAAACCATTTCTTTGTCTCCATCAATGTGCTAGAAAGCTCAGGCCTAAGGGTTTGAAAAATCACTTGCTTCTTCACTACTAAAATCTCAGTCCATTACCATTAATTTAATCATCTGCTTGTGTGTAGCTGATGCAGACATTCCTTTATATCCCCATAATGACCTCCTAACTCTTCATCTTCAATTGATGGGCAGGCAATAAACACCTCTTCACAGGTCACTGACTGATTTAACCAGGTTCTAGGTTAAAAAATTACAAGATTGCATTGCCAGAAAGTCTTCACCCTGCAGTCCCTTGTGCAGATGTTTGGAGCAAGAGTAGCATCCAGTGGTCAAAATGTTAATTACATTATATGAGGGCATTGCATGCTGGAAGCATCTTATCAGCTCCAGCTTTCTTGCAGCAAAAAAAAGCAGGTGAGCAGAAGCCTTGAAAATTCAGGGTCGTGCTTACATTGCACAAAGGAAACCTATGCAGAGTAACACATCTGTCTTTCTACAAGGTTGGTGTGTGATTTTCCTGCTCATGCCAAATCAGATCTACTGACCTTTAAGTTTGTAAATTCTAAGACTGAGCAGTGGATGGATGGATGGATGGATGGATGGATGGATGGATGGATGGATGGATGGATGGATGGATGGATGGATGGATGGATGGATGGATGGATGGAGGTTGCTCTACATGGATACCACGCACCAGGTCATGTTCTAAGGAAAGAAGGAGGAAGGTGAGTGGGGAGGAAGGCACTGCGACCTTGGTCTGACATCTGTGGAATGAAGCCTTGAGCACAGGACACTGCAGAGCAGCTGTGCCTGCAGTGCTGTGACCTGTCCTTGGCTCAAGGACCTCAGGCACCACGCACAGCTAAAAGCAGCAGACCTCTGTCCTGCCAACACTGCAGGGGAGAATAGGTGGAGTTTGACTCATAATCAAGGGAGTTAGGAGAAGGGATGTCCTTAGGGGAGGGCAGCACCTACCTATTTATTGATGAGGACACAAGGTTGGAGCTGTGGAGGTGGAATCTGCCTTCCTCCTCTACAAATGCTCTTTATCTTCACCTGGCCTGGGGAATGAGAAGTAGGGCCAAAAGGTGAGTCACACACTGAGAGGACAAGCCTTGCTTGTGCTTTGTGGACTACAAGAAAAAAGTGACCTCAGAAAAAGGCTCTGCATGTGCTCAAGGGCATGGAGAAAGGAGATGAGTTTCTTGTCAGTCAGTAGGAAAGGCTTCATTAATCACACTGCAAGTAAGGCAGCTGCCAGGTGCTCACCAGGGAGCACTAATCCTCCTAGCAACACAGGTACCAGCCAGAGAACAGGGAGCATACTGTCCAAAAGGAAAACAAGGCTTTGGAGACTACTAGACTAGGACATCAGAAATTTAGCAAGTGATACCTTGGGTTAGACATCTAGGGCTAATTTTTCCCCTGTAACTGCAATAAATGATAAAAACTACAATAAATTAATAAATAACAAATAAATTAGAAGCTGGTTTTAGAAAGTCCACCATTTGTGTCCTTGTGCCATGTCAGCATCACAGATGAAGGATCCCAGGAGCAAACCTGGATGCAGTTTTATAGGTTTGCACAGAGCTCTGCCTTTCCTGGACAAAGTGCTCTGGTCTTCCCAGCACCAAGAGACTTGTTTTGCTGCATTTCTGTGGCCTTTCAGTGCACCATTACTCTGTGACCTTGAGGCAGTAAAACTTGTCTGGGGCAGTTAATGATTCTCCCTGCTCCCATGCAAACATTAGCCAAGGTAGAGGAGAACCAGCTGCGAGGGCTGCTTCACTTTCTTTCCCTTCCTCCTTTACTAACAGCAGAAATGTTGCAGCTCTAATGCAGGAGCACACTTGCCCAAAGTGCTGGAGAGAGGAAATCTCCTTCACCATCTTTCCTGCTGTGTGTGTCTCCCCACAAAAATACTGTGAAGAGGTCAGATACTGAGGCATACACAGGGAGAGTTCACCCCAAGGGCAAGAATGTTGCTTAATTCCAGGCTGCCTTGCATGCCTGGGTGGATATATTTTCAAAACTATTTCCTTCAGGTTCACACTATCTGACATGAAATGGAGCACCCCATTAGAAAAACCTTTTACAGAAGAGCTTCTCACTGCTTTCCTAGGAATGCAGTGTAGATTTTCCATCACGTACGTGCTTGGTGCAATGATGTCTCTGTGTTATGCTGAGCTCTGCATGCTGCAGGATTGCTCAGCAAGTCTTGTTGGAGTACACGGCCGGGGCAACTTCACAGCATTTTATGGAACAAGTTGAAGGGCTCTCCTCTCCCCAGCCCACCTGACTGCTCAGGGAGGCTGTGACACTTTCACACTGCCAGCAGATGGATGTGGGCACGGCGGCTCTACATGCCGTCATGGTGCTGGGGCACTAAATGCCACTGCTTGTGCCTCAAGATCTCTCAGGTGTTTTCTCCAAGGGAGAATGAATGTCATAGAGCAAGTGGAGGTTGAATACAGGGTCATGTGAGCCTCCAACATGTGGACTTGTCCTCACACTGTGGGAGCCCAAAGCGCCATAACCTCTTCTGTCTGATGCATGGTGACCAAACCAGCCTTCCTTATCCTGAGGTAAGAGTACACCATCCTTTCCTGCAGAAAGCAATGAAGCCTTCTGCTGCCTCACAGAGCAAAACTTGTTTAACTCTCCTCCCTGAAGACAAGACTGAAAGTGCCTGGGAAGATGAGCTGTACATAGCATGTATCAACAAGAATATTAAGAAAACAGACCAGCATCTGTTTCGGGTCATAATTTGCACTGCACCCTGCACAGCTCATAGGAAAGCAAAGGAGAGAGCTGTGCCTTGGCTAGGACATGAAGACTTGATGAATTTCCAGAGGTTTGGACATCTGTTCTGAAAACCTGACCATGTGGGACACATGATATGGGATGCATACACCTCACTGTTGCACCATATTTGACTGTCTTACGAACTATCAGTGCGGCCTGTTGTGCTTGTGGTGGCCTGTGAATATTAAGTGCTGGGAAACAAGGCCAAGGTAGGTTCATAATCCATACAAAGGCTGTCCCAAAAATGCTTTGTGAATTCTCCATGAGGAACACAAAGTGTTCATAGAAATACTCCTATACATAAACAGAATGCAATTAAAGTATCCCTAAAGTGTATGTACTTAAAAAAGCAAACAGCAGTAAATATGATAACGTACACTGTGGAGATGTTTAAATTACTGAATAAAAGTGATTTACACCAAGACCATGTAAGTTTGGGAGAGGGCTCACAGTCACAGTGGGCATATTTTCTCTTTGAGGGTACGCAGAGATCTCATGTGCTGGGAGCAGCATGGCTCTGAGGGATAGCAAGAGTCAGCTCATTCCAGGTTGCTTAGTTTCTGTCGTAACAGTGCTAAAAATCTGATCACATCCCATTCTGGAAAGCCGTGTCCCAAGGACACTGCACATATATGTAAGACCCTGGAGGCAGTGATCCCTTTTCAGATATTCCTCTCAGGTTTCATACTATGCTGAGACAGGAAAGCACCCTGGCATAAGGATCTGGTATCTAATAGGCTGCATACTGGCTGCAGGCTGCTTTGCATTTTATTGATTCTTGGCAGAGGCTGTACTGGTTCTTGGCTCAGGACTAGAAGCCTAATTAGCAGCGTAAGCAAGGGAGGTCTCAGGGATCATCTGGGTGAGAGCTGCTTGCGAAGATAGGCGAAGGGGTGCTAGTGTCTGTACTCTGCCAGCCCTCTTGCCTGTTAGACACCATGCTCTGAGCCAGCACAGGAAGTGCACCTGTGAACCATCATCAGAACCAGGCAGGTGCAGTGCCAGTGCTCCTCACACTGCGGCCTCCTGCCAGTGTGCTCAGCCAAGGGCAACACGGGCATCTCTACCCACCTAGCAAAAAGGAAGACCTGACTGGCAATAATGAGAGCACCTTGCTACAGCCCTCTCCGATTCTGAAATACATTTTATCTCCCTCGTGGTCATGATCAGATTCCTCATCCAGTCGTCAGTCCTGTTTTGCAAGCAGTTGCAGAGTCAGAGGGGTTTGTGGCTTTGCTTTGCAATGCGCTCGTTCCTTGCACTTCTCTTGTAACCAGAATAACACCAGCAGTAAATGTAATGTTACACAGAAAGCTCCACTGTCAGAAGCCTCTTAGCACAATAATGTTTTCGTAGAAAGCAAAATAACTTGCTAAGATTTGTGAAGCTAATAAACTAACCCAGGCTTTCTACACTGATTTCCTACAGTAATTCCCAGCACAGCCAAACAGCAAATTCACAGCTCTTTTGTCTGTAAACATATTCCAAGGCCATTTGACTAGAATGAGGTGTGGGCATGCAGGCTGATTTGTTTAGTGTTTCCCAGCTGGTCCCATCCTCCTTTCTGTCCTTGAGTTTCTCAGCCATGTCTGAGATAAAGGGTGGTTTCACTCTGGGGTCTCATGCAGATGTCCTGCTACAGGGAAGCAAGGACTGGTTTTATCTTACAACCTCTGCAAGTCCTTTTTCCAGACTTGTCTTAGGCACCTGCAGGCGTAACCAGAGTAACCTGTGACTGCAAAGTGATGCAGGAAACACCTGCAGTCAAACCAAATATTGCAGTTTACAGGTGTAATACAAGTGTTTTGACTTTCTCCAATGTAAAATTATTCCTAAACAGAAGAGCAATAAAATCTCTTGTCAGGTCTTCAAGTCCATGTATGTCAGGACTCAGTTTGAACATACCTCTGCCCCTGAAATGCAGAATTCTTTGGTTCAAACAAAGCAGGTTTAAAGGTAAGCCCCAAGGCCTGCAGGTGGGGCAGTAGAACCATTGCATAATAGCATCAGAACTTCCTAATACCTTCAAATTCCTGCATATCCCAAATACAGCTGGAAAATAGAGCCCCCCCACCCATACTGGAGAGCAGCTGCAGTTTGATGAGAAAAACAGTCAACTAATACTAAAGAAAGAAGAGCCAGAGGAGAAACACTAGCTGCTAATATTAAAAATACTTTCCCGATATAGATACTTTATCTAAAAAAACTTAAAAGTAACATTTTTTTTCTCCAAAGTTTAAATTTGTCCCTAAAGTAGTCATGGGAATGCAGTGCGAAAGTTCTGTTGCTGCTTGTGATTCAAAACAAAGTGTAGTTGTTCAAAAGCTTTGAAGCAGCCCAGGATTTATAATACTTGTAAAGCTGGTTCAACTAGACTGGCAGAAGGGCAAGGTCCTGCTTTTGGAACCCAAATTTGAGTGTTACCCTGCACAAAGACGTTCTTCCCTCAAGAAAGACTCTGTGGTGCAGACTAAGGCTGTTGCTTTTGCTTTTACAGGGAGACAGTTTGTGACTGTGTGTTCTGTTAAATGTACCTGGGAGGATTTCATTTTCCAGGTCATCTGTCCCTCAGGAAAAAGAAAGTAAGGGGGCAGGGGACTTAATGGCAGAGACTGATAAAATCATTGTTGATGCAGAAAACAAAAGCAGATAATAACTTTCTCTTAAAACAAAAAAAATCATAAGGCATGAAACAAAATAGCTAAAGCAGTAGAAAGTACTTCTTAATACTGTACACCATTAAGCTGTAATGCTCCTTGTCACAGGACACCAGGAGTCTGGAAAGCTGTTTTAAGTTGAGAGACCAATTGGACAAAAAAGGAAGAAAAAGCCATCAAATACTGTTTAATATTAATCACCCTTCTATCTAAGGTGGTCGCAAGCTGCGAATGGCTGTAGGCCAGAAAAATACTTTATATAATATCTTGGTTTTTTTCCCTGGGTTTTTATTCTACCTTCTGCACCTGCTGTTGTTCAGTGTTTTGCCTCATGTAAAGAAGGGATTAAAATGAGGATCAAAAGAGCAAACATTTAAAATTATAGAACTGCAGAGTTTGAACACAAGCATCCCCAACAGCAGGTGTTGCTCTCTCTCAGTGAGCAGCAGAGAAATATCCCCCTGCACTGGCCACTGTTATCAGTTTCTCCTTCTAGGATGTCCAGCTCTAAAAACATTAAATGTCCTATTCTCATCTCATTCCACCCCAAAAAGGGAAAAGCTGAATCATGGCAATGCATATTAGATGACAAACACTGGGAAATCTTTTATTTCCTTTCTCTTTTTTATTTTCTAATTGACTGCAATATCCTAATTTCCTGAAATATGCAGCTATGTCTCCCAATAATTTAAATCCTTTAATTGTGGTTTGGGCTTTTATGGAAGAGAGAGTAAAGACTAATGCTAATTGTCTGCATTCTTCCCACCTCCCCCCCCCGCCCCCCCCCATTGTTGATGTGTTCATGGAGATCTGGAGATCTGGAGTTGGGAAGGAAGGAAAGTAAGGATGGCATGTTCTCCACAGTCATTCACAGTCTGGGAGCCTCCCCACCGAGGGGGTGCCACACGTGCAGAGAACATTGCCCAGCCCATCCCCTCGGCAAGGGCAGATGTTGAAGCTGGCAGAAAAGCAGACCAAAGGGCAGTTTTCCCAGCTATTGGAGCAGGGGTTTAATCTCCCCTGCTGTTCCTGCAGAGATGGAACACAACCCCACCACAACCTCCCTTTCCCAAGGACCTGGTCCCTAGCACGGCTCTGGCGGCGCTTAAGCAAGGCGTAGCTCAAGACAGAGTTTGGCTCAGGATCTATTTTTGTCCCTGCTCCTTTTCAAGAATATAATCTGTTAAATTAAATCAAACATTTTCTACTGAATAAACAAACCACTGCATACTTTCCTTTCTTGTTTTCCCTTCTTCCAAGCATGCCTTTTAATTACAAGAGAAGAGTACTTGGCAACTCCAGCTAAAGATGGCCCCCTGAGCAAACAAACAAGCAAGTAAATAAAAGAGCTCCTCAGAAGGCTATCTTTATAGAAAGGACTACTTTTTAACCTAATTTTGAGATTAAGTTTATGTATAAAGTACCAAAATAGCAGAGCAGAGATTAATGAATATTATGAGGTTAGCAGTACCACACTCAAAAATTGAAATTTATAACTAAAATGCAGCAGGACAGGAACTTCAAAGGATCTGATGAAGTCCACCACACAAGCCCCCAGTGTTTGGAATACCACCAGATCAATAGCTGCATGAGAAGAATATCAGTGTTGTTTGAGAAGGCTGGGATTTTTCCCAGTTCACTCTTTGTTGGGTTTCTTTTTGTTGGTTTTTTTGTTGGTTTTCAGTTTTTGAGGGGGTGGATGTTTGGTTGTTGGGTTTTTTTACAAAAAATCCCAGATATAGATATAGATATTTTTTGTTTTAAGTAACTCTTACAAGTCAATGAGACTTGCTTTGCGTTTTTGAAATTCTATAGAAAGTGTTCCCATGACTAATGTTTTCTTTAAAGCTTCCAGGAATTATTTGGTTGTAAGGAATTTGAAACTTTTCTTTAAGATATGTTAAAGAATAAAAATCTCCTTCATATTTGAGAGAGTGTGAAAATGTGAAGTCTCAGCCACTAGAGTTAAAAATTTTTAATAAAGACACAGTATCTCATTCTATTCCTCAAAATACATGTACTGATTTCAGAGCAATGAGTTTGGGGTTTTAACCATATTTTGTTTGAATTTAAAATTATTTGCAAATTCTATTTGAAAATGACTTTACACTTTTCCGACAGAGGAACCTAATAAAAATAATAAAAATTAGAAGAATGTTTCACAAAATAATGAAGGAAAACTTACAATTTAAATGTTTGTTACAGAATCTATGATATAACTCTTCTAATATGTATTCCTAAGCACTGAATTATTTTCAAAGGTAACAGAAACTCAGTCGCTCTGCCATTATAGGGAACAACATTTTCCTTCTTTAGGGAACAATATTCTCATCTTTTTCGTCAGACCTTGTTTGGAAAGTCTTTTCAGCAGTTTAAGCTCAATCCTGCACACTACCTACTCAGCCAGGCTCAATCCCTTTTGGAAAAATAAACCAAATCATCACTGATTGGTCATCACTCCAGCTGCCATCATTTTCCCCAAACTACTTACTGGGGAAAAAAGTCTTAAAATTATGGCAGTGGGTTCCAGTTAAGTTGTTTTCATTAATTGTTCAAATTGAATTTTTTATGTTTATGGGTAAGACTTTTTGTTTTGTAAAATAGGTGAAAGCAACCAAACAGATGACAATGCACTTCTGATAACAGATGCAATAGTAGAGGAGGAGAAAAAGGAAATGATTTTGGGATGTTCCAAAAGGCTAGAGAAGAATTGGTACACAAAACCACAAGATGAACCAAAACATAACACAAGCTAGTTTAAAGCTTGAAACAGCACTTTAAAATTCTGGAGTCTGTGTGAAAGAGAAACAAGGAGGAAACAGCAGAGAAGCTCTTTTTGAAATACTTCCAATAAACGTGGTTGTCTAATTTTGCCTGCCAGAGATAAGGAAATATTTAATGACTTAATTAACCCACCCTTCCCATGAAAACTATCACACTGTAAAATTTCCACAGCTACCTGTGAACCATTCTCGAGGTCCCAGGGGTGGTGGCAGCAGGGCTGGGGAGCCCTGGGACCCTGTCCAGCCCTGCCAGGCCAGGCAGGGGCAGGCAGCAAGAGGAAACACGGGAGACTGGGCAGGGAAGAGGAATGAAAGTCCTGCAGGGAATAAGGCAGCAGGGAAAAGGAGAAGGAAATGTGGCAAGTCCAAATGCATAAATAAATTACATGGGGTGATATAAAGAGGGGGGAGTGCAGGCACCACACTGCAGCTGAAGTCACTCCAGTTCCTTGTTTACACTTTCACTCACCTTAGTATGCATTTGCTTTTATTACAGTGCTTGAAATAACTGGAAGAATAAGCAACCTTGTGCTTCAGAATAATTCTTCTCTCCCCAAAATATTGTCCCTATTATATTTCCACAGTATTAGAGCTCTGACACCTCAACTGCAGAAAGTCCATGTGTCAATACCTCCTCCATCACTCTTCCTCCCTTCATTCCTGCTGACCCTCACACCCTGCTTTTGAGGGGCCCCTCTGCCTCAGGCTGATGCCGGGGGTTGAGTGGTGCCTGGACCAAAGGTCTGTTGGCCCTGCACTTCCCCAGAGGCTCTTGGAACAAGGAAAGAAAAGGAAAGATCCAGTGGGTGCCAGCTGGACCCACTGTCTCCAAGTCAGATGGGGAGGAACCACTTGCTGGCCTATGATCATTGGGACTGGAAAAAAGAAGTGAAAAATTTCAAGAGGAACAGCAAAATAATTTTTAAATCCCAGAGAAGATGAAGGGAAAAAAGCATCAAAGCCCTGAGGGCATTCACAGCCCTGCCTGACCCTGTCAGCACCACTGGGCTTCCAAACCTGCTGGGGCCCAGGACCCCACATCAGCCCCCAGGCCCCCAGCAGCCCCCCAGCCCCCCACAGCCCTGCCGTCCTTGGCCCTGGGTCCCACCAAGCCATGCCCATGTCCCAGCCTGTCCCCATGCCCAGGGATGTGCCCCAGTGCGTGGCTCCTGGCTGGGGTGGTGGGATGGGCCCAGCCTGGTGAGGGGTGGATTACAAGGTTACCCAGTGAGGGTGACTGTTTTCACCGTTTTCCTCTGGGGTGTGAGGAAATCTGCCATCCCAGCATCACCAAGATGACTGAGACAAATGGGGGCTTTGGCCAAGACAGTCTCAAATTCTAGGGCTGAGCACCTGCCTTGCTTCTTCCCTTGTCTCCTGTTGTCCCCAGTGTTTTCTTTCTTTCTGAACCCCTTGTCTCTTGGATCACACCTGTCCTCTAGTGAAAACAAAGCTAAAAAGTCTGTCCCTTCTGGGTCTGTTTTTTCTTCATGGAAACAGAACTGCACTTCAGCTACAGCAGTGGAGCCCTAGAGGTTTTTTACTCTTTTCCTCCTTTTGTATCCTAAAGGAACGTTCATTCTTATCATTAACCATCCAGAAGGCCATGCCAAAGAAGGTTTTAATATTTTTTGTAGCTTTGAAGAAATGATATGTGATTTTGTTCCAATAAAAGTGCTAGTAAATACTTCAGATGATCCATTCTAGCTGCCTGTTTACAGGCTTCTTAATAACAAGTTGAAGATACATAATGATGGTTGTCACCCTGGGAATAACTGGGCTCTCCTCTCCATAGTCTGAATTCACTGTAAATATATGCAGCTGTAGCAGGATCATGTTTCCACTTTGGGCACCGTGTGCCATTTATCCCATCAAAGTTAAGCCAGCAGAGCATTCTGCTGAGAGATTTGGGAGGTACCATAGTGAAGGCTGTCAGAGCAGGGATATCCAAGAGAGCACAAATACCTTCCCAAATGAGTGACTGGGCACCTCAGAAGAGGTTGCTAAAGGAATGTAAGAAGAATGCTGCTCTGCTCTATCTCTTCTTCCTTGTTTGAATTGTTCCCCTCTTTCATCAGCAGTATCCCTACTCCAAATATTTTTCTTCTTAACCACACACTTTCCATGGGCGTTTTTTCCCCGAAACCACAGTATGCTGTCTTTGACAACAAAAGCCCTTAATTTCTCTGGGCAGGATTAAGTAAAATGCAGTTTATATTACCAAAAGTGCTATTTAATTAGCACAGCTAATACTGGTTTCCCTATTCAAATACACTACAAGGTAACTTTCATTATCCCTTTAAATACACATAGTTTTCTCAGATGCAAGTATGTAAATAAATTTGTGTCTGTTCTTGTTTTACACTTTCAGCCATAGCTATGCTGACACAGCGCTGCTGATCATTTCATGTCATGTTTAGCATGGCCTTGCTACTCTATCCCATTAATGATGTTTTTTAAATTTCCTGTTTCCCAGGAGAATGCGGAGCCTGACTCTCTAGCAGTGTGAAATGAAGTTCTTTCCCTCCCATGTTCATGTGCTCTAAAAGCAAATTTTGCAATATTTAAAGCAAAGGTCTCAGGGAACAGACCGCAGCCTCCTCACCAGCTGAAATTAATCCCTGAAGCAGATCACATCCTGCACAATTACAAAGATGATACAACTGAAGGCCACACCTGGTGAGCACAAAGGAGCCTCAGTTAAGAATGAGCAAGCAATGGAAAGGTGGTGGGTGTCTTTTATGACATCCAGAGCTGCAGGGAATACGCACAATTCTGCCAGAGGGCTTCCAGCTGTACCTTTAGGACTGACTTAAATGCTTTTCCTTTGTGTATCTATAGACATTATACCATTTCTCTTTGCTGCCCAAGCTCTAAAAAGTGCCAGTAACTCTACAGCAAGCTGCAGGGTGTACTGGAGACATGGCCTTCATCAGTGCCTGCTGCCCAACTTCCTCAGCAGCTTGGTAGTGTGTGGTTTCGTGCTGTAGGTGATATCTCAACACAGCTAAAGCTTCACCATGCACTGTCTTAGGCAGCTTTGTTAGTTTCATGCCCTCAAGCAGGTTTCAATCTGCTTTTCCCTTCCCATTTCACTGTGCTCCTTTTCAAAGTGGTGCTTGTGGGCAGAGAAGCCTTGAAAAGGATGAACCCAGAGCAGCATGTTCCCTGCAAAAATCAGAGGCAAAGGCTAAAGAAAAATCTATACCCTATATGTCATTAAGCCACAGAGTATTCAGATTTCAGAAAGACTGTTTTTGACATGGCAGGTAGTTTAAAAGTTGAGCTGCTTAGCCATAGGACTTCCAAGCAACAAGATATATAGTTGAATTTGAGCTGTACATGCTATGAGAACTTCCCCACCACTTCTAATTTTCTGAAGCTGGATAAATCCTCTCAGAACTCTGTGTTTGCAGAGGCTTTTAGCTTTGCACAATGATTTAACTGTATTTGTCCCTGTAAGTTTTATCTTCTGTTTGTTTGTGCAATATTTTAATGGCTTTGACTTTGTGACTTTCAGGCATCTAAAGTGCTACAGCAGATCAGAACAATAACATTTTCATTTGAAGGCGTTGCCAATCTGGGCTTTAATTTGGACTTTTCCAGCTGCTGATCTGTGGTCCAGTGACTGAAATGTATGTCCAAAGCATTTTCTTTTAGATTCTTTTATATTTTCTTGGGCAAAAACAAGAAGATAAATCCTACACTTTCATTGGGTGTCCATCCTTGGCCTCTGAGAGCCCCTGTACAACAACAATAATGTCCCTTTAGAAATGTAGCTCCTGTGTAAGGGCACAGTCAGGGCCCACCAGTGTGCGTGCTTCCTAAAGGATGTGAACACTCAAGCTTTGAAATCTGCTTCTTTGCTTGCAGAGCAATGAGCCGTGCAGTATCACCCATATAAAGCTCCCCAGCCTAAGTCCTGAAGTCTGCCAAGATATTGTACAGAAGGGAAGAAGTGCAAAAACCAGATGAGCAAATTTTGCTTCATCTCTTTGTGCTTAACCTGGGTACCAGTAAATATAGTT
>VZSE01005858.1:1462900-1524014 GCA_013398275.1 Promerops cafer | reverse complement strand
TTTTTTTTTTTTAAGCTGCTAGCTAATACACAAGCAGATAGCTTGGTAAATTTTTCTCAGGTGATAGTAAATCATGCTTTGTATTTATTTATTTAGTATTTTTTTGGCAAACAGCTGCTTTATAGCACATCATCTTTTTAGCACAAGTTAACATTTCATAAGTATAGGAGTGCAGATATTGCCCTCTAAAATTCTACCTGAAAGAAAACAGTTTCAAATTATTCAGCTGAAGGCAATAGCAAGTCTGCAACTAAAGCTAAAGTAACGACTGGAAATAAATTAATCAGCACGGTCAGCTTATTCTTCAGCATTTTTGTACAAGTAACACAGTCACAGTAAACCTGGCCCTGGCATTCATCAGTGTTCTTATTGCTTTGTCCCATATTCTGTGGCAGTATCTGCTAGTAATGCATTAACAGAAATCACCTTCCCAAGGCATGGAAACACTTTTTTTAGCTCCTGACGTTATAAACATATCTTGAATCAATAGAGCTGGCCACTTACTGCGAGAATCGGAAATACTGTGGAAGGTAATTGCTTCACAGCAAATGACTTCACATAATTTGATAGTCACTAGGTCTCCTGCATTATTCTTGCTTTTAATCCATTGTGATTTATTATCCATTTCTACTCCATTTATCATCACATTACTGTTCAAGGTTTTTCCTGATTTTTGTTTCTCGGAGCCCAGTCTCACATTTCATTGCTGGCAGTTCAAGTCAAGAATAAAATAGATTAAACACTTGAAATGCTGTGCCCAACAAATATGTTTTATTTGTACTGTGTCTGGAGGTTGTCCTGGGCAGTCCAATCTTTCCATTTTTCATTTCTTGTGGTAAGTCAAAAAGAGTATGTCGATATAACTCCCCTTTTTGGGGTAACAATGATAAGATTTCAGTTCACTTCCAAATTTAGCTACAAATACACCGCACTGTGCCTCTTCATTGTGCAGCTGACATTTATTGAGTGTGTGTCGGAATGTTTTGAAAAGATACAGTTATCCATTATTCATGTTCTCCATGCTTCTTGGGGTTTAAGGGCTCTCAGATTCAAACCCTTTTGGACAGTGCTGGCTGATCTGCATTCCCTTCCACTCTGTTTTAACATTTTCATTCTGTTAATATTTCTCTAGGATTACTCTGCTTGAAGGAGGCTGGGCAAGATGACCCACTGCGGTCCCTTCCAACCTTATCCATTACATGATCCTCTAATTCCCAAGTGAGAGATGTGAGTGAGAGCCCTCAGGTGAGGAGTGGGAAGAGTGGCCACAGAGCAGATTCCTCTCCAGATTGTCCAGAGCTGTGAGTGGGGTCTATGCATCCCATGGGGAGCAGACAGGACAGCCTTAAAATGTCACTTTGCTTGGCGCTGTCTGTCCAGAATTCCAGCACAATACTTTCACAATTGTCAGTGCTGCGTGTGAAATAAGACTTTGTGAAAACAGGGAGGAGAGAGGGCTTCTCTGTGCCAAGATAGCAAGGATCAGCAGTAGAACCTGGAATAATGCTCTTTGCTTGCCCCAAAGCTTACAGGGCTTTTGTTGGATTGTTTTATGGGCGATAAGGCAGGGAGTGCAGGTGACAGCTCAGAGCTAAGTAACCTCTGATGAGGCTCCTCCTGTTTGCCTTTAAATAAAACTGAAATATTTGGAGCTGAGCTACATGAAGGCTAAGAACAGAAGGAGACAGCATTTCCACCAGGTTGGACTAAATGACCCTCAAAGCTGTAGGATTCTGCTCTTCATCACTACCAAAGCACAAGCAGGATTCCACCTGTGAGGGACTTGAGTAGTGAGGACCATTTACTGTCCTGGATGATCATATGACAGTTGGACTACTCTCTAGGTTCCTTAGTCAATGGATTACCTCCTAGTCAATTTTACCTCTAAAGTTACAGGAGGAGAAGGCATCTTCTCTCTTGGTCCTGCAGCATGGCGCGAGGTTTGCCAGACTGATGTTTCACCCCCTTTCTGGAGAATACAGCTCTCCTTGTGCTATCCACAGGCTCCTGGCCTAAGTTTAGAAATCCGTGGCCATTAAAGATGCCCAGGAAGATAGGCAACACTGCAGGCATTTGTTTTGACAGAAATTCTTTCTGCCTAAATGAGGCCTTTGTTTCAGCTGACAGTTCAACGGGAGGCTTGCCTGTGCTTTACACGCTTGACATTTTTTGTGGCTTAAGCCCATTTTACATGGTAGTAATACATCATCAGGAAAGTACTGAGCCTTTTTGCTTGACCTTCTGTAGTTCCTGTTCCCATTTTTAGAAGCCACTTCAAATGTTGCTGTTGGTCATGTTCCATTTATATTCAATCTGTTCCTCATGTCACTGTTGTCACTCATACTGCTAACTATGGAACTGAGAATTAACATTTGTTTTCAATGAAAGTGCATTTTCAGTCTCCTTACCTATCACTTATTAATTGGAATTTCAGCATTTCTTGAAACACATAGGGGTTTTTTTGGGTCTTTACTCATTCAATGGTATATGCAAGTTGCAATCTACAGCTCAAAAAAGGATTTTCCCATAAGGAAGCCAACAACAATTTGTGACTTCTGTGGATTTTGGGTAAAGCTCAAATCTCTTCCTGGTAAAACTGTGACATGACAATCACCAACAATGATGGAGTTGCATGCACAACCTCAGATGTCCCTACGGTTTTGCTTTCTATCCCTTTTTGAAGCAACTGGTATCACAGCCATGACATCACCACTTTTTTAGGATGGGCAGAATTTCCTCTCTCCTTCTCCTCTCATTCCTAAGCCAGCAATGTGAAACTGATGGAAGAACTCTTCATGTAGGCCTGCCTGGCAAGAGCTGGTCTTGTCACCAGTTCTTGTCTGCAGGCTTGATACAACTGCCCATTTTCCTGAGGGATGAGGGCCTAAGGTGACAGTTTCATTACTTAGAGACCTCCAACTGACAGGTAAGTCTGTCTCTAAATATAGCATTTTGCATCCTCTGCTATGGCCATTCTTTTGCCATAAATGTACCATTTAGCAGGGTGTTAAAAATGGGTTCCATTTATGTTAAAAACAGGAGATTCATTGCTGTACACACCAGAGCTCTTTATGGAGCAGCAAACACTACCATTGTCCTTGTGGACACAGTCTGAATGGCCAGTGGGTCTCCATAGAGGACCCTGTAGAAAACAGGACCTCTGCCAACTGTATTCAAACAGATCTGCTTCCTCAGGGCTCATTTGTATCAAATATACCTATTTAAATGTGTGTGTCCTGGCTCCTTCTCCAACCCCGCTTTTACTTGTCTGCCTTCCAGGTGGTGAGCAGGCTCGGACAGTTGTGCTGCTGGTATAAGAGTCCCTCCCACTTCCAGCAGACAAGAGATTGTTCCTAAGAACTCTTCCCTGTTGGACTTTCAGGGGGTCAGTAAAGGACAAAGTTGAAAGTCGCTATGGCAATGTCTGACCATAGGAATTTGACCCACCTGGCTTTTACAGCTCTAACTACATGGATACAGTCAAAGAAAGAAAGGTCTGGAAATAGCTGCCTTAGAGATATCTGTGGGGAAAAGGACATCTGCTCTTGAGATGGACTAGCCTGGGCAAGACCCAGGTAAAACTTCCCAGGTTCAATCTCTCTGAAAGTTATTATATCATGTGGGAATGACTTTTAGTTTTCTTTGAAACATCTGGGGTTTTCACCAGATAACCTACTCATGGCCAAATGGCAAGGGGTGTTACCCTGAAAGTGAACAGGCAGTGATGTTCCTTTAGAGCATGTTGTATTTTGACTGAATTATGTCAGTAACAGTTTGCTGAGCCTGAAACTAAAATGCATTTTGCTGGGGCTTGTCAAGAGAACTTATACCCAGCATATGGTTTGCACCATCACCCCTGCAACAGCCTGAGCCATGTGAATATTTAGCATGAATATTTAGATTTGGCCTGTATGTTTGAACAAAGCTTTAAATTTCTTCATGTTTTCTGAGTACCAAGACCTTGGTAGTTCTGCAGAGCAATAGCTTGGCACAGCAATCGAAAGTGCACCTAAGGAATCTCCCTGCTGATGACTGGTGGTGTGAGCAATCATGAGTCATATCTGTAGTGCTCTGGGAGGTCAACCAGAGGGTGCCACTGCAGAAGCACTGAACTGCAGCTCCTGGGCAAATCCCGTGCTCTTTGGCGTGATACTTTTCTTGTAAGTCTTTGCAAGTTGCCCTGCGAGGCCCTTCAGGTATCATCTCCTCCAGTGCTCTGATTTATTCATACCACACACATGGAGTGAGGCACAGGTGGGCAGTGTACACCAAGTCCTTAGAGAAACTCAGGGGGGATAAAGGTGATCCCCTACACTGGCAAGGAGCTAAGTGTCTGGAGTTCCAGGGCAGAGACCACAAAACCTGAATGCATTTGCATTGACCTACATGTCACCTACAGAGGTCATCCACCTCAGAGGTTCAGCCTAAACTGGAGTCTGTACAGATCAGGACACTCCAGATTTCCTGTATGGGACAAGATCTTATCTCAGGTATTCATAGGAATGTGGTACAGGTATGAGCAGGATAAAGTATGTTTGCAATACAGTTTTTGTATGGCATAGCTCCCTTCACCATCTCTAGTTCTGGATAAATGCTCACAGGGGTGTTCAAAGAATTTAGGGGGTTTTTTATTTTCTAAGCACAGAAGACTTTGACCACAGAGACTACAGTGTGAGCATATTACAGACACCTTCATAAAAGAGTGAGTGAATATGTAGCAAGAAGTGGGTGCCCCCTGGCAGTAACACTGGCTGGGCTGTCAGTGACAGGCAGCTGGCAGCAGGCTGGCAGGCACTGTGCCACCTTGGCAGGCATGAGGACAGCAGAGCAGGCAGGAAAACATTCTGCAAGGGCAGTCCCAACTGGCCCTTTGATGCCTTGACCACTTTCTTGGCAGAATGTGCTCAAGCTGCAGCCCCTGGAAATTCCCTACAGTCCACCCAAAAGGGTGCAATACCAGCCTTGCTACCTGCTTTCAAAAGCTGGCTGTTCAGAAATGCAGGAGGAGGCTTTGCAGGGTCTAAGGCTGGGAAGCAGACAAAGACAGCCCCTGGTGGGAGGCAGGGACTTTGAGCGGATGTGGCATGGCTGATCATGGACCTCAAAGGGTCCTGCTTTGTTTGTCTCCAAAACTTGTCATCCTAATGCAACCTGTCCTAAACTGTTTTCCTGATGTGTGCTCGCAGCCCCAGATGGGAGTGCCCAGCCCAGGAGTGGCACAGCTCCACGTGGATCCCATGGGAATTACCCAGCATCACATCTTGGGATGGAGGACAGAGCCCTGGGGCAAGCACATGGATTGGAGCAGCAGGAGTAGGTAGAGTCCACATACAACAGCCAAGTGCCCTTCTGCTGTTTCTTTTGCTTGTGCACAGTGCCCTTTGGAATGTGCATTCACAGCTCTGCTGGTGCTTGTACAAAAACAAGGGGCAAGCCAGACCTGCCTCCCGGGGAAGAGCCAGTGGAGGGAACCACTAAGCAGGCACAAGCCTCAGTGTGTGTGGCAGATGCAGAGGAACCAAATGGTGTTAAACTTACATAAACACACATGGAGCTCGTCACCCAGAGAACTGGGTGGTTGGTGTCAACACCAAGCAGTAGCACAGCCCAAATCTGTACAGCAGCTATCTGTCAGGAAAACAACATTTTGGGGTTCAGTTATCAGTGCTGGAGTTTTAAGCAAGGAAAGACCTGCAGTGTTTGATAACCATGGAGGAGGCATGAGCTACACGGATTACAGGTGGTACAGTTTATTGCTCACTGGACAGTTTTCTGCCTCTCAGTGCACAGGACTGAGGTAAGTTTGAGGGGGCAAGTTTTACAGCTGTTCCAAGATGACCTTGGTGTGAGGTTCTCCTCCAATGCTCAGGAAACGCCCCTCAGGTCCCTACCATACTTTTAGTGGATTCTATTTCTTGTAAGGTAACAAGGTTATGCCTGTTAGAGCCCAGCTTCCTGCCTGTGCCATGAAGTTGTATTACTCAACAGGTGCACTGTGGCACCTGAAAATAGTGACCTCCAAGTGATATTAAAGGTCAAGACCATGCAAACTGCCAGAAAGCTTAGCCTCAAAGACACTGCAGCAGGAGGATCATGGGGGTGCTTTTAACAGGCTGAGGCCAGACCTTTGCTATTACAGCAACCACATCATCTCAGCCCCTGTACAAATTCAGCAAGCTTACTCCTAAATTAGCTAGATTTCTGTTCTCACCCTTCTGTTGTAAAAGGCCATTGTAAAATATGTTAAATGCCATGCACCCTAACAAACCAACGCAAACAAACTCAATCTTCCACAGGAAATTCTGTGTATCTCGCATGGTTTGCTGAAAGTAATGTTTAGGGCTGCACCTCCAGCAACCTGCTTGCCCAGGGAAACGTGTCATCTGTGAGGAGCTACAGGAAGATCATTGTCACAGAGAAGTTCCCTGCTGGCTGTGCTCCAAGGCTTTAAAACTGAGATCTTCCTTTAGATCAGTGACACTGTAGGAATACACACTTGGCTTCAGAAGCACTGTGAGAGTGCTCAGCTGACCCTGTAACCGCAGTGCAGCTTCTCTCACTTTGCTGCTTTGCTGCTTCCTGCTCACTGGAGCCAGTCCTGGGCTGGAATGTCTGATTGCATATCCAATATGCAATCAGAAGCCACCATTTTCAGAGCTAAGATGTTGATCAGAGGTGGGTTGGTTCACCAGACATGTCACTTCCCAGGGACATGGGACCCTCCTCCATCTGCATTGCTGTTCATGAAGGGCCAGGTACAACAGAACAGCTGATGCAGCAGGAGCTGGCTGTCCAAACATGCTCCTATTATATGACTGTTTTGTTTCAGTCAGCCAATACTCAGTGGCACTGTGGGTTTATTTCTAGCGGGAGGAGAAGATTATAGGAGTAAGGTTATTCTTGGTTGTGCAGTCCTGGTTGTTTACAGGGAAGTGCATGCATGCCTATGTCCCCAAAACAGCCTGGAAATGAGCAGCACACAGTTGTGTCGCTCACTCTTTGCAAGACAGCTTTTCCTCTCAGCTCTGCTTGCCCAAATTTTCTGTCTCCAGGAGATCTGTCCCAGGACAACTCTCTCCATTACTTTCCCTTATTTTTTCCTGGCTTGCAGCCTTTAATATGCTTCCAGCAGCCAGCGTGCTTTCCCCAGCATTTGCAACTCATTCCATCAGGCCAGGTTTTAGTTCCTGATACATTTATATGCAAGGTATTATGTAAGTTCCTACCATTTTGAGCTGTCGTGGCCATCAGAGGCTGTTTTTCTCTTTTCATTTGGCTTGGAGAATTCCTACATAGGTTACCCACTGCTCGTAACGAGGTCTCTGCCTTTTGCCTACAGAAGGTTATTTGATTTCAAATTTAAATAGCCTCTACTAGAGTAGTAAGATAGGCTTTAAATCACTTGTGTGAATGGTAATTAAAGGACAGTACTCATGAGAAATTTTACAATGGAAAATTATTTGAAATAAGCAGAAGTTTGTATTGTTGCACACTAAATTATTCTGTACTTCCCCCTGTGTTGTTAAAATGCAGTGAGTTCAAAGAGGTTTCACTTCGGAAACTTCAGGTGCCCTGAAATTATGTTCATTGCAACCTGGTCCACCTCCATAGCTCTGCTTATGTGAGGAAATCCCTACTTTCAGGAGCTGCCTCCATCTTCTTGCCTATTTATCCTGTCCCAAACACCTAGAGTGTTGCTTCAGTGCACGTTGTGGTGTAGCTCTGCCCTGGCAGTGGAGAGCAGCTCAGCCTAACAGGGAAGTGCCTGAGTGTGAGGAATCAGGTTCTGCACAGCAGCACCTGCACGAGGGACACCCTCTGCTCCGAGCGTGCCCTGCACACCCTCGGGGTGGGCTCCCAGCAAAGGCTGGGACAGAGAGGGGAGGACCTGCCAGACTGGCAACAGGAGCACTCGGAGACACAAATCCCCTACACACCCCCGGTGCTCTGAGTCAGGGAGGCATTCAGTTACATTGCATATTAATAGTGCTCATCACTGTCGTGGACAGTCATATCAAGGTATCTAAGAAATGCCTGCCTGTGCTGATGCAGGGTAGTTGGGATTTGCCAGAAATCTGCTCTCTCACATGCAGATGTGTTACCAGGTTTTCAGAAGAGTTCAAAGTAAGAGTGATTATGCAGCTAAGGAGATGTGAAACAGACACATATTGAACTTTCAAAGATGTTTTTCTTAAGAATCAACAAAGTGATGGTTCTCACTTTTATTTCCATAATCAGGTGACTTGTTTTCACTATGTGTCAGCTGTCTGTTAATATTTGGTTTGCACTTTTAGAGCAAGATATTTTTTTCCATATGATTTCCAGAGAGGCAGCTGAATGCTGGTGAAGGTGAGAACGAGCTGTAGGCCAGTGGAAATGGGAATCAGAAAAACATTTCAGTCCAAGCAACCTGCAGTGACCTGAGAGAAGGGCTCTGTCTGCACCACAAGTAATGCAGCATTATAGGAAGGATCAGCAGAATGAAACAGGTCATGCTGAAACCCTGACATCTACATTAGGTGCCTTTTAGGAGGGTTATTTGAGACCAGCTCATCTGGTCCAGTGGACTGAACACGCACTTGTGGCTCACACACATGAAATGTGCTCCTGGAGAATCTCATGGTTTAATTTAATCTGAAAGGGGTCTAACTTACAGACTCCAAGCATGCAACGCCAGATGCAGTAAGTGGGGACAACTGGACAATCTGTTTCAAAAGCTCATCCCTTAACTAAAACACTAATGTTGGCAAGGCAAAAGACTGCTTGAAATACATTATATTTAGACTAGAAGAAAATTTTTTCCTGTGTGTTGTGTAGGAACAAAGAAGCTGCAGGTTCATAATAAATTGCAGCTGACAAAAAAGCCCAGCAAATAAGTATGCAGTTTCTTCTTCTTTCTGCATCCCTCTCCTTCTTCCCTGCTACACCACAAAGGAAGCTGGGGTGCTTAGCTCTGCATTCTGTATGCAGAAGAAAGAAGTCAGCCATCTAGAAATTAGATATTGCAATACAACCCTACAGGATCTAATAATAAGCATTTTTAGTTTAAATGAACTATTACTCGCCTCATAATTTAAACAGGAGAGAGCCCCATTTTGCCTTCAGTAGAATGCATACTGGAGCAAAATTTTTTCTATAAATATTTAAATAAACGACATTCACTAAATTAGTTTTCCTCTCAGTGTTTCTATTTATTTCTATTTGCTATCAAAAGTTGCATTATGGTTTCAGCTCAGTTCTCCCCTGGAGGCCATAGCCACAATAACATTGATGTAAATAGGTTGTGGTGACTGCATTTTTTAGTCCAGTAAGCATATTGCTTGGAACATGCTGCTCACTCCCATGGTCCAAAAAACTGTGAAGGGATGACTCATAAATAACAACTGTTACTGATCTCATTTCCCTTCCTCAAACTCCACAGTTTATGTATAGTTCTGTGTGTGAATGTGTCTCCAGTCTTGCCTTAGTCAGCCTTAGGAGCAAAGAAGGGAGTTTCTTTCCTTTCTTTTAGTGGACTGGTGCTCATCTCGCTAATTTAATGTTCATTTACAGGAACATAATGGAACTCTAAAGTTCAGTTTATCCCACAGCAACTGCATGTGGTATTTTTAGAACTACTTTCTAAGCATTTTTAGGATAGATGGCCAGGTGAACTTGCACCAGCCTAGACTTTAAGGAGCTATTTATGTTATGCATTACCCACTCTGAACCGCTTGTCTATGCATAAAGATCTCTGCATGTGACACACTTCCTTCCTGGATGTAACTAGACTGCTGTTGCGGTCTTCCCCTGCTAAAATCAGCCACAAAGATTTTTATGCTGCAGTAATCCTTCTCTATTCATGTTTATTTTAGTGGTTCTCCTGCTCCCTCCTCCCATGGCTTGTGCATGTGTGCAGCGCTGCTCCGGGGTCACCGCGGTGGAAGCCAGGGCACTGAGCCAATGTCAGCACAAATGCTGACACTAATGCAAGTGCACTCTTCTGCCTCAGGGAAGAGCACACTGGAGCTCATCGTGTCCCTTGCCCTGTGTTTCTGCATTGGGCTTCCCCCTGGAGCCACCCAGAGCGCCTCAGAAAAGGAGGTGGTGCAGGGAGCTGCATGATCCCCACTACAGATGCTGGAATTTTTGAGAGAAGCAGTAAAGAGACTGGCCAAGAAAGACTGTAACTGGGCTAATAACCCTAATAACCCGAGGCTACAAAGATGGCTTGGGAACCAGAAGGGGAGACTACTTATGGTTGAGCCCACACTAAATACTGGGCTGGATTTATTGACATGAGTCACACACACTAATCCTCACCTCAAGGCTTCCATTTGGCACTGAGCTCTTACTTTTCAGTCTCCACTGTCATCCTTTAGCTAAGCAGTTATTTTGTAACAAGAGTTCAGTACAGTCTTTACCAAAAGCTTTCCTTATCTAAGTATAAGAAAAAGTGAACATGTTCTTTGAGAATAAGACAATTAGCCAGTGCTCCTTATACCACATTGTTCACCATGCTAGCAAGGTCAGCCAGTAGGAGAAAGAAATGAAAATTCATGCATTTTTTAGGCAAGCTGCATTAATATTATTAAATCAACTACAGGACTAACTAGGCTTTGATAGAAAGTAACAGTTTTTACCAGTGAAGTCCACAGTTTGGTACAGGAGAGAAGTCATCAAAATATAGTTTCAGCAAGCTATTCTACACAAGTAATCTCATGGGAAGGTCACGGACATTAATCATGCAGTGACATTTGTCATTTCATAAATCACAGAACATTTTGGGTTGGAAGTGAGCTTTAAAGGTCATCTAGTCCAACCCCTTCTGCAATGTTCAGGGAAATCTTCAACCAGACCAGGATGTTCAGAGCCCCATCCAGTCTGGCCTTGAATATTTCCAGGGATGGGTCATCCACAACTTCTCTGGGTAACCTGTTCCAGTGCCTCACCACTCTCATTACAAAAAACAAACAGTCAACAAACAAACAAACAAAAATTCTCCCTTATATTTGGTCTAAATCTACTGCCTTTTCTTTTAAAATCGTTACCCTTGTCCTAAGGGACAACAGGCCATGCTAAAAAGTCTGTCCCCATCTTTCTTATAAACTTCATTTAAGTACTGAAAGGCTGCAATGAGGTCTCCCTGGAGTCTTGTCTTGTCCAAGCTGAACAACCCCAACTCTCTCAGCCTTTCTTCATAGGAAAGGTGTTTGAGCCTTCCAGCCATTTTTGTGACCCTCCTCTAGACTTGCTCCAACAGGTCCATGGGGTTTTTGTGCAGAGGACCCCACAGCTGGATGCAGCACTACAGGTGGGGTCCCACAAGGCTGAAGTAGAGGGGCAGAATCACCTCCCTTGACCTGCTGGCCAGGGTTCTTTGGATGCAGCCCAGGACACAGCTGGCTTTCTGGGCTGTGAGTGCACACTGTTGGCTCCCATCCAGCTTTTCATCCACCAGTACCAGCACATTCTTCTCAGCAGGGCTGCCCTCAATCAGGGGGCAGCCCGTTCATCCCCCAGCCTGTATTGACACCTGACCCAGATTCAGAGCCTGGTACTTGGCCTTATTTTCTCTTACCAATTTCACATGGTCCCACTCCTCAAGCTCATTCAGGTCAGTCTGGATGATGTCCTGGCTCTCAGGTGTGTCCATTTATTGCATAACTCATTGCAGCAGCTGCAGGAGTTGACCCACCCCCCCAAGTCTGTGAGTAGATGCTGGCACTTCCACGTTTGCCCATAGCAGGGGTCACACGTGTCTGGTCATGCTATGTGCTGACCCGTGGAGGTTTGCAGAAAAATGGTGCCATGGCTGCCTGCCATACCAAGCCTTCACCAGAAACATCTCACCACATCTGTCTTCTTCTGCTTCAGGATTAACCTGGTAGTGAAACGTGCAGAAAGCTGTCAGAAAGGGAGCACGGAGGGAATACTTCAGAGGAAGGAGAAGACAGAAAAAGCCACACTGTATTCTGCAATAGTCCCAAGCTGGCATTGAGTCCAAGCTCATTTTCTGTCCATGCTGATGGAGACAAACCTATTACTTACACAGAAGCTAACACAGGCCCAGCTCAGGGACAAAAGCCAAATGCATACCCATTTCAACAGCATCCATGGCTGGGAACACTGCTTACAACTGTATTAGTAAATTAAACATGCCAGGAACTGTCTCTTCACGTGGAGGAGAGGACAGGACAGGAGGAAGTTACGGGGACCTAAAAAGACCTAATGCACTAAAAACTGGGCTACCACCAATACTTAAAAGATTAAAGAGAACTGGCATGTAGTTCATGCTTTAGACAAATACTTGCAGAGGCTGTGGTGAGAGCTCACTGCAGAAAATGGAGCAGGGGAAGCTGCACTTTAAAGATTCAAGATGCTCTTAGAAGAGATTTCCCTGTCTCATGATGTTTATTAAATATCCAGTTTTAGACTAGTGATAATGTCAGACATTAATACCCAGCACCTATGTTAATATTTAATATTATTGACCCCCATTCTCATGTTTCAGGGGAACATGCTGGAAACTGTGGCAAAAATTACATGGGGATGTGGTACATAAATATAGGGAAAGACTAGCTCCAGCACTAATTTCTTTGTTGCCTGAAACGAGACTCATTTTTTTTCATCTGCAGCTTTGTAGGACCTGTAGGGTATGACAAATATTTATTCTCAGCGTAGCATTTTGCTGCACATACAGAAAGGTTGTGGCTGTTTCTCGATGCTCCCTGGCTGCTGCTTCTGTGGTGGTGTCATTCAGAGCAAACAAAGAGAGGAGCAGGGAGAGCATTCATTTCAGTCAGCACCACCAGTTTACAGCATCAACTTTTTTCTCCTGAGCTACAATACCCCAATGCCAAACATGGACCTTTAAACTGTTCTGTAGCCAAAAAAGAGAATGTTATCTGGCAGCACAGCTTCACTTACCAGTGAACTAATGAATACAGAATTACAGGTATCTGATTACTGTTAGATAAATGTGATAGTGACAATACATTATACACATAATCTGTCCCATGCCACTGCCATTTACTGAAGTTAGTCTCAAAATGTGGATACTAAAGGACTGATCACTGCATCTGCTGATGGTTAAAATCCAAACCTTTTGAAAACATGTAAAAGAGAGTTCAGTGCCTATGATTAAAGGGGAGGGGAGAAGCACACTTGAAGATCATGGACACCAGCTGGGGAGAAGTGGACAGCTTGGGAGTCAAGACCTCTGTCAGCCACATCTGAAAAAAACTATGAAGATGAGAGCTTCAAGAAACTACAGAGATAGGAAAAATTGTTACAGTATTCATGTATTTTTACAGATTCTAACCCCAGAAAGGCAGAACAAAGAAGAATAAGTAGTGAGCTTTAGCATGACAAAATTATCTTGGAGGTTACATATGTTATCAGTGATCTGCAATAGGTCATTCACAATAGCTGAGGTGCCAACATCTGCCAAGTAGCTAATTCTGTAGATAGGTTGACCTCAGATAGGACTGATTTCTAAATGAGCTGGGACACCTGCATGAATCACAGGATGAGGAGAAGCTGGAAAGGCTAACTTGAACAAGTTCCAGAATTGTAATATAATAATGTGCAAGTATTCAGCTGAATATGGTACTTAAAATCAAGGCATAGTGGTAGCTTTCCAAAACAACATCCTCTCTACACAGGATAGATGCCTTATACACAGGTTATAGACACTTCTAGGGTGAGACTGTTTCTTTTCAGTGTTTATTTTGTACAGGACTGAGGGAGGTTATGCTCCACATTTGAAACCCCAAATTATTATTATGAGATAGCACACAACAGAAGGGAGGACATTTTCCCTGCATGCCTTCAGCATTTCTCACTATACTTGGATGTGAAGTCACCATTCTCAGGAGAGGAAGTTTCTCAGGCACATAGTTTTTCTGCATAATACTGTTAATAATTATACTAATTACTTATTATTATATCTTATTATATAATAACATAATCAACAAATATACATAATAGTTACATATGTTAATATGCTATATGATAATTATACTATTACACTATTAATTTGTTATAATACTACTGAGAATAATACTAACGAGAATAAATATAACAAGAACAAAGAAGCAAAAATAGCTTTTCTCTCATCTGTGCTGATTCATTCCATCTTCATTGCTCTAGACAGAGGAACAGTGTTACCTGAGCCCTGTATCCTTGTTCTCCCTTCTGCCTTCCAAACCATAGAGCAGGTTGAAGTCAGCTCTTATAAAATGCAAATGGAGCTTAGGGAAATGCTGCTATTCCTACTGCAGCTCCCCTGCAGGTCCAGGCAGATGCAGTGAGATCACAACCAGTAGTCAGAGCACTTAGAGTTTGTCCTGATTTCTTGAGCGTTGGATCCTCAACACCAGCACAGAGGAGCAGATGTGGTGTCCCGCTGGCACGTCACCAACTAGGAGATGCTGCTCGTCTGGGAGCATCTCCACATCTCCAGCTTCTGGAGGAAATCTTGGTGGCTGTTTCCAGGATTGCTCAGACATAAGCAGCAGGTACTCTGGGATCAGTAATTCCCTGGCTTAGCAGAGCAGCTGCCTGCGTCCTAGCCGTGAGCTCCCGTGCCCTCCTGGGAGTCAGAGCCACAGGCTTCCACACGCTGGGACACAAGCATGCACTTCTGCTCCTACCTTGGAAATCATCCCTGGTACTTCAGAAAATACTCAGCTCTGGTGTCTCCAGCCTATGATTCTATATCACCGCCCTCTTTCTACTTTTTTAACAGTTATCTTGAAAGTAGCTGATAGGATGGAAATCTCAGCTTCCCTTGAATCACAGAATCGTTTTGTCTTTGTCTTCACTTCATAGAGAGTGCAAAACATGGTATCAAAAGGCTTTAAAAAAACAAATAAGCTCAAAAGGTCTTTACATTTTCCAGAGTGTGAGAGAGTGCAGAGCTGGGTCTAGCTAGATACATGTGTGTGCATGTGCCTGTGTGTGTGTGAGTGTGTGTGAGCACTGTTTACAGGCAAAGAGCCCCCACCCGGCTTTAAACAATGGCCACTGTCACCCCCGAAGGCTGCGAAGTGCTCCATGACTTGCCCGCTCCCCAGGGCTGCCTGCTCCCTGCAGAACTGCAGCTCCTGATTCCTTCTCATTCAGGTGAGTGCTGATAACACCTCGTGGGGAATTGCAAGTTAAACACACGTAACAGAGAAAGACAAAGCCTACCGCTGATAGCAGATAAAATCGCCACATACACTTAACCGGGCTAACCTTATCTTGTTATCTTAAATTAGCAGGGTTCAATCTAATTAAGTGCTCACATGGAAGAAACCCAAGTTGTGGTGTGACTAGTCAGCCTGAAGGCTCTTCTAACCGCAGCACTGACACGGCTCTGCTCTTCTGAGGTCTGAGAGAAGGTACAATTCATGCTCCAAATGGTTTGCAAGCTAAAGCCTGATCTCCTCTCAGAAAGGTGGGCGGGCACTCATTTTATAGATGCGGTTTGCATCTTGAAAAATTAGTATCTGATGGATTATTTCAACTCTTAAAACAAGATTGGCATATGCTTGTGCCTTTTTTGCTGTTATCAGCTGCATTAACTATGCCAGGGCTGTTGCCTAATACACTTACACTGATAAGTTTTATTACACCTAAACCAGAAATTCCTATAGAAGATAAGACCTAGGGAATCAAACTGCATTGAGGTTTATACCTTGATTTATGTATTTATACCCTGAGCTTTATCAGCAGCAGGGTAGTTGATAAATTGCTGTTGTGAATTTGTCAGATATGCTCAAGAACCAGTAAAAATTGCAATATTAGAAGATTTGGATCCCAAAGCTGTAACCCAGTAAATTCAAGAGCCAGCAATGCCCAGGAGAGCACTGTCTCTATCTTTTGCATCTGCTGCTATTACCTCCCACTCCATATAGCTAGATGCCCCCTTATATCCAATGGTGTCTTATGCACATCTGCAGCACAGCCTTGAAGTCACAGCTGGATCTCACTGGAAATGGGAAGCACCATCACCATGCTCCAGTCAATGGATTTATACCTGCACAGAGGGACATAGCAAGCCTCTTGTGTAGAGCCATTCCATGGTATCAGTGAAGCTACCTGTCCCTTACTATTTTTCATCTAAAATTTAACTGAACCCTCTTGAACACAGTGTGAGCCTCAGTTACTTGTGTCCAGGTCTGAAGATGGCATAGATAAATTAGATAATTAGAGAATTTGCATAAACTGTAAGAGAGTGTGTGCCGAGTAGGCCAGTGGATGTGAGCTGCAGTCTGTGCTGGTGAGGTCGTGTGCAGGGCAGCACCAGAGCTCAGCTGACAGATTGCTGGCCCTTGCTGTGTGCTCCATGCAGAACACAAGCCCCAGGGAGCCTGGGAACCCAGCTGGAAGGACAGCAAGCTGGGGAGGAGAAAAAGCTCTTGGGTTTTGCTCCGTTTGCCTGGGAGGGGAGACCTGCAAATGAAATATCGACCGACTCCTTCATTCCTTCATTTGAACAAACCTCAAAAAGAAGGAACAAAAAATGGCTTGGATAGCAGATACAGCCTCCCACGCTGGCTCATCTCATCTGCTAAGGGAGAGGGGAGTGGAGGAGCACAAACAAGCATCTGGTCTTCCTGATTGTCATCTGACCCATGAATTTAAAACCCTGTGAAATTCAGAGGTGGGAGGGTTTCTCCCAGGGAGCTGTACAGCATTCCTGAGAACAAAGAACAGCTCAACACCCAAAGTGGCTCACCTGCAGAACTTCTTAGCTATTCATTCCATAAGGAGGCTGGAACATGACACTTTCTGCACCTTTTCTCCACCTTTTGTGATGCCACAGCCCAGAGGCTCAAAGCCCTCTCCCTCAAGTCCAGCTTATAAATCCCCTTCCTACCCACCCTGTCATCACTGGCTTCTGTCCTGCTGCCAAGCCTCACGTGCTGTCAGAGAGGATTTTGGTACCTGTGAGCTGCTGAAGACCATCAGGGCTCTGACCATCTCCTGCACTCAAAGGCAGCAGTGTTGCTGCAAGGTCAGGCCTGTTGCCCACACACAGCCCTACCAAAGTGGGTTTCAGCCAGGGGCAATGAGCTGCTGGAGTGTCCAATGCACGTCTCCAGTGGGTTTCAGCACCCACACTAAGCTGCAGGAAAGAGGGAAGGGGACAGGTGAGAGATGCAGCAGACAGAGGTAGCGATGCCTGGTCACAGTTAGAGCTGAGCTTTAGATTTGCCACACCATAATTAAAACAAATACTTTGAAGTCCATTATGGTCCATTTTCAAACAAAATGAAACGTAAGTTGTTGGCCACAGTCGTAAGTTGGTCCACAGTCTTGACAGATTACAATTAAGCATTCTGTGGAGAGGAAAGGCATAACCCAGAAACTCTTTGGCCTTGGCCTCCACACATGGCTGGTGAGCACAGACCTGGGGCTCCTGGGCAGGGCTTCCAGATCCCTTGCATGTTACATGACAGGCTGCCTTCAGCCCTGTGCTCTCAGTCTCCCCATTGCCCTCCATCCTCTGGCATCACAGGGACCTGGAGATCCCAGTGCTTCCAACAGCTGCCCATGGATGAGCACTGTTACTGCCATGAGAAGCTCTCGTTGCTTATCAGACATGTGAAGCTGAGGAGGATCATGACCTGACAAAGCAGTAAATGTGTTAGAAGGAAAGAAATGGAGACCCAGCCAGAGGATATCTCACAGTGTGCTGCAGACCAGCTGCTTTGTTTGGCAAATGGTAACTGGGATAAACCCTTAGAAACTGTAGCATCACAGAGAAGATCCAAGGGAGAGTCAGAACCTAGATAAATCAGGCTTACATTAAGCAGACTGACCTCCAAACACAGGCAAATGAAGCACTTGCAGAGAGCTGGGGTCTACCTATGCCAGTTTCAGAAAGCCAGATGCTTTTGGCAGATGTACCTGACGCTGCTTCCAGAAACAAGAGCAGTAATACTTAGCGGTGTGTGTAATGCTGCAAAGCCTGAACTGATTCCAATGATGAATTATTTCCTCTCCCATCACCAAAAGAGTGACAAAAATTCTCAGCCCAGAACACACAGGTAGGTGACTCTCAGTGTAGTGTTACTGAAAAGTAGAAAACAAAACCAAACCCAACAATCATATTACCAGCAAAGAAGAAATAAAAGCCTAGGAGAATGGCACGTACTATAAATGGATTCAACAGAAACTGGAGATTTGCAGTCTAACTCCAATCATGCTAATGAAGTTTTCTTTGAAAATGCTGTTGCAGTTAGATGTAAAATCATGTGGGTTGCTCCTCTGCCCTCCCTGGGGCAGATAAGCAATCAAAACAAACACATTTATATGAGCAATCTGTTAATCCTCTGCATAAATAACATTTCACCATGCAAGTTATATTTGGCTTAGTGTTCCTTGAGCATTGAGAAGCTTAGTGAAGTAGTTCAGTCCTTATCCTATGAGCACAACCACAAAATCCAATCCATGTTTGCATGTCCTAAGGTTACCCAGGAGACAGGGATAAGGACCATCTTTGGTCTCTCTGCACAAAATGGAGCTCTCCAGTTCACCTGAATCTCTGCTTCGTGGTAGAAGGCAGTAGGTGAAGAGATCCTGGCACGAGTTTTGAGGCAGACAAAAGATACACAATCACTTTTCCTTAGGTTAGCAGGAATATTCATGAGGATCTCTTTCTTTCAAAGCCAAGAAGCCCCTTAGTTTGTTCTTTCAGCACTCTAAGTCTGGTGTGGCAGATCCCTGCACAGCTGCTGGTTAGAGGAGGCTGAAGGCTGGCTCAAGGACAGCTCATGCCCTTAAGGGCTCTGTGCTGGAGCCAGGGAGGCAGAGCTTTGCTGGGGAAAGGTAAGCAGACCCCTTCCAGAAATGCTGCCAAACCTGAAAGCTCAGGGCATACAGAGCACAGCTGCCAGGCACAAGGTGCTGCTCACGCTGGCTGAAGAGTTTGGAAGGTGAATAAAGAGGGTGGTCCTGCTGGGATGTGGAGGCATCTACCCCAACAGCCTTCCCAAGGGATTTCTGTGAACTGTACCCCTTGTAACTGTGGACCTCTCTGGCTCTTGGCATGACCTTTCCTACAGGTTCTGAAACAAAGAGCTTTAAATCTAACAGCAAAAAGCTGCTAGACAAACATTCCTAATAAAAATTTTGAGTCAAAATTTGGAATATATAGAGAATTTATTCACCACAGACATGTTCAAAGAAACAACAATTTTCAGATGTTTATATACCCTATAACATCCAAGATTTTTTTATAGACAGTCCCAAAAGTCCACCCAGTTGATTACATCATGGTATAGGTGTTTAGTTTCTTTTAATTACTACCGTGACACCTCATTGGTCTTTGTTTAATGGATAACTCAAGTTTTATCCAGCTAAACAGTGCTAAACAGTGCTTAAATTTGCTGTCCTGGTTAGACAATTACTATTGATTCAGTTTTCTGGGGTGTACAAACCTATGGAGTGGCTCCCTTACTGCACCTGCAATGTATTAATAAAGTTTTCTGGGGTTTTCAGACCTTTAACTACTTAATTTCCTCATGGTATGTTTCTTGTTATATAGCATCTAATTCATCTCTAGTTATATGATAACCATCAAACAATTCTGTATTAAATTTTGTTCTCCATCTATTGATTAAGTTCTCTGAGGGGTAGGTGTCCATGGAATTCCTTTCTGAATGTGCAATGCAGTAATTTCTTAGAGTTTTCTACTGACACTCAACCAACACATATCTAAATCAAAACCAGCAAAATAAAACATTCAAACATTCCTTAAATTATTAAACACAATTCATTACAAAATTTTTAAAGAATCACTAAACTCTTGGCTAACTAAGATATAACTCACTGTCAGTTCCTTCTGGATACAGGACTTCACCAGGAAAGAAAAGGTCACTGGTTGAATCTGAGGCCATCCAGACACACAAAGGTCTTATTTGGAAGCACATTTCTCCTCCCTGACCCTCACATCCTGTTGGTAATTTTTGAACTTTGTATTGGAGGGGCCTGGTTTTGCAAGGTAAGCTGCAAAGCCCTGGGAGGAAAAGGAACTACCAGAATATAGAAGTGTTCTGACATGTGCTCCCTCAAATGCTGAGCTTTTAATTCTGGAAGAGGAATTTGGTGAGTGAGGCTGGTAGAGAAGCTGGGGAGAAAAGGTAAAAGAGGTTTCCCCTACAAGCCACGTTGTGTGATAGTAAAGTCATTGCCTCAGGTGTTATCCATAAAGGAGGAGATGAAATCTGACAGTCACTCATGGTGTCCCAAATATGAAGTCGAAAAAGCCATCCAGAGTAAGGCAGAGTAGGGATGCTCACTGCTGGGGACAGGGGAGAGGCACAGACAGAGCCTTTGCTGGCAGCACGGGGTGTATCCTATCCCACACAGCCACTGCAAACACACACACGCTCGAGAGGAACGACCTCACCCAGGAAGCACCCAGCTGAAATAGGAAGAGCACAGTGGCTTGGAGAGCTCATCTCCTGAGTTTCATGTGATGCCCCTGAAAGGCTGAATGAGCTTCAAGCAGCTGTGTGGTAAATCTGTTCTCCCTTGAGGGTACACTCTGTGGGGTGGCTCCAGCAATTAGGGGCTGCTGTCCCCCTTTCTTGGCTGAGGACCTTATCATCAGCATCTCAGCAGGAAGTTGGTCTTCCTCTGAAGAAAGAAGACAGCTTTGATAGTATGGTCTCCACTAATCTTCCTCTGTCAGGAAACAGTTTTTAAACAGCTGCCTTCTTAAATACCATTATCCCCATCACAGTATTATACATCATTGTTTTAAATACTTGTACAGAAAGGCAGATTATTTTCTAAAAGTCAGAATCTGATGCCAAGTTTATGAAAAGATGTAGTCAAAAGCTTGTCAGATGCTATACATCTGGCACTGATTAAGCAATATTATTTGGAGCTACCAAAGGTAATTGGTGATAAAAGTAATCTTTATTCCAGTTTTATAAATGAGGTAACTGAGGCATAGAAAAATTAAGTGCCTTGTTCAGGGCTGTATGGAAAGCCTTGGCCATGGCTAGGAGCAGCTTACTAACCTCCAGTCCCAAGCCTTTTAGCTCACTACTCTATCCTGACAAAAAACTCAACCTCCACTGCATATGAGAAAACTCTGTGAGAACAACTTCAGGGGGTTTCTTATAAGCAGCAAATTAATGAATATTGCTTTTCCCGTGGATTTGCATCCTGAAAGCTCAAATTCTCATCCTTAGCAGACTCCCATGATGCCAACACCTTCCCTCACAGCTCCCCCCAACACCTGCTTGTCTCCCTGGACCCAGCCACAGCCCCAGCATCTCTGCTACTGTTAGAGAGCTGCTGGTGATGACCATCCTCTTGAGGAAGGAGGTGACTTTGTGTCTCTCTTATTTACACAATGGCTGACCTTCACAGAAAACCTATAAGGTCAGCGGTGTCTTTTCAAGTTCTCCTTTGAAATGCAGTTGGACAAGTTCAGCAGTCACTCACAGATCACAGTTTCTCCAGGGAAGCAGGCTAATCCTTGAGCTACAACACCTGCCACTGTCTGGAGCTGTGGGAAACACTGTAAATTTTCCTGTTCAGCAAGCTGGCAAGGGGGACATTTTGGAAATAATCATGGAAATATAGAATGCCTTGGTTGGAAGATACCTTTAAGATCATCCAGTTCCAACCCCACTGCCATGGGCAAGGATGCCTTTCACTAGACCAGGTTGCTCAGAGCCCCATCCAACCTGCCCTTGACGATGTCCAGGGATGTGAAATAGTCTGGTTTCTTAGTACTTACCCTGCTTGTCTTCCAGGAAATCACAGCAAGAATTACCATGCTGCTTTGTGGTGTTCCTCAGCAGCTTGCCATCTCCCCGGTGAGCATGTCACTGCTGGAGGCCACAAAGCCATGACTACCCTCAGCCACAGGCTAGTGGCTGTGTGATCAAGCACCATCTTCTCCTGGTACAGAACTTTGGGCAAGCTTCTAGCCACCCTGTGGTTTACCTCTCAGATTTGTAGGAGTGGCACTGAAGAACACTGGCAACCAAGATTTAATAAAAGTAATTAAAAAGCTGTTAACTGTACACTAGTTTTCACTGCTATTCATAGATTGTCTTGCTTACTGGTTGTCTTTTCTCCTCATGCATCATCCTGTGTGGTTAATACATACCAGCCTGCCCGATGCAGGGAGCACAGCACAACGTGCCCTGGCTGGTGTGAAAGAACCAGAATGTTTAAATGAAGCCATACAGCTTGAGCAAGAAGCCTCAGAGTCCATCTCAGAGCATCAGCACCACTGCCCCTTTCTGGCTCCATCACACTGAAAACAGTGCACTATATAGTGCTGTCCAACAGTAGAGACTATGACAACATTTCAGACGTTTTCTGAAAAATGAAAACTTCTTTCCATAGCAAAAATCCACATTTTCTTCTTTTGCTCACTTCAGTAGTGACAGTGATTGCAATAGCTGGGGGTGGGGGCAGGGGAAGTCAACTGCCAAAAGCTTGTAAAACTTTAAAACAGAAAACTGTGACCTGGCATCGGTGAAGCTGGGAGCAAAACCCATACACAGATGTCAACTACAGAACAACCATGAGACATTTGTTAGTATTATCTACACTTGCAATCACATACTCTGATGTCTTTTTTCTCTGTAAAAGTGTGAAATAACCATGGAAGAGAAAACCATTACCACAGGATGCATCTCCTGAAGTGTACTTGTGAGACAAAGGGGAATGTGAGCACCAAACTGCGAGGTTTTGCCTAGGCATCCTCTGAAATCTCAAATATGACTCTCTTCGCCTGTACAGCCTGTGAGGTTTTATCCCTTTGTCTTCTTTTTTATCTCTTCATCTCAGTTTTACTACTTTTCATTGTGTCCTGATTTATTCTTCCTCTTGCCTCTCCTCTGCCTTCCTCATGGCCCCAGTGCACTGCAGGCTGTCATCCCCAGCAAATGGTGCTAATCCTCACCTCCCACTCTACCTGCAATTTCTGCCCAGCAGGACACCCAAATGGCAGAGAGACCTCCATCATGCAAAGAGACAGGTTTCAAAATGAGATTGAGAGAACAGAAAGCTCAGAGGAAGCCTCTGCTTTGGGCTGAGTGGGATCCCTGATACAGAAGAGCATTGCACAATGTTTGCTGTTGCACTGCAAAAAGGCAGAGAGGGTGCATTGGCTCTTCCTTTTGAGAAACACCTTTCTGAGTGAACACGTGGTAGGGTTGCCTATGATAGAAGGGGTTAGATGAGAGACTAAGGTAATCCCTTCCAGATGGAAGTTTCTTTGCTGCCTCTCACATATCATCAGCACACACAGATTTGAGATCTGGGACTTCATCATGACAAAAACAAAACCTTAGGTGTCATTATTCTTCTAGAGCTTTAAACTAACCTCTTGGATTTTACCCATCAGTAGAGCAGAAATCCAAGCTGTAGAATTATACAGTCATCCTAAACTGTGCTATCATAGCTGGGAAGGGAGGACTTGTCTGCACCTGACCTCTTTTCAAGGTGCACTTGAACAACACTCAAAATTGAAGACACTGAACCATCTAGACCCACAGAGAACTAAATTGTGGTTGAATACAGCAAAGCCTGCCCTGCTGGAGATGGCTCCAATCCCTTACCCAATCATAGCAGCTTCAAGTGATCCTGATGGATTCAGCAGGATCCATTATCTGTCATCTATTTCAAGGGTAATCTCAGTGGATGTCTTTGAAAGACATTTCATATGGAATCAGCTTCATTGCATGACTCCCTTTTTAGTTGCTGTGGGTCACTTGTAGTTCACAGTCATCCCTGTCACCCATATGTCGGTCTCGGCCGTGTGCATGCCAATAAATGGAAAGACAATGCTGGATTGATTATCTTCTGCACAATGGTGTCACAACACCCTGTCAGCCTCACTGCCTCACTTTAGGTCACAGACAGGCTCAGTAACCACTTACATGTGTCAGGCAGATAAACAGTTGTATCTGCCTGGTTAGAGGATGAAAACCTCTGAGGCTCAGTCCTTACTATTGGCAGATGGCACTCAGTGTTTCACTCTAGGAGCTTTTTCCAGCACAGCATTTATTGCTGAGTAACTCTTACCCCACCTGAGAATGCCCAGAATTACCCATGGAATTTGCCAGTCGCCTCTGGCACACCTTAGAATGGGTTGTTAATGGCCTGCCTTCTGTCCAGCCCACTGCCCCAGAGTTTTTCATCTCAGAAACAGACGAATCTAGGATGTCTTTCCACTTTGAAAAATAGCCTGTACTAGAAGTAGAAGCAAACTCTTAGGGTACTGTTTCTAATTGCTGTTTCAACATGCTATTGTTTGCGTTTTTCATAAAATTTTTACCAGATGTGGCTTCTTTCTTAGCTAGTCCTTTCTCATATTTCCTTTTTAGAAAATTAGGTGTCATTTAACCACAGTTTGTGGCAAATTATTTGTTTCTTTTTCCTTTTATTTCATAAATATAATCATTTGTAATCCAGTTTGCTGGTTTGGAGGTTTTTGTTTTCTTTTTTACGAAAGAAAGTGAAAAGAAGCAGGATGACATTGAAATGCATCTCTTTATTACTGTTTCTTTTATTCCTATTTTCTTACCTTCCTCAATATTAAAAAAAAACCCCTGAGATAAAGTGGTTTTTTGCATACCATTTGCCTTTGTTTTTCCTTTTTTTGTTGTTTTCTTTGGTTTTTTCCTTCGGTTTTATACTTCCTCACCACCCACAAGAGGTATGTGGATAAGACATCACCAAAAAGCTTCTTTTTGCTTAGGCAGCTTGAACTCTTTCAAACTGAATTTAGCATAGTTTTTGCTAACACATCTTGTGAACAGCAGTGGTTCTACTGAAACAAAATTTAAGGGCAAGATCCTTTTGAGGGTTAGCAAGCATGGAAACTGCACACCTTTCCTTCCTCTTTCACCCTCTGTGGTCATGTACAGAAATCCATGACTTTTGTTCATTCACTGGTCAAAGATTCACTGGATAACAATTTACTGTTCAGTAATCTTTAAGCCATTTGCTGCCACTTACTGGATAACTAGACAACCTGCTTCAAAAAAGGGGGGAAAAAGAATCAGAAGTGGGCTTACAATGAAATTTAAAGTCGGCATCACCTTAAGCCTGTGCCAGTGTAAGAAAAATGTCAAGGGCAAAATGAACATTAAAGTTGTTCCACTCACTGGAGACTGGGTTCTTTGTTAATGAGTTACAGCTATAAAATGCCTGTAAACTGCACTGCCCCATTTCACTTCCTCCTCCTCTGCCCTGCGTGAATCTCTTGGGAGTGGGAGAAGGCAATTGGAATACCAAAGCAAAAAGAGATTTAATGCATTTGCAGAAGATTTAAATTTCCAGATAAAGTAACACCTACCAGGAAGAGAGGATACCTTTTCCTACCTTTTTCATTTTATTTCCATGGGATTTTATTTCCTGAGGATACTAGTACTGATAACATTGCTATTTCCTCAATGAAATGAGATGTTCATTTTGTTAAATGAATTTGGAGGGTTTTAATACTTTGCCATTAAAAGAGACAGCTAAAAGAACATTAGAAGGTGTAAAGCCAAATATTTACAAATAACAGATAGGAATAAAAGGATAGAAATAAGATATTGCATTTACACTAGGGCTATTCTTTAGTCACACAAGAACATACTATTTTGCTGGAATTGCTGCCCAGCTGGGAATGGGAGGATGAGGTACATGAACATTTGGTCTATCCTCAGTTTTGTCTCTCTTCCCTTGCCTACTACACACTACTGAGACCCTTATCTGAAGGAAGAATTATTAATTTGTTCCCAGGCTATCCTGAAGAAGCGTTATCCTATTATCCAAGTAAAACACAACCCCAAATTAATTCATTTTTCACATTGCCTCGAAGAGAATTGCTGTGAATTTCTCATTTCACAGCTGACAGCTGAGATGCAGGCAGAGATGTCCACAATATTTTCATGAAGGAAGCAGCCAGCTCTCAAGCAGGCAGTCTGGCAGAGTGAAACACTATCAGTAGCCACTTTGGAAGAGCCTGATTTTAGCAGCTTGTCCAAAATTTCTGTGACAGAGCCAAGGACAGAGCACAGCTCTGAATTGCAACACCTGTTTTCTTGGCTATGCCTCTTTTAGCTCCCTGGATAACATGGCCAGGGTCCAAGTGCTTCCATCAGTCAATAAACCTGATCCATCCCCAGAACAAGCCCATGATGTCCATCAGTTGAGATGGGAACTCAGGACAATACCAAGTGATCAAATATTTAACACTTCCAGACTGGATATCACTAGCCAGATTTTGAGGTTGGAATAGAAAAGCTTCAGCTGCCTGGAAACCATCCTGACAGGTCAGGAGATGCCAGATCCTGCTTCCTGGAGAAACAAACCAGTTGAACTGGGTAAGCAGGGAAGATCTTAGGCCAGTTCAATTTCCCCAAGTCATTCCCGTTTATGGCCACCTTTTAATGAACTACAAAGTATAAAGACTATGATAAGAAAAATAGATGACTTTGTTGTTCAGTGTTTCCTGTTGCACAGAGAGACTTAAGGTACAGAAAAAGATCCTTCACTCTCATGGTGTGACCACTAACCAACCCATTCCTCCATACTGCTTTCTGACTTTCTCACCGATTCTCCCAGCTTTTCTAATAATTACATTTTGTTGTTTTTAGCAGCAGAAAATGTTGAGAAATGGATAAATGAGAAATCTTGCTTGCCATCAGGGTCACCCTGTGACACCCCAGCTGTCTCTAGCTCTATAAACACACAATTTACCTAAGCACAATGTTAAGAAACTGCAAAAAGCAAAGCCTTCTGAAGCTGAAGGAAGTGTAAGCTAAGGCATGCTAGACTTCCCTCAGACTGATTTACATCCCTCACCTCCATAAAGTGGAAAAGCATTCAGAAGTGGGGCATAACTAGGGAAGCAGCCTCCAGGGCAATCATACTGAACTTATTCATTAATTGTTTCATGTATTCATTGTATGGCCTTTTTCCAAAGGAAGAACAAACCCAGCCCCGTGGTGTTTTGCTGGTGCTGTGCACAGCTAAGGAGCAATGGCCCAGCTCTCTTCCACTGCCTTCACAGCTCCAAGAAAGAGCTTATGCAAGGAGCAGGGAGGTGTCTGCACAGGCAGGGAGGCAGGGGGGATGCTGCACTGAGGCTTGGAAACAGGAGTTTTGGAGATAGCAGCCCTGGCTATGTGAGGTGAGGGAGCTCTCTTTTCCTCAGTCTTTGGCATCTAAGTAAGGACAGCGTGGGCTTTGAATACACCTTACTCAGGGTGGCCATTTGGAGAGAAAAAATTCCATGTTCACTGAGGATAGGTGTGGTTTTTGAGCTTTTCCTGAAGGTACAGCTGTTTTTAACATAGCTGCTGTCCTGTTTCTGGTAATAAAATGGACTAGGTCTTACAACATGACAAGTTTTATTGTCTGTTGGCTGCAAAGAAAGTGGCACACTTTCCACTCACTACATGGGATGCTGCATTTCGTGCCTTACTTTACACTGACCTCACTCACAGTATGATCAGAGCACTATGGAAAAAAATTTAAAAATCCAAACACTCAGCCCTCCTAAATAATCTTCTATTTACATTTTTTGCTACTTTTAAAAGTAAATCTTGAGTGAAAATACTGCAACTCTACTGAGCTTTAGCTTTTCCTTCTGCCAAGGATGTAGCAGAAAAGTTACTCCTAATGAGGAGAGGCCACAGGGTCCGAGAGGAGCAATATGTCCATTGTGACTCCCCCTTTGACATTTCCTTAGGAAGTGAGTTCTGCCAGCAGATGCCAAAGGCAAACCCTACCATATGCCTGACACCACATCCACCTGGTTAACATATTAGGATCAAAACAGAAGAGTCAGCACATACTAATGTACAGACATCCAAAGACAGAAAAAACCCAACTGGTTAGGAGGATCTCTGTGCATCAGTTATGTTTAAATTTCAGATTAATATGCAACTGCAGTAGCACAGAGGCTCAGGGACCGCAGGGAGGATGCACTACCTACAGAAATCACACGCAGTACTGGTGTTTAGAAGCCTGAGGGAGTTGGTTTCTGCAGTGCTATCACACATGCCACAAGGAACTATTTCAAAACCACACGAGGTCTGACACCACAGCCTGTCCTCCTGCAGCTCAGGCACCGGTGTGAGTGCCTGGCTTTATTAAAACTGCAGACATCAAACTGGCTGCCATGCCTGTCCAACTGCGTTTAAAAACCCCCTGACAGAAGAAGGTCAGCACAAACTAGGTTGGATACAGCTCTGGCTATGAATGTGCTATGAGCACCAGATGTAAGTCCCTGCAAGGCCAGAAGCAGATGCATTCAGCCTTTCCCAAAGCTGAGCTTAAAAGCCAGATGAAAAGACACACTCAGGCTTTTAACTTCTCCATCTCAGTGTGCGGCCCACGGGACTTGAACTCAGAGCTGCGGTCTGAAGGAGCTGTGGGCTGTGCACGGCTGCTCTGTGCAGAGCAGCACATCTGTGCAGCACAGCTGGCAGGGGGCACGGCTGTGGATATTGGGAGCCAGGACACAGACACCTGCCATCCCTAAGACCTCCAGACCTCTGAATGTGGCCCTAGGCTTCTCTGTACCTGGGACATTAGGCGAAGGAGAAATTTTACAGAGACAGGACGGCAACGTGTTTTGTTAAGCTGTGTGACTGAGAACGGGCTGTTTGTCTTGTATTTTCTACTTGAGATAACAGCTTTCCTCCAGCAGCTGCTTTCCTTTAGTTCTAGGAGTGTTGGTTTGATTGTAACAAGCAAAATAGAAACAGGAGTTATTGGTTCTCAAAACAGTCTTCTGCCTAATTTACACTTTTGGGTTTTGCCTTTTAAAAATTTTTCCAACGCAACTTGTGCATATTCTCTTTTTCACAAATACTTGTGCATATATATGTATATGTGTCCAAACACACAAATGCAAATACTCACACACATATTCCCTACAGCATTCACTAGACTGCAAATGCTAGTTCTTTAATACTTGTGTATATAATGTTCTGTTACAGCTTACTGTTAATGGCATAATAATCTTAATTTTCTCAGATTAGATTTTTAAATTCCTCTTCTTTGTAATTTTTGATTAGTTTTAAAATATCAATAAATGTCCAAAATGCAGTGGGAACATTGCATGGGTCTTCCTCTATTCCTTTCAGGTCCTTAAGAGGAGTAAAATATCTCTGAAATGCTTGAAGTGTTTCAGATTTTGCTTGCTATTTGTTACTCTCTTCTTTTTTATTTTGCCCTAGACTAATTCCTTTTTGATTGTCTTCCATAAAAAAGTAAACTCATCAGAATTAAAACTTTAAAAAAAAAATGTATGATTATGTATATTTCTTCTATAAATTAATTCATATGAAATAATTAATTGATTATTTCTACAAGTCAGCAATTAATGAAAGAGTTTTGATAACATCACAAATCTGAGAATTAATCTATTTATTGACCAACAGGTCATACACCATTTCAGTATTCTTCTGCCTGAGCCTTTACATTGAGAATCGGAATTCTACTCTGAAAATCAGATTTCTACTGTAGATTTGTGCTGTTACACTTTTTGCAAACATTCTTGTCAGGATAGATCTACTTGTTCAGTTATTTACAGGCCTCAGATTTCAAAGGGAAACATGCAAGACAAATACGCAGCTATTAATTTAGGAATTGTCTTCTCTGCAAGTGTTGGTCAGTCATTTTTCCTTTCCAATAATTTGTATTTAAAATGGAAGCAAAATAACAAACTAAATTTATATCAGAACTCAGATACGTATGTATAGACAATGCTTCATAATTTCTTTTAATTCTTAGGGCAAGAATATGATCATGGTGATTTTTTTGTAGGTTTGTGCCCCTAAATCTTTTTTTACAGACATGATTTAACGCAGAACATTCAGCTTATCACCACTGACTTCTACTCCCTCCTGTCCTTGATCTTGATGTTTCCTATTGATAAATCATTTCCACAGTGGGACTCTGGAAGCACCTCTGGCTGCTCAAGCTTGGACAGAGTCTCTGCGGCCACATCAGTGTAAAGAGATGGGGTCTTGGCCAGTCCCAGCTGCCTTGCTGCGTGTCAGGCAGCCCTCCAGACTCTGGCTAAGTGTGTGTTTGCACAAGGACTCCTGGAATTCCTCCTTGCACGGGTGACTCAGATGACAGGAATTCAGCCTTACCGTAATTCATGCTCAGTCGCCTTTGTAATTTGTCCCTTAATTAACTGATGCATGCAAGAAACCTGTTCTCCTAGCTATTCAAAAAGTGGCTATGCAACATTAATCCTTGGACTTTTACTGTATCAACAGTCACTAGCACAAATTATTTCAGCTACCTGACTTGGATCATTTTGGATAGAAGTGAAGTCGCTCTGTATAGAGAAACATTGTTTCAGGCCAGTCTCTCCTATGAGCACAAATACAGATTTAAGGCCAATTTAACAGAGTTCCCAAAATATCACGGGACACTGAAGTTTCTGCATCCCAAGATGATGAGCAGTTATCTCAAAGAACAAACAGCTCTATTTTCTAGAGCTGAAATTGTGGGAGTATTTACTAAAACAAGTAGCCCAGCCCAAAATAGTGAGTATCAATACAGCCAGATAATAAACCTGGGTCTCTTCCTTCAGGACTAGATTCCTCCTCTCCTCCCAACCTCTGCTTTTGTACAGTGTCCATGAATACTGTTAACCACACATCATAGTTGATTCTAGAAATGACTGCATTTCACTTATGAAAAACATACAGCGTTATAATTTTATGTTATCTTTTATTCTCTGACAAAGCCTGACAGCCCTGTCTGTCCCCTCCTGTACACTGCTCCCTGCTGCCCTGGCAGTTGTGCCAGCAATGACTGTGTGCCTGGCAAAACGGATCAGTGAGCCCATCTTTTAACTGGCTTAAAAGATCTCCAAAAAAAAATTCAAAACAAAACACACCCAGGGCTGCACTGCTCACAAAGAAAATGTAACATGAAACTACGGCCTTCCTCAACCCCTCCCTCAAAATAGTCTCAGTTCTTTGATGAATAAAATACACCAAGTTTTCTCACTGTGGCTGTTTTAATCCTAGTTCAGGATGGAAAATGTCAGCATATCAGGTTTTTATAAAAGAATAGAAAATCCATTTCCTTTTTGGGGTCAATTAAACAATTGGTGTTCTCTCAAAGAAGCAAAACAATATTTTTAATGGCAAAAAAATGAAAATAGTGACTCTTAGTGGTATTCTTCAACCCTATACCTCTTTTTTTTCCTCAAGGCTTTCTTTTTTCCTTTCTTTTGTTTATCTTGTGGAGGGAAAGGAAAATCTGAAAACACGCAAGCTCCCTATCAGACCTGCCTTATCTCATCTTGAGGGTTTCCTCTTCTTGGGCAGAGCTGAAGCTGGGCGGAAGCCACGTGCCTCCAGCTGCTCCCTTGCTGCCTCCTGAGCAGCCAGGGACAGGAATGCTGGCAACTCACAAAAACCAAGCACAGAAAGACCTGAAAATCTTCTCACCTGCCATCAGTGACTCCTGGCATGAGTGGATCAGCCCTCTCCTGTTTTGGATGAAAAAACTCCTTCAGCTCTCTTGTTCTCCACACCTCTGTCCTCCAGAGTGTCCCGGTTACAGCCCCTCTCTCCCAGCCTCCAGTACATTTTACTGCCTCCACAGAACTGTATGTCCCTTTTCTCATTCACCAGAGACCACCAGGCACCAGGATATCCACTTGCCCACTCCATCTACCCTTGAAAATAACTGCAAACTCTGGTCATTCTTCACTCAGCCCTTAGGCAGAGAACAAAACACAGAAATGCCAGATGCTGCGCATACCCACACCCTCCATCCATCAACTCGCCACTCAGGATATCCAGCATCCCTGACTGGAACCCATTCCCACTCTGCTCCCTCAAACTTCATGACTTTGGGCAGCTAGTTGCCTGCCACGGCTCTGAAAAGATATACTGCAAGCAGGGGCACAGGTTCATATGAGTAGTTTGCAAATCTGCACATTAGTTCATTCCCAAATGTTTGTAAGACATCACATGTGGAGCTGTGAAGGATTTAGCAGCCAGATAAGCAATGACAGCCTGCCTCTGCTGACAGCTGGAGCAACAGGACCAAGGAAACAGCTTTGGCTGTCTTCAGTCTGACCCTGATGCCTCCTCAGGTGTGGAGAAAGCTTTATGGGAGTGAAGCCCAGCATAGGCAAGGGGCAAGTGGGATACACCAAGTCTGAAGTAGGGAGTGCAGAGGGCTTTGTTTTGCTTTAATTCAGGCATGCTGAATTTGGTTTTCCACGGTCGTGATCCTCCAAAGAGGCTTTCGCTCCACCTCGTTCTGAGTAATGAAGAAAAGAGACCCAAAGGTCAAGCTTTTCAATGTGTATCCCAGAACAAGGATTTCTGCATGAAAATGACGGAGTTTGGAAGTACATCAGCATGGAAATGAGGAACTTTTACCTTCCAGCAAGACAAAAACATCTTCCAGAGAAATATTTAACTGCCTTTGCCTTCAGACAGCCAACCCAATGCGAATGAGGATGTGCTTATTTTGGCAAGACTCTCCTGAACTGAGCTGTTTTGTGTGTGGTTAGGAGTGTTGGATGTAGGCTCAGTAATTTGCTAGTGGCTGCTTGAGGTAGGTAGTTCTGGGGAAGAGGCTGGCTAGACAGCCAAAATGTAGGTCACCAGTGGGTGGAGTTCACAACCTCCTGGCTCTGCTGCAGTCAGTGTGCAGAAGTTACATCTCCCACAGATTTTGAAATTATTGATGAAGCCTGAAAGCTGGGCCACTAATTATAAGTCGTTAAGATGATAATTTAATTCTTTACTCATTTAAGTATGATGCTGTTTAATGTCCAGTCTGCTCCTGGATTATCTGCCAGCTAGGAGAACTTCCATGTGCAAGGACATAGGTGTTACTCTACAGCGTCTAAATGTGCATGGGCACTTGTAGTTAATAAACAAAGTAGATATTGATAATACAGTTGAAGACCATTAGTCACATTTGCAAAGTGTCTCCTTCCTATCACGCTCATGGCAGTTCAGAGCAATCTTTTGGCTCCTCAGCTCCAGTGGCCATTCAACTGACAGGGCTTTGCAGCAATGATGGGTGAGAGCCATGAGGTCTCAGTTGTCTGGCCAAGCATTCAGCGAGAGCAGTCAGGGCAGAGCACTAGTTTCTCAAATGACCCTTTAAAATCAGCTCTATTTAGCATTGTGCCAGTTTTTATTCTTCTTGCTGCATGTATTTCAGAAAAATAAACCAACCCTCAAACCTTAATAACTTTTCTAAACAAGAAGCCAGACCAACACACCCTTTTATGTTTGCACATGCTCCACAGCTGCCTTAACTCCAGGCTAAACCACTGCTGTATATCTGCATAATCTTAAACCTTAGCAAATTAGAAAATAAATATATGGGCATGCATTTGAAATAGCACATTCTCCTCCAGGCTTTATCTCTCTGTAACTGCTGAAATTGTCTGACAGGAATGTTGCTTGCAGCCTTATCACATGGATCTGTGGTAAAAGGTTTCAGCAGTTTGCAGTGCAGATGTACCATCAGAACTGTCACCAGGACAGGGATGAGGGGTTTGTAAAAACCAGCTGTCCCTGGAGGAGATTGCTGCAGGAGCAGAGGCAGACATGGGGTTACTGCATATGGACCTCTGATACATCGAATATCAGAATTATCCAGTAGCTTCAGTCATCTCTGCCAACAGGAAAGCTGACCAGCCTAGTTGAAAAATGGTCTGAGTGATGTCTTTGGGAGGTGTAATGGTACAACTCATGAAGCAAAGCTGGTGAGGATATCTGATGCTGGAAGTTTAAACAAGCAAGACTTTAATTCTGACCAAGACAGGTAGACAAAAGCTTTTGCCATACTGCTTCATGTTTGTAGTCTTCTACCATTTGGGAAAAGGGTTAAGGATTGTAGAAGAAGATATTTCATATAAAGAAAGCACTACTGGCACTACCAGCAGCCCTACATCAGGATACATTCTGATGTGTATGCCTGCCCTTGCTGCTGACTGTGAATGGCCTGAGTTAGGCACAATCATCTATCAGAATAGTCCCTTTGAAGGGCAGGAATGTGCAGTTCATGAGACCAAAGATGGAAATAAAATAGCAACAACGTGCCCAGTATAGGCTAGGCAAAGAGGGCACCTAAGAAATTTTACAGGCAAAAACACAGGTGTCCCAGAAGAGTAGGTACTGTGGGATTAAGCAGGTTTGCTGTCACTTGCATCCAGGTGGCCAAATTCCAGCTGGGTTGCACATTAGGCATCTGATTGCTTTTCTGGACTGCTCTGTATAGAGAATTTACACAGGAAATCTGAGACAGAGTAGGAGACCTGTCTCTGATTTTCCAGCTCTCAGTTCAGTGCCTTAACCACAGGTGCCACCTCCTGCAGTGGCTCTCAGCTCATAGGGATGCTGGAGTTCTTCCAAATTTGCAGCGATACCAGAACGGAAATAGGCCCTTTCAGCACAAAACAAACAAGAACAGTCCATAAATGTTAATGATACAATTTAAGTGTCACTGTGTTCAGTGAATTCAGCCTCTCACCTCCAAGTGCTGGCAGCTGAAGTTTCTTTTGTCTAAGATCAAACATTGATTACTTTAATGGCCTTTGTCTCAGTAATCTATTTTAACACTATGGTTAATATCTGACAATTATGCTAGATTAGCATCAAAGACTAATGGAAAGACTGAGGTAAATGTATTCACAACAGTCACCAAGTGGTTCAACATAAAGATATTTGCTGTCAAAGAAAGGTTTTCTATTATAAACAAGTATGTTACTATTAATGCTGCTGTATAACATCTAGGAGTAGCAGGTGCCCTCTGCTACTTCCAATGTCAAGTAGCTAAACCACACAAAAGTTAAGGTTTTAAATGTAAAAAGTCTTTTAAAAAAAAAAGTGGATTAAAAAAAGAGGAAAAACCTGCAAAGTTCTGCTTCTTCTTGCTTCCCCATCATGATCCCAGCCGTTGTTTGTAGTTGCCTTGCCTGTTCATTTAGTACATAAATGGCCAGCCAAAGATTAAAACCAACAGGATCAGATTTCCTAGGATGCTCTGGTACATAAGGAATGATGGAAGTGTGAGACAAGATACAGAAAGGAATTTAAACCTCATTGAAAAACTACAAGAAAGAAGATCTTCAGCCTGAAAACACACAGTGTGGAAAAAAAGAGGATACACAGATTTTATTCATATATGCATGCTCCATTAAAATGACACTCATTGAAATAGATAATTAAAAATGACCCCAAAAGTTCAAGGTTCCTTAACTAATGATGATTCTGCCTCACAAACTGCAGGCACTGAAATACTGCACAATTTCCACTGAGCTGTGCCCAAGTCACTGTGACAATACACACATAATATTTTAAGCACAATATTCCGTAACAGCATTTTTTTAAAAAGCATTTTCTGCTGTTTCCACTGCTTGTATTTCATGAAAGGCTAAGCAGGAATCATAGCTGTGTGTACAGATACTGAAGCCCAGGACCATGGATTTCCACTTCTGTCTTACGATGTTTTGATCAGTAGACAGACTTATTATTTTTCTGTGTTACTTACTAGTGATCAAATCCCACAGTACAGGGACAGAAGAGATCTTTGACCTCTTTGACCATGTGTTGTTTACCACAATTCTTCATAAGCTATTTAATGAAAGCATTATATCACATCACTAATGCAGGATTTCCAGTGTGCATTGATGCCTTTCAGCATTCAACCTGCGGCTTCTAGACTCTGTGTCATGATTTAGCTGTTACTGGGGACAGTGCTGCTAAGCTGCCACATTTCACCTGCTTTGTGAGTGGATTTCACAGACACAGAATCACAGAGGTCTTCCATTCCAGCACCCTACTCAAAGCAATCACCTAGAACTGGTTTCCTAGGACAATGTCTCTTTGGGGTTTGAATACCTCCAAGGAAAGACTCCACAACCTCTCTCAGCAGCCTGTGCCAAGGTTTGATCTTCCTCACAGTAAAGAAAGTTCTTTCTTATATTTAAACAAAGTTTTTCATATTTCAATTTGTGCCCATTTCCTCTTGTCCTTTCACTGGATACTACTCGTGAGAGTATAACTGTTATTTGTTCTTTTGTCTTTTTCTTATGTTTTATGTCATTATACAACATGTCATTATGTTATGATGTGAATATTAGACTTATTACTACTATCTTTCATCTCATATTGTTGGTCCTTGTTATATTCCCCCATCATGTACTTCTCTGCATTGATAAGCCTCACCCATTTATTTACACATTTTGTTTGCTTTCTCTCTAGGGCCTTGGTGGTTTCCTCAATGCTGGCCCTAACTCCAGCACACATTTGACCTTAAGGCCCACCCTTTCTCCTTGAAGTTACTTGAATGCATTAGTGCTTCATGGAACAGCAGTACTGCCCTTACAGACACATTGCAAGACCAAATTTCAGGAATGACATGATGAATAAGAAAACATTGTTTTAGCTAAGTTTCTTCTTCTGCTCACACTGAAGCCCATATGCCTTTTAAGTGCAGAATAGGAAACTGTCTTCTCCTTTTGGCAAGTCCTGTAAGAAAGGTTCTGTGGGAAGGAAAAAAACAAGAGGTGGAATATAGATGCAACTTCATCATACTTTCAAGCACTTGGCCCTGGGAAGCAATCCAATCCATGTGACATATTGCTCAGATGCTCTTTACAATCAGGGCAGAGTAACCAAGTTCAGACACTTCCCCCTCTCCTCTGACAACATACCACAGGGACTGTGTGCACCCCAGCAGCAGCTCAGTCTGCTTGGGCGTGTGGTTTGCTGCCTTCACAGCCAACATACAGAACTTGGGAAAAAGTTATGCCCCTTCATCCATTTGGAATCGTGTCCACGGAGCCTCCTTCAAGGACAGGTGCCAGGAAGAACACAGCTGAGACTTACACAGTCATGGTCCTTGAAAGTATGGGAGTTAGAGGCTGTGTTTTCAAGAGTCTCTGTAATCCACAGACTGAACCTCATGTCAGAAAAGAGCTTTAACCAGCTGGGCAGGATCATCTGGGGAACAGCTCATGGCTGATCTTTGGAAGCCAGACAGCAACTGAAACCTGTGGGACCAGTAAAAGCTGGTCAGAGGTCGTGATAGCCTGCAAGCTGGGTTGCTTTGCTTATGGCAAAGCAGAACTGATGTTCAGGTGCTGCTTTCTGCATCAGACTCCTTACTGTGGGAAAAAAGATTGCTTCTTTTCTGCCACTGACATGATGTCCTGTTCTGCAAACACATCAATCTTTTACAAACTGACAGCAGCCTCCAATTCCCACCTCCAGCTGTCACTGCTTTGGCTGTGAAGCTTCCTGGCACTGTACTTGAGAGGCTTCTCTGCCTTCTTCTGATCCCAAGAGTTTTAAAAGCTGCATTGACTCAATAAACTCAAGCTATTTAAAACCACTTATGCTTGGATGGTAAATTCAGGCACTTAGAAGTCAGGAAATAACAGATTCGGCCAATTGCAATTTTATTCTATTTAAATTCATTTTGTGCTGTCCTATCAGTGAGAACATGAGTTATTTGCTTTAATTGTGGTTCTGACATTAAAATCAGCACCATCCTAAGCATGCACAGAGGGGAAATAATTACAGTGGCACAAGCAGTAAAATGATTTTCTTGTCTAAGCACTTGTCTTTGTCTTTGTAATCTAGTAACAGTGAACTAGTTATTTTCCTCCTACCCTTCCTCTATCACCCCTCTGATTTCTCACTTTCTTCCTTTCTCCCTCTCTTCCTTCCCATCCATAGTACCTCTCCCCACTGAAACATCAGCAGCATTTTCAGCTCTGAACCTTGTATATTGTGTATTGAATGGAGATTAAAGACTGACAGTAACTACCAAGAAGGAAAGCTACACCCTTAAAGCCATGGAGAGTTTGCAGAGCCCTGGATCAAAACCAAAGCAGTGTCACTGTAAAGTCTGGTCTGATTGTCCTTCTGCCATGTGCAAACATCAGAAAACTTCTGCTGTATGTGCTGCTGCTGGCACACCGTAATTAGGTAGTAGGGCCACAGACCATATCTGTGGTTAGTCTGTCCACTTCATTCTGCTTAGGAGTTGAAGAATGAAAGAAGGATTGATGTCTCCAGTATCATTTTATTCCTGGATAAACTAAAATAGGAGCATGTGTGCTGAGTGAAGGAGGTAACCTAAAATATCTCTCTCAAACTTCAGGTTTTTTGTCCTCAAAATACACTCTGAGTGTCTTTGTTCTACATGAAAAAATTTCAAGACTTTATGCTTGGAGAAGAAACACATATTCAGTTGACAATATGTGATTTTCATCAGTAAAGACATTCCTTAACACTTCTTTTCCTGAGTAAATAGGTTAGTTAGTTTGACTTACCATTAAGTGCATACAGTTGGACTCTTTAAGCACCTTCCTATCTCTAAATCTGTGGGGATACTACACTCTAAAACCTAAGATCTGTGGAGCAGCTTGGAAAAAAACCATAATTATAACATTATAAAAACCAAATATTGATTAAAAAACAACGTGGACCTTAAATCCACTCTTCATCACATTAATTATCTCATTTCTTCCCCAACAAGTTACATTTGTAGTGTACTAATGAGTCCTTTATCTTGAGGATTTTTGTTTCTTGTTTGGCTGTCTTTTATAGATAAAATCTTAACTCAGTTCATGGTACACATGGTTGTCAGCTTTGTGCTCTCCACCAAGCTCACCTGTTTGATTCAACCATCAGAACTCACTAGGAAGGATCTCATGCCCACTCAAATTCAGTTCTCTCCTCTCCATGGTAACTTACTTACACTGGGTTATGCAGGAAAATAATTTTGTATGGAGACATATATCCTCGTATTAAGTGTGGTCAAAGCAGGCAGTAGGCTGAAAGAAGGTGATGGCAGGGACATGCAGGCAGAGAGGGGATCACACAAATTTGCTTCCCGTGAAATGGTGGCAAGTTTCCTGTTGCATGCTAGTAGAGAAACAGATGGAAAAAACCATCAGATAGGCTTGGCATTTGATTGCTCCTTAGCTTCCAGGGCTGTCAAACCCAGCAGTAACTCCATGGGGTGCTATTTCCTCTGGGCAGGCTCCTGATGCCAGCTGAAATGCCTCACAGTCATCTGACAAAAGATGTTGAAGTGGTGCAAAATCCTTCTGCCGGTTCAAGTATGCTCAAAAGACATTTCAAGGAGCAGTTTTGTCCCTACAGGCTTTCTTTTCTTTTCTTGTCTTTTTTTTCCTGGTCAGGTGTAATCTGTCCTTGTCCAGATGGCATTAACATTACTGTCTTGGGTAATGCAACAGAAGAACAATCATGAGTTCACAGCAGACCTGCATTAGGGTTGTTAGTGGGTGGTTATCCAGTCTTAACCAGAGCAGATCCATGTCCTGACATACTCTACGATGTCTCTATGTGCAGAGAACTCAGAAGTCACAGGAAATTATATCTTATTTCAAGCTCTTCCAACAATTGTCACCTTCACCTTTGGCAGGTTGCTGAATCTCTTTGTGTCCCTCTTCTAACCAGAAAAATGGGAATGATATTTACTTTTCCATGTAGTGAGGTAGGAAGCATTGCTACTTGTACATGTGCGAACAACTCTTAGCTCCCCAGTATTAAATCACATCTATTAATCTGTTCAGGAGCATTTGTTAGTCTCAAGGGTTGCAAAAATTTTTGCTTCTGCTGTTACCTGTATGGAGTAGATCAGGATTAACTCTCCTGAAGGTAATAATAAAACCAGGCTGAGTAAATGCAGAATCCAACACTCGCAGTAATGAAACACCCTAGACTCACTCTCACAGGAGCTGAACTTTCTTGAGGCATTTTCAGAATATTTACAAACTCCTGTGACAAAAGATAACTGGTTTATGTTTTCACTCCTTTGGAAACCTGTGCAGATCTAACACTGCTGAATCTGACCTGTTTCTCAAAGTGGGGGTTTAATTTTCTAACCTGGAGAGCAGCTAGGTTTCCAATCTGGGTGTTTTACTCGCATGCACAGACACTTGAACCTCATTAAAGAACATGTAACCTACAGTAAGAATGTGAATAATAAATGTTACACAGTGAGTTCAGACAAGGCCAGAAAATTACAGTGAAAGTGGTATTAATGGGCTTTTATGTTTTCCCCAATGAGCTCTGGAACCTGTGTCCTGGGGTGTATCAGGTACAGCATCACCAGCTGGGCAACAGAGAGGATTGTCCTGCTCTGCTCTGCACTGGTGTGGCCTCACCTTGAATATTGTGTGCAGTTTTGGGCACCACAACATAACAGCATAAGGCTATTGGAGAGTGTCCAAAGGAGGGCCGTGAAGATGGTGAAGGGCCCTGAGGGGAAGCTGAATGAGGAGGGGCTGACATCACTTGGGCTGTTCAGCCTGGAGGAGACTGAGGGGAGACCTCATTGCAGTCTGCAGCTTCCTTGTGAGGGGAAGAGGAGGGGCAGGCACTGATCTATTCTCTGTGGTGCCCAGTGGCAGGACCTGAGGGAATGGCCTGAGGCTGTGTCAGGGGAGGTTTAGGTTGGATATTAGAAGATTCTTCCCCCAGAGGGTGGCTGGGCCCTGGAACTGGCTCCCTGGGGAAGTGGTCACAGCACCAGCCTGTCAGAGTTCAGGAAGTGTTTGGACACTGCTCTCAGGCACATGTTTTAATGTGCAGGGGATGGTGCTGTGCAGGGCCAGGAGCTGGGCTTGGTAATCTTTATGGGTCCCTTCCAACTCAGTTTATTCTGTGATTCTATGAAGAATCTTTCACACCATTTACACTCATGAAGACCACACACAATGCATCCAACCACTTCATCTCTATCATACTTTTTTGACTCAGCTATTGCTGAATGACAGGGATGATTTCAAACATAGAGTCCTTCCTTGACTGTACAAAGCACCAGCTCTAACATCTTCTCTGTCCATGTAACCGTGCTGTCTGAGGTCAAGCACTGGCACTTCCCAGGTTTCATACACTGCTTTTATCATCCAAAACATGCCTGGTAGAATAGTGTGATGATGCATTCAGTCTCTCAACATGAGGCAGACATAAAACTTCAGATTTAGCTGCAGATACATTATATTGCCTCAGAGAGCTGAAATATAATAAGTAAATCTCATATACATGGTTCTCACTGCTTACAGATCTTGAATAGTTTGTTGGTTTTTGTTTCACTTGAATGTGTACTAAATTCTCTGTATAACAATCTTCTGTCTTTTGTAGACTTCCAGGACAGCCTGAATCTCAGTAAAAATGTCTGTTTTGGTGTAAGGTGAATTTCTTTTCAAAGCATTCATTATCTTCTGGGGAAAAAAACCCCAGGTAGTTTGTAGCTCTGGACTCTGCATGTCAGAAAGAAGTCCTCAGGACATGTAAGAAGACGAAGGCAGCTCCAGAGCACGGATGCGTGCAGAGCAACCATGGCCACACAACGAGGAGAGAAAACTTTGAGGGTGACTGATACCAAATAGCTTTGAGAAAAGACTGTAGCCTCTGGTTACCGTGACCAATCCAAACCGGTCAGGGACAAAAAATGGTTCCAGCAGAGCCCTATACTGTCCCTCTGTATAAATGGCCACAGCACAGGCTAAGGGCAGAAGACAGCAAGCCAGTCATGTAGGAAGAATTTAGCTCCAAATGCAGTGGGGATCCTGGCTTCTGCGCAGCTCGGAGACCACCACTGTAGCAACACAGATAGCATTTCATTCAGCTTCTGCTGCTGCCAAGAATTTAGGTTGCAAACTACTTTTCTCTCACCCTCCCTCATCTACAACCCAGTCTTGGCTCCTCCTGCACAGTGGCTGCCAGGACGCTGATCTGCAGGGCCCTGAGCTCCCCCTCCACTCAAATGCCCCCACCTTGCTCCAGTTCTGCACAGGCTCCCACTACAGTCACCACAGCCAGCCCCCATTTTACCTAGGGGGGAAATGAGTGCGGGGGAGTGCAAGGTTCCTCCACCCGGCCGCGGCCACGCTGTGGCACAGCACGGATCACCCTCAGTGCTGCCCAGACGCCCCAGAATCATTGCCTTATAAAGACCATTTTGTCTGTGGCTCACGCTCATGCCCTGTGTACATAAAGAGAAATTGAAATGTTCCAGGCTCCGCTGTCATCTTCTGTGCAAAGCAGTAATATATGGCCTTGCGACTCCTTCTCACCAAATCCGCTGCAGAGGTTGAGTTCCTCTCTCCAGTTGCCAGGGTGGCACCAGCCTGGTGAGCCAGCTGCCATGAGGGACCCCCTCAGATGGCCTTGCTCAGCCTCGATTGTTGCCATTGATTTTTTTCCCTAAGACGATGGTTGGCTGAGGGTCTTCATAAGAAAAGGTCTCAAATTCCTGGTACAATATTGCCCTTACAACACATTTTTACAGCCCTGTTAGCAACCACTTTGTCAGCTAGTAGGTATTAAAACCATACGGTTTGCTGATGGGAACTATAGTGGAAGATTACCTCAAAATCTCAGCCGGGACAGTTCACATCTTTCCACTTAAAAAACTGCAAGAACGCAGAAGGCGAGAGTTTCACCCTCAGCAACTCAGCATGTATTTCATGGCAAGAGAAGGGCAGCACAGCAGGAGGCTGGGTATGCTGGACCTCAAATTGTAACTCACTAAAACAGCTCAGAGCAGCAAAATGGGCGCTGCTACTGAGAGAAATGAATGGGGCATAATTTCTCTTCAAAACAGTGTCACAACGGAGGCTGTGGCACAGGGCAGTGGGATTGGGTAACTCTCACTCTCCTGTCATTACAGGGGAAAATCAGGCTCAAGGGCCTTATGTTTTTCCAATGAGAAATATTATGAAACTCTCCCTTTATTTACAGGAACTCTGGGCAACACCTGTTTTGTACACAAGAATGTGTGTCTACTGGTGGTAAAGAAATCCCTCTGTCCTATCAGTCTGTTGCCATTCACTCCAGATAAGAAAACCTTATGAAGTGTGTGACTTAAACCTCTCTCTAAGCAGAGATTTAGACTAAATATGTAATATTCCTTTAGACTTACTATTATTACATTCTGCATTTAGTTCTAATTATACAAGTAGTGACCTCTTCTATTTACAGAAAGGGAAGCTGATCAGACAAACATTTCTCTTTTTTTCCTTTTTGGCTACAGGAGCCCTTCTGACAGGAATATGCTAAAGGCTTTTATATCAGCTGATTTATGCTGAAAGCCCAGCTTTAGCCTTAGGCTTAACAGATTCTTATTGAAGTCATTCTCGTTAGCCCATCAACACTGTATTTCCTCAGCAAAGATGTTTGACAGCATACACTGCTGTAACTTCCCATATGATCTCTCTTTCCCAGGCAAGGCTGGGACAGATACCTGCCATACAGAGAAATGAGGAACCAAAGGCCATCACAGTTCACCACACTTTCCTGTTTTGCTTTCATTTTACTGGACAAGTGGGGGCTTTTCATGCCTATCCTAAGTCAGGCTAAGATTTGGCCATCAACAATTTACAAGAGTATGTAGTGAAAAGACAGGGGGAATGGATTCAAATTGAAAGGGAGTAGGTTTAGATTAGAGGTTAGGAAGAAATTCTTTACTGTGAGGGTGGTGAGGCACTGGAACACATTGCCCAGAGATGTGGTGGATGCCCCATCCCTGGAAGTGTTCAAGGCCAGGTTGGACTGGGCTCTGAGCAACTTGGCCTAGTGGAAGGTGTCCGAGTCCATGGCAGGGGGTTGGAACAAGATGGTCCCTAGGGTGCCTTCCAACACAAGTGATTCTATGATTCTATGATCTCCCACCCATTCCCTAGTGTGTGAGAGAGGTGAGCAGGACAGTCCATTAGGATCCACCTCCTGTTGGATGGCAGACAGAGAGGAGAGAGAATAGACCTGCAATGCAGATGTAGGGAGAGAAGATCTTGACATGACATATCCTAAATATACTGCAGACCTACAAATATGGAATGTGGCCTAAAAACATATATATTATATTTCTTGAAGGTATTTATATACATACACACATACATATAAATATAGAAGAGTCAACACTTTAAGGCCATTTACAACAGATTAGCTTCTTCTTGGTTCAGTGCCCTCAGATCCATGTCATCTGTTGCAATATAAAGGAAAGAATCAAGACAAAAAAAGCTCTTGACTTAAACCTGGATTTAAATTTTTTTTTCTCTGCAAAGCAGGCATATATGCCTGGCAAAAGACCCAAAGCAAATTCTGAAGGACAAAGGAGATAAACAAACAGCAGTTTTAATTAGCAAACCACAGATTGATACACAGCATATGCAGCTAGAGCAAAAGTGGAAGCTTAGGGAGAGGCTTCACAAGGCAAGAAGAATGTTTTGCCAGAAGATAAGGATAAAGACTTCCCTGCAGCCTAGAAACAGGCTCAGATCAGCAGCACCCAGCTCCACACAGCCGCTCTATTTACAAGACTAAAATTATTTTCTGCAAAAAACTTCAGGCAGGTTGTTCTGGAATCTGCAGTTACTGTCCAGACTTTGCAATGAAAATCAGGTGTTCTACTATAGACCAGCAATATAGAGTGTGGGGAAACAGTCGTTTTGGGAAAGAAATGCTTGTAGTAATTTCAGCAAGTGGGAAGGGCTGAAAAACATGGGTTTAGTAATGGGGACTCAATTCAGTTGCATAAGTAAGTAATTTATTTCCCTCAGAGTGTCCTACAGAGTTCTGTCTGACCTCATCTACTCCTCCCGTAGTGCATGGCTATCCTGTAGACCCCGTGCTTTATTCATCAGTGCATGTGGATGTCTCTCATGCCAGTTAGGACACCCTGGGTACCAGCAAAATAACCCTGATCCCTTGGTGTCAGGAGCAGAGCACTCACCATAGCCAGACAGGCCCATGAGGACTAGAAAAAACAATACTAAATACAAGTATAGAAATTATGGGGGAAAATCCCCTCAAATTTACAAGAAGGAGATGAATAGCAAATGGATAAAATTTTGCTGCTACCAATTGTGACTTGAAAAATGTTAGAGCAAAGACCAGAATTCAATGCTGTGTACACTAATGTTCTGGAAGAAATATTTGTACTGATGTATGCAGATTTGTCCCTTGGCCACGACCTGGGCTCAGAGAGCTGTGATGGGAGGCACAAGCCCCAGCTGGAGGCAAGTCACTGCGGGTACCCCAGGGGTCCTGGGGTACCTGCTCTAGCTGACCCTGCTTTGACAACACAGTTTGCAGAGAGGCTGTCTGGTCTGTGATTGCATGTGGAAAAAATTTACTCGCTGTCTCTAAGTTATGATTTGTTCTATCCAGAAACATGACACAGCTGATGAGCATATAATCAACGTCATAGTCAAGGTATTTGCCAGAAATAGCACACTGATAATGGCAGTGGTAGACAATGGACCATGGTTTACAAGTTTGAAAGTCAAAGCCTTTGCAAATCATGCAAACATTTTACTTCAAAAGCAGGATATTCACTGTGCAAATATACTGTGGATAGTAGTGCTACAGAAGCTAACTATTTAAACAGGTTATAGCATGCAGATTTTAGGGAAGACAGATGTTTTGTGAAAAATAACTAAAAATATGTAGAAGAGCTCATGTGAATGATAGAAAATAAAAGAGGACTCAAGTGCCAACAGCCTATAAAATAGCCTTAAGAAAATCTGGACTGAGTTATATCAGAGGAATGTCTGTGAAGAGAGGAAAAGAGAGGGAACGTAACCACACAGAGAGAAAGCTTCATCAGTGCAGGTCATGGAGATGGACTAGTTAGAAATGTAAGATGGGATATATGAATAAAAGATATTATCTAGCTAGGGGAAAGGTGGACATAAGCAGCCCATGACAGATGGTAACAGCTGAAAGATTGAGAAGGATATGAATAAATGAGAAATTTATTCAAGGAAGTACTTTAAAGAAAACGCAATCACATCTTCAGCAAAATATTTTGAAAGAAAGTTTTGCTCAGGGGAATTTCTGAGAGGAAATGACATGGAAGAAAGACTGAAAACTGTGAAGCCTCTAAAAGAAGGAAGGAAGGAAGGAAGGAAGGAAGGAAGGAAGGAAGGAAGGAAGGAAGATAGATTATGCAATGATTGTTCAGCCTATGACAGATTCTCGGAGAAGGGAAGAACTCACCTTCCCACTGGGTGCAGAAGATAAAGACGGGGCAGAAAAGCTTCAGATGCACATGCAAAAATAAAGTTGGGTTTTTTNGAAGGAAGGAAGGAAGGAAGGAAGGAAGGAAGGAAGGAAGGAAGGAAGGAAGGAAGGAAGGAAGGAAGGAAGGAAGATAGATTATGCAATGATTGTTCAGCCTATGACAGATTCTCGGAGAAGGGAAGAACTCACCTTCCCACTGGGTGCAGAAGATAAAGACGGGGCAGAAAAGCTTCAGATGCACATGCAAAAATAAAGTTGGGTTTTTTCAAGGGCAAGACTCTGAAAATAGGAAATGTGTAGAAGAACTTGTCCATGGTGAAGAAAACCTGTCACAGGACATGGCCAGGTTCATCTTTGCATTTGAACTGAGATGGCCACATAATTGAGAAGGTATCTGGGGAGTCTCTCAATCATTGAAGCAGCAGGGACACAGGAATCTCTTCCTGACAAAGATCTTTTAGCCAGGATCCCTTGCTGGGGACAGACTGAGACTGTTAAACTGACTCTGCCTGCTGAAGACTTTATTAGAATTTTGCTGGATATGGGACCAGGACAACCCACTAAAATATAAAGGGCAAATTCTTTGACATAGGTTATAAACAGAACAAGAGATCAGACAGTAAAGAAAGCATAACACTTAAAAATGCAGCAAAATGCATGTGCATAACAGAAGACTGAAAACAAAAGGAAGACCTTGGAAAAGAGTGGAAGAAAGGCAGAAACAATTTTGTGAAGACAACAAACATCATTGTTAGCAACGTAAGTATCACTATCTTCATTAACCAAAAATAAAAGCCAAAACCAAACCTGTGAAGATGGATTTGATTTGAAGAATTAGGCACCAGGGTGAAGCCTGGACTTTCTCCAGCTCCATTCAACAGCCAAAGGTGTGAGCAAGATGAAAAACAGGAACCAGTCAATGCTAAGGAGTGTCACAGATGCCAGAATGTGAAACAAGAAGACTGAAGACAAATAATCACAGCAGTAAGACACACAAAGTCTATAACCAGCTACTCTGCCTACCTAGGGTCACCATATTATTTGCAGGAAATTCTAGGACAAGCATGTTGAGGGAGAATTTCATATAGAAATTTTTCTAGTCTATGGTATCATCTAAAAGTTGAACCACAAGTGGTCTGATTCAATGGCCAAAACTCTTCTTGAGAGATGTGGCACTCTGCTTGTGACCCCACAGGCCACACATCCCCAGTGCAGACCAGATGCCAGATGCCACAGATAAAACATTATTTGTCAGCTTTGCTGAAAATATTTTGCAAGGGCCCACAGAAAAAAAAAAAAAAAAAAAAAAAAAAGGGGGGGGGGGGANAAAAAAGAAAAAAAAAAAAGGGAGGGAGGGAGGGGAAGATATTACAGCAGCTAAAGCATATTAGTTGTTGTGAGAGATCTTGTCTACCCTTGCTGATCCCAGGGCAGAAGGTTCCAAGTCCACCAGTGTTTGCTGACACACTCTGATCACACCTCTATTCTCCCTGCTGTGCTACACGGATCCAGGCAGGAAATGGACCTGTTCCTGCATGTAACTATCCTGGTATCTCATATGGATTTAAATCTGACATCCAGGACAGGAAGAGGATGTGTCAGCAATGATACCTGACCTCTGCAGGCAAGTCACATGGGTTTGCTGGTGATGTGACAGATTAAAGACATCAGATGCAGGTTGTGAGATTTTTGTCCATGCTAATTCCCAGCTTTGGTGTAGGGTCATAACCTCAGAGAAGTGCAATTCCACTGTCCTGAAAATTTGACAGAGTTAAAAGCACCTTCAGAACTTACAGGTAAACCATGTAATTCCATCATCTAATGTTGGAGGAGGCTACTAGGAACACCTTCCCAGCTCAGGAGCAGGTTGCTGCTGCTGCCTGGAGAGTTGGCAAGTCAGATGTGGGTACTACAGTAAAACATCAGGCACTTTTTAAAGACATGGAGCTGAAAACTCGCTGTAAACTATGTAAACAGCAGCACGTGTGCTTTATCCCGTGATACAGAGTGGGACGTTGAGTGATAACATCACAGTAACTTTGTGAGTCCACATGCTGAGTGATGAAGGTGCTTCATATTCAGCGGGATCAAAGTGCAGCAGAGATATTGTTTAAGTCTTTGCCTGTTTTCAGTGACATGAATATCTACTCATACTTTATGCCATTGGATGTATAATTGAAACAGGACACTCAAATTTGTAATTTTATTCTTCCTGAACATAACCATAGGACCATAGTAAGAGCTATTTATTATCATCAACAACAATCCCCAAGGATATGTGTATTTGGAGGGGAAGAGGAGCAGGGACTAGCTAAAGGGTCTGCAGTCCTCTTCTCCTCAAGAGCACTACCTGGTTTAACACGCTCTCCAGGCCATGTACACTAGAATGTTCTGTGCTTGTGCTTCCAGCTCCAACAGCAGCTGTGCTCAGCTGCAGTTCAAGGTACTCAGTCTGCATCTGTGTCTGTTGGGCTGCACACATCAGCCAAAAGCCTCCTGGTATTAAATGCAAAACCACCTTTGTTGATAGATGAAGAAACAAGAGTAGGAAATTTTGTATGTTTTTTATTGCCTGTATAACTTGACAATATGACTTTTTTTAAGATGAAGGAAAAGGCCAAATTGGTATTAGATTTGCAGGAACATTCAGCAATGACTCCTCCAGAAATCTGAGGCAACATTTGCACTGTGTAGAATCCTACTATTACTGAGGCTCATTTGCAGATTAGTTATGAAAAATAGAATTTTTATTAGATTTTAAGTAGCAGTCATGGGTTACTGTAGTTCATTGTAGATAGTTCTGTCTTGAAAACATTGCACAAACATCATTTAACTAATTCACTTGAAAGAGTAGAAAAATTCACCAGCAAATCTGTAAATTGAGAAATAAAACCAAATAAGGCTAGTGGTGATGTTTCGGCCAAGAATTTCAGAAAAAAATAAAAAAAGGAAGACATGTTTCTGTAACAGCCCTTTGAGCAATATGGTAACTCTCAATAATATTCACTGATTTCTTCAGGCACACTTCTAGAAATACTAGAAAGTCATACTTTCTCTAATCACAAATCTCTCAGTCTACTTGCCATCATACCACAGCTTATTTTTTGCTTTAACCTTTTACTTGCAAAGTTAACAGTTGCTCACAAATAAGGTTTAATATATTCAAGATTCAAATAGTTCATACCAACAGAGTTAATCCTGCATTTTTGTTTTCCCACATGAACATTTGTTTGTGCCTTCTATGTCTGTTGTAGATTTAAAATATTGGCTTTGATACAAAACATGCATTATTTATAGAAGAGTGGACAAGAGGCAAGTTGCTAGTATAGCTCCTGAGCTATTACACACCGTGTTATGGAAATGTTACTAAAATGCCCTATTTCACCCTCATATCAGTTTCAGAAGCATTTAATACCTGAGAAAAGTTAACTGATAGGTTTATGCAAAACTTGTCGAGGAAGATCTTGTTCTACATCAAGCTAAATTCAGACTTCCTTCAGGAAACTGGGAAGTGTCATCATTCCTTTTCATCCTGCTTTATGATCCCAAAGACAGTTGATATTCCTGCATTTCTTTCATGAAAAAAGCACTTAGTAATCACAAAGGATAAGACTTCAGCAAAAGGCAAGACACAAGTTTGTTAAAGTGGGTTTAGAGGAAGCCACAAAGATGATCAGAGGGCTGGGGCACCTCTCCTATGCAGACAGACTGAAAGAGCTGGGGTTGCTCAATCTAGAAAATAGAAGGTTCTGGGGAAACCTTAATGTGGCCTTTCAGTACTTAGAAGTGGCTTATAAAAAAAGTTGGTGAGATACTTCTTAGCAGTGTCTATGAGTGACAGGACAGGAGGCAACATTTTTAAACTGAAAGAGGTCTAGGTGGGATACCGATAAACACTTCATGATGAGTGCTGTGAGACACTTGAAAAGGTTGCCCAGAGATGTTGTGAACTCCCTGTCTCTGGAAGTGTTCAAGGCCAGGTTGGATGGGCCTTTGAGCAACCTGGTCTAGTGGAAGATGTCCCTGACCATGGCAGAGGGGTTGGAACTGGACAGTCTTTAAGGTCCTTTCAGCCCAAACCATTCTGTGATTCTCTGAATCTATTAACACATATAAATTCAGCTGCAGTTTTATATATTGTTATGCTAGTCAAACAAGTAATTTGCATTTTTCACCAATCGTTATTCTTCCGTACTCAAATGTATCAATAGCTGTATTCAACTTTTTACAGGTTCTGTTTCAAGGTACCTCCTGGAGAAGCACAGGACACAAATTCCAAAGCTTTCGATTAGGAAACATCAGGGTAGAAAATCACATTGAAACAAGGCTAAAAATCTTTGCTTCCAGTCATCTCAGCATTAAACTTACATTTTCCATTACCATCTAGCTCCATAGTTAGAAAGAGTTTGTTGTTTCAAGTAAAGTTGTCCCATTCTTTCCCAAACTGGCAGAACAAACTACATCTTTCATAGCATACCAGCCAGTACAGTCAGAGGGAAAATCCTGTGCTGCAGTAAGAGATGTCATTTCTGCCATCATAGAGATATCATGACAAAGTAAAAAATTGCCTATAAAATTTCAATCCTTTTTTCCAGAATGTACAGTTTCCAATGTAGAACAGAAGTTTCTAGCCAGCCTTAATCACTTCAAAAACCTAGCCTGCTTTCTTGTCATAACCAGGAAAGCATTGGATGAAGTAGGAAATTAGTCTCTTCCCATTCCTACATGCATGTGGAGAACAGATCCTGGCTGAATGGCTTGTATATAAACGAGGTGGGACCGTGCAACCTGAGTTTTCTAGTACTTTCCCTTGTGCAAAGGACACAGGAGTAGAGAAATTCTGTATTTCAGCTCCATCCTACCTTATGCAGCAACTAGGGGAGTTAGCCAGGCAGCAAAGATGAAATAAATGTCACCCTTAGGTAAGACAGTACTGTACCTCCAGGAAGATTGGGATTCACTGTCCTGTGTATTAACTCAATTTACAACTCAAAATACTTTTTTGAACCAATTTTGGAAGCAAGCAATTTAAAGGTTGATCTATATTTAGAGCTGTGCCAATAAAGCAATCCAGCTGTACTGAAATATTACCCAAGGAAGCCTCTTGAAGTGAATTCAAGAAATTAGGTTATTTTACAGCCAGACACAGCTAGAGTCAATGATTTATAGTAATTTACTCATGGTTCTACAGTCAGGATGCCACTGTGGAAGGAAGAAAACAATAAAAGAATTCAAAACAAGTAGTACCCAATTAAAAAATGGATATATAATGCTTGTTGACCTGAAGAATATTTAATTCACACTGGTGCTGTTTTTTAATTGAGTAGAAACAGTAACAGATTCAGTTTTCTATCACACGCTAGTCTATTCATGTTCTCACCCCATTGCAGCAACACCCAATTGCTTTCCAGTAGTGAATTAAGCAACACCTCCTTTGTTCTCTCTTCCTCTGCCCCAGGGGAGACGTTTGTAGGAGGATTTGCTTTGATAATTTGGATGCCTCTCTATGTTGCAATGTATCTATGTCATAAAGGCAGGTTAAAGAACCTTGGTTACATTTGGATGATGATGTTTGCAATTGTCTTAGCTCCTGAGGGAATTAATTCCATAGTCTTGGACCAGGCTTTAAAAGTTTTTAACCACCTGCATTAAAGTGATACTTTAAGGCCAAGGGGTAATTTTTTTTTCTTCATTTTTGTCATGTTTTTTTGTCTTGAGTTTTAGCCCATCTTCTGGATGACTGGTTTTGAATACAAGGTGCGTGGATTCAAGGGGTATGAAAGATAATCCACTGGGGTGCATGAAGAAAATTCATCCGTACCATTAATAAATAAATTAATGAATTTTATCTTTAGCTCATCCTTCTTTAGTTTTCATTTTGTCTATGTTTTCTAATGTACATAATATATAACGATGACATTAGATATATATAATTTATAAATAAAAAATACAATACATTGGGAGTGCATACTCAAAGTTTTTTTAGTGATAGGAGTACACTACCAAAACATTTTGAGACCATCATTCTAGACAGCAGTCCCCTAATGATACTGCATGCTAATAACATTGAGATCCCAAATTTTGATCAGTATCCATAAGCCAATGCAAAAAACCCACTAATATGACCATCAAGCATGCTTTAAAAACTGCTGCTGTTGTGGAGAGTTGCTACAACCTTCCTATACCACATGGATTTCCCTGGTGCCAAGAATCCCCAGCAGAAATAGCATGTGGCTGTGCTCTAACCAAGAGGTGTAAGAAATACGAGAATAGAGCACAACAGATCTGCCAACACAGGAGTCTCCTGACCAGGAATGATTAAATAGTGCTGGCCTCATGAGCTGCTTTTAGGGTACCAGCACAAAACCCAGAATTGCTCCCAAACTGTAGACTGAACTGACTGTGTGTTTGTGCGTTCCCACCAAGGAAACTGCAGTGGACATGTAAATTCCAAAAGTAATTTCTCTGAGAACCACTTTTGTCTTGCATAGACTTCTGGTTCAAGAGCTGATACTTTTATGTGGTGTCCTTGAAAACGCAATGGAACTGTTGATATGAGTGTCGATGTGTTTGGGTGACCTGTGCTAAGTGCATTAGCATTAGCACCTGGTTTTTGAACTGTAGCCTCCTTAGATTAAATCAAATTATTACAAAGGTGCTAACTGTAATTTTGAAAATACACACACACAGAGGTGTCTGCAAGACTTTTCTTGAAGTAGCCACTTTGATTTAATCTTAATAGTACTATACCTTAACCCATTCTCTGGCATACAAAAACAATTAAATATTTTCCAGTTTACTTACACCTTTAGAAAAGCCTAGTAGTTATACTGAGATAAGCCTGAAGTTTTCCTGACTAAACCAAGTTTTCACAAAGCATCAGAGTTCACACTTCAGCAATACTGTAAAAATGGGGGGATGTGGGAGAGGAGGTATTCCTAGTGAAAACAAGAGATGCCTTTTTGAAAAGCCCATTTAGCAACAATGTTCCCCACAGGACATTAAGATGTAGTAGATTAGGACAACTGCTTGTCCATACCACAGAGGAGCAAGAGGAGGGAAAAAAAAGATGTTGAGCAAGAACACTTCAGGGCAGCACCAGAGGCGCTGATGGTTCTGAAACACACTCTAGGTCCATGCCATAGTGAAGGGAACAGCGACCAATAATTCAGCAACGTTTTCCCAGGCCTTAAAGGGAGTGACCAAGATATCAATGGTATTCCTACTAGGATTCTGATTAAGATAGGGGAATGCATTAGGATCAACACTGAACGTGGGAACCCTTGTAGCACTGTTCGTGGAGAGAAATGTTTTGGCACAGCTGAGGGCTTTGATAGTTTGGCTTTGGGAAAATGTACATCAGGGACATGGGCGGCATGAGGGCAGTGCAAAGGCAGTCAGCATTGCTGTGGAGTCCTTAGCTTGCTTGCACTAGCTTGCTTTGGGAAGAACAAAAAGAAAAGGGAGCATTAATTCAGGGAATAGCTGGTGAAGTTGGCAGGGGATATTTCTAAGGACAAAATGGAGTGTCAGGGTCTTGAGCGCACTCCCACTTCCTGAGGGTTTGGCTGTCTGGGCTCAGGGCCAACTAGAGATACTACAGGTGGTGACCTTGAGGAAAACTCTGACTGAAAGCAAAGCAGGGTGGCATCAGCCAGGGCTGCCCCTCCTTCTCCTGGAACCTGCATCAAAGTTGATTTTCTTCACTTTCCTCTTCTCTTTGGTCCCTGCCTGTGTTACGCTGCAGTGGCACTGCAGCCATGCCTGTGCATTGCCTGCCAGACTGCCAGAGGAAAATATTTGCATGACTGTGTCTGGCATTGGCAACAGCAGAAACTGCAACATCTATAATGTGTTCGGCAGTAATAACATTTGGGAGTGCTAGCCCTGTTCCTTACTGACCTGGCATTAGCATTTTTGCTGGCAGATTCCACTCAGTTTTAGGAATTTTGATTTAAATTTGATTTTCTGAGTGAATAAAGCTATCCTATATACAATATTCTAAGGAATCCTTTCCATTCCCTCCAGCAAATACAGTTATAATTATGGCTGCTGTATAGAATTGCAGGATTATCAAAGTGTGCCAACAATTAATTAGCTTGTGTAGTTTTTTATCTCCTCCCAAGAAAGGAATCCACAAACATTGTCCTACAATATGGACATTTCAATAAGCAGAATTTTCAGATTCACTCCTGTTCAACACTGTGTGGACTAACGCCATGCAGCTGAGATTCTGCAGCCCTTGATAACTGTTAATAACTGCTCAGTAATTAATATGAGGCAGGCTGAATGGATATATATGCCTTCTGTGAACTTTGGTAACTTAAGATGGAGACTACCATTGGCCCACTAACAGATTTTGAAGTAGGAAAAATGTGTAAGGTTATGCAGAAAAACAAGAATTTCCAAGAATAGTTGGAAAAAAAGAGAGAGATACATCGGCTTACCCAAAGTCAGCAGTCAGAGTGTTAGGAGGAGGCTGTAACCTGACTGAAAGGGCACTGATCAAAGTCACAGGGAAAACTCAGTTGTTTAAGTACCCAGAAGGACTTCATTCCCTTCTTGATTGGAGAGTATCTTTGACAGCTCATTCACTGCCTGATAAAGCACATCCATCCAAGCTGCAGACTGAAAAATACAGGACTACTATGGAGGCCCACCAAAGGAACTAAAGACATGAAAGAGCAAAAATGTACTATTTTTCCAGTCAGGCAAAGGTTGAAAACCAGATGCTTTCAGAACTGACCACCGTTCAGAAGAGACACCTAACCCAGACAGACAAAAGGATCAGAAACCTGTGAATAAGAATAACAGATCTTAGGTATAAACGTGCTAAATCACTTTAAAAGAAGTTGAAGCTAAGCAGAAATGTCTTGCATTTGTGTAGACTAAACTGGTCATAGCTGTAGCCATAGGAATAAAAAAAAAAATCAATCCCTTAATCATCTGAGCAGTTGGCCACAATGAGTGAGCAGGTTTCAGCCTCCTGTAGCACACTTCAGATAAGGTCTTTCAGTTCTATTTCAGAAAAATATTAATTTTTTTAGCAAAGTCCTATGTTCTTTCTTCATGGAAGCACATGAAAATACACCTATCTAGAGATAAACACATGTTCAAGTACTTCACTGGAAAAAAAATTCATTTAGGCTGCAGGTGACTAACTGAAACAAATAGCAGGGCTATCCTTGGGTAGAATAAAAAAGTGGAAAAAAAAGAAACAACAAAAACCAGTTATGTGAAGCTACAACATTAAGATCAGACTAAGCAGAGTTTTCTGAAAGAAGAGATAGTTAGTAGTCATAACAACAACAGTGGTAGATAAAGTACAATCTCTTTATAAGGATGTTTAGAAACTCCAACATGAAAATACAAGAAAATGGAATCCAAAGAGATTAGGAAAAGAGTGTGCAGGGGATCCATGAAAGAAAGGAAACAACTATGCATCCCATGGGCCTTTCAGGAAAGCTGATGATGCAGCTAAAGGAGAAGGCTCTGCAACAGGAAGGGCACACCTGGAAAGAGGGTGGCAAGGACAGCTCTTCACAGCCAGGCAGACAAAACTCCCCTCAGAGGCCTTTGGGCAACTGGACCCTCTAGGTTTAAGAGTAACAGGAGATCATTCACATGACCATGAGAAAATGTACCAACTGGGAATGAAGTCTGGAGCCCCCTCACTGGATATGCACTTCCACCAGTAGTGTAAAATTAGTGTGACTAATTTTACAGAACAGACTGTCCCTCGGCCGAGGGGCAGCACTGCCACCCTGCATCCAGGTGCTGCCTGTGCATCTGGCATCCTTAGGAACAGCTCAAGTCCAGGATAAGGAAATGATACATTTAATTTTGCAAGACTAATAGTTGATATTCACCCATTAGATCTTCTGCCTTGGTTTGTTGAATAAGGCGGCTTTAACACCTCTGGATGCTTTCAAATTGTTTTGTATTGCCAGAGTGGTATAAAAGTACTTAGTATGACAGAGATTTAAGCCAGGAATGTGTAACAGGAAAGGCACAGACCTGTTTGGAAGAGCTACAGTACCCACGGCGCACACAGGAGTAAGTCATGCGCTGGCACTCAGCTCGCAGACAGGTGTGCCAGCTGCCCGGTGACATTATCATTCTTCCAGTTGCTCCTTACCACTCCTCTGCCGAGAGTTTCCACCCCCGCAGCTCTGTTGGCAGAAGGAATTAAGTGAGCACTCCCTCGTCTGCTTCCACCAAATCAGATGGATTAGTCAACAAAGAGGGTTTAAACCAACCTGCTCCCTTTGCCTGAAGCAAATGAAAGTGCTCCTCAACAAACCTTTTTACCAGCTGAGCTACGGCAGCAGTAACGGCAGCATTGGAGGGGAAGTGTGAAGGTGCAAACTGGCAAAGCCTTCGAGTGGCACAGTTACATCTGGTACACACTGTTGTCCAGAGATTTATAAGGAAGCACAAGTTATAGCATCTTACACACACAACACCTGTCCACATGTGTATGTTATTCTTCAGGAAATACAAAGTTAATGCAATTACACTCAAAATTCTTCCACATGGGCTAAATTAAGGCACATTATCTCATATTTGTTGTGTGCTAAGAGCATGCAAGACATTCTCAGACAATGGATGAGGTCACAGCATGTGATTATGCAAAATTAAGAAATTGACCTGAAAAGATTGTGATTTACTTTTCCAAATATCACAAGGTAATTCCAAGAGGAATTATTGCACAAGCTCAATTTGAGTTCAATTTATCTCAGAAACAGCTGCCAAGTTAGTCCAAACATTCTGCTGACACAACCAATGTGAGAGTTTCTACTAATAGGAATTACACTTTCAAGTGTTCTCCAATTGTAATCTGGAAACAAGGATTGTGAAATGACCAGATATGCCCGTGCCAGGCTGGACAGCAATGAAATTCCAGCACACACAGCTCTTCCCAAGACATTCAGTGCTCCCTAGCCAGCTGAACACGTGCCACCAAAATCTACTTTGGTATTTGTACTTCAGTGACACCTGAGCACATAGCATAAGCAGAACTGCAAACTAAGGATGGCATCAAGGTTTCTGAGTTCTTCCTCATTAGCTTCGATCACTGTACTCTCTTCCTGGTACTTGTGCTGTGGAGTAGCAGAGTTCAATCTACAAAGTGACAGCTTATACTGTTTATTTTCTGCTATGATCTATTTTTCCACTACTACTGGAGTATCAGGAAAAATGTGCACTTGTTCCTGCCTTGGTAATGAGGCTCCAATTCCAATACATTCACTTTCCTGTGTGATCCCAACAGCAGAGAAATGCTTTTCCTTGAGAGGCAAGAGCACCTTTTCTCCTATCAGTCAACTCCCAGCTTCCAAAATCCCTCAATATGCAGGAGTATTTAAACTGATACTTTCACATGCCCAGGAATATAGATCTCATAACACAAAAATCATGTTAGTGAGCCTTGAAAGTTCTTTAAAAGAAATCTTGAATCTTCCTTACTGAGTACCCAATGCAGAGATGCCGACTCTAGGGATAAGACAACAATCCATCAGTTTCAGAAGCTATCTTGGAAGAGTCAGCCTCATCATGAAAGTGTTTCTTAGGTCACAGTAGGAATTGCAGGACACAAATCATTCCAGTTATAATATGGTATTAGTATAATTTTTGTTATCAGTAGCATTTTTGTTGAAAATGCTTATGATTGGTATGCACTGGCATGGCATGATGTTTCTCATGGCATGATCTATTTCTCACTCATTTCTGTAAGAGTTAGATCAGACTTTAAGTACTCTCCTCAGCTGCAACAAAAGGAGACACTGGATGTGTGTAATGAAGACACAGGCCATGGTGGGGGGCTTGGAATTATGTGATACTTAAGGTCCCTTTCACCATTCTATGATTCTATGGATAACATGCGGCATCAATCATGCAAGTATGAGAATTTAATCCTCAGAGTCTTGCACAACAGGTTTTATCATCTAAAAGCAGAATATCCTACGCTTTTGTGTGGGAGCTTGCAATTTGTTCACTGAAGGCCTAATTCAGCAGTATATACAAACACACATTTTAAAGTTTTGGTAGAGTGAGCTTTAAGTAGTATTACATATGAAATACATTATGAAATACAAGTGATTATATTAATCCACAAAGGAGTTTTGTAAACCATTCTACCCACATATATATATACAGCTGGAGTGATGAACAGGATTTATGCGATGCTCACTCCCTTTTCACAGCATTATGACCATTTATTTTTAAGTATTGAACAAAACAAAAATAAGTGACAAGTAATGCCTTCCTGGACAGTGTCCCCTGCACAAAGTACTACCAGTGACTGGCAGCTGCATAGTTATATTTGGATTTTTCTAGATTTGGAGCAGAATGCCACACTGCAATAGTGTATGTAGCATTGAGGTATCAATTATTAATTCTGTTGTCTTGTGTGAGGCACTGGCTTTTCATTTGCAGGAAGCTGAATCAGTTTACGTTTCTTCCCAACTGAACAGTGGAAGATTTCTACATCTTTCTGTAACACAGGAGAAAGAAGCAGAAAGAACCAAAGGACTATCAGAAACATAAGGTGAGGAAGCTCCATGTTGTGTCTGGAGAACTAGATTTCAGACTGAATAGAAGAGCATTTTCCATCTACAATACTAGGAAAGTTAACCTCTAAAGATTTCTTACCTACACTCCCATAGAAGAGTATAAAAGCAAAGATACCCTGGCTGTTGTCCAAATGAATGAACTTTGGCAGTAAACGCTACTGGCTCTCAAGAGACTGAGGGTGAAAAACGTAAGTTAAAAAATAGCAGCATGTGTACATCAATAGTTATTTTTTAATTATGAGCCTTAGCAGCATGTGGGCTTGTCAGGGGAACTGAAAAGCTGAAGAAGAAACTGCAATGTTGTTACAAAATAAATCCATTTTTGCTCCAGCATCTCAGGATGCTTTTGGAAATACTTTGTCCTACTACGAACACAATAGAAAACTGCATTTGCAACAAAGCGGTCTGAAAATGAGAATTTCTGCTGTGAAGATAAAGTGGTTTGCAAATTTTTGCAAACTACTCAGCAACAAAAAGCATCATGCAAAAGTTAAGATTACCTAGAGACCTGTGTCTATGAAGACACTCCATGAAGTGTAATTAATAAGCAGACCAATGCAATCTTGATTCTAGCGTGGCAGAGCCATTATAGAACAATTGAATTAGCAACAATGATCCAGCTATGTTACCTTTTCTGAGAGCACTGCTCAGTGGCGGAATCCCTCATAGTGAGCCGACAACAAAGGCACGATGAGACCATTTGGGAGGAGCTACTGCAAAAGCTCAGTACCCGGGGAGAGTCTGAGAGGGTGTCTCTGAGAAACTTACTGTAAGGTTGGCCTGCTTTGAACTGAGTGAACTTGAGGCTTCCTCCAATCTAAATAATTTCATGATTCTGTATTGATTTGTTACCACTGGAGATTACCTGTTGCAATCAAGTAACACCTACTGGCACTTCAGAACAGAAGCCCTACAGTTCCTTATCCTACCATTCCTCCTATGTGTTTGGCAGCTCATTCCTGGATGCTCACGGAATAGGTTTTTAACAGACCAGTCCAGGGTGCACTTAATGTTCCTGGAGATCACAAGCAGCCTGCTCCGTAAATGTGAATCCCAGCAGGGATTCTTCCTGCAAACTCTCTGAATATACTCACTGCCATCTGCACTGATTTAAACATACAGTGAGAAAGAATCTATGCCACAAAATATTTCTTTAAAAACAATATAAAATGGGTAAGAAATTCTAATGTGGGTAAGGTCTGAGTTAGCTGACAAATGCCGACAGGTGAGAATCAAGTCACAGGAATGCAAAATTATGGATACATCACAAAACTTAAAACTTTTTGAAGTACAGGACTGTTTTGTGCTGTATGGAGGCTGTATCATGGGAACCGTTCACTTCAATGGACCCAGACCTGAATCATTATCTCCACCCTGTGCCCCAGCGAGGCACGGCAAATTTAAAAATTCTTTTACTCCCATCATTCATCCGACTCTTTGCTTAGATTTAGACCATTTTTGCTCCTCTCCCAGAAATCTGATACTGCCTGTTACAGCTTCTCTGTTTCTCCATGACTGACTGTCCTCTCCTCTCCCCCGAGAATTTTAGAAGTATTTTCCCAGAATATAAATTAATTTTCTACCAAATATCTCCTTTTCCCAAGCAATTATTTGGAAAGAGGAAATCATTCTGGTTCATAGAACTTTTATAGTATTCTTGCAAAGTCTTCTCAGAAGCTTAAGGCCGGCTGTCCCAGACCACTGCCTATTTCCAGGCCAAGACACAGGGAGTCGTGGTTTTTTACTACGTACATATATGTATGAGCATTACATGACACCGACAACATGGCACTTCTTCAGCTGGAAGACTCCATCATCCTCCCTCTTTAAGATATTTTGTTATCTGTAGTACTGGATCTGACTAAGTGTTCTTCATAGCGGCTGGATGTGCTGTCATTGCAGAACGGCATCGGACCGAGGCCTTTTCTCTTTCTTACTCTGTTGCCCCAGTGAACAGACAGGGGGTGCCACGTAGAGGGGCAAGTGACACCACTAAACCAAGGACAGCAGTACTCCATGCTGCGTTACATCGTGCTCCCGGGCAGAGAGGGAAATTAACCATCTTCTTCTTGGGAACTGGCATACCCCTGGGGAGTGGACAGCGACTGCCTGAGCACTTGTTCTGGTTTCCTTCTCTCTCATTTTTTCACATACTAAGCTATTCTGTACCCTGACCTACGAGTTTCTTTGCTTTTCCCTTTTCTGTTTTTCCCCCACACTGGGCGTGGGGCAGAAGTGAGCAAGGGGCATAGTGAACAGGTTGCCCAGAGAGATAGTGGAGCCTCCCTGTTATTCAGGAACCGTCTGGAAGCAATCCTGAGCCATGTGCTCTAGGCTGACCCTGCCTGAGCAGGAATTTTGGCCCCGATGGCCCGCTGTGGCCTCCCGGCTTTTCCCATTCCGTGATTCTGTGCAGCCCGCCGGGGTCACCCCGCAGCACCTGCCCAGGCCCCTCCCGACCGCTCCCGCCCCGCGGCGGCACCGCGCGCGCCGCGCCTCGCGCCTCACGCCCGGCAC
>VZSE01005858.1:1437650-1462327 GCA_013398275.1 Promerops cafer | reverse complement strand
CGCCTCGGCGGCGGGGGCCGAGGCCTGGGAGCGGCAGGACCCCGAGGCGCTGAACGGGCGCGGGGCGGACGAGGAGGCGGAGCTGGAGGGGCTGGAGGCCGAGGAGCTGGAGGCCACCGCCGCCGAGGAGAAGGAGCTGCTGCTGCCCCAGGACGCGGCGTCGCCCCCCGCCGCCACCGGCCCCATGTTCGCCGAGAGGAACCGCCGGACTCTGGCCTTCCGCGGCGGCGGGGGGCTCCTGGCCGCCCACCCCGCCGCCAACAATGGCTGCGAGGCCGCGGCCTGGCCGCGGAAGCACTTCAATGGGCGGGGGGCGGACGAAGAGATGGAGCTGGAGGGCGCGGAGGGACTGGAGACGGAGGGGCTGCTGGAGGGCAAGGAGCTGGTCCAGGACGGGGGTTCGCTGAGTGACAGCAGCGACGACGAGGAGGACGGTGAAGGGGGCAGCCTCGGCGACGGCAGCGGCGCCGAGGGCGGCAGCTGCAGCAGCAGCCGGCGGTCGGGGGGCGACGGTGGGGACGAGGCGGAGGGCAGCGGCGAGGGGGAGAGCATCCGGCACTTCCCGCTGGCCAGGCCCAAGTCCCTGCTGCAGAAACTGCACATCTCCTTCCAGGGCTCCTGGCTCAAGGAGTTCCCGTGGCTCTACTACTGCCAGGAGACCGGCCTCATGTCCTGCGCCTGGTGCACCGCGGCCGCCGCCGCTGCTGCGCCCCCCGAGCTGATCATGTCTGGCGCGCCCCTGCCCGGGGGACATGACGAGCTCTGCAAGGGCACCCGCAACTACAAGCGCACCCTGCTCCTGCGGCACCACCTCTCCGCCGAGCATCGCCTCAACGAGCCCGGCATAGCCGAGCAGGTACGGCACGGCACGGGACGGGGAGGGGGCGACGTGGAGGGAGGGAGGGGCAATCCCGGCCTCCCCTTTCGCATAGGTGAGGTTTTCCTGTGCTCACGTGTGTGAACTTCTTTAAATGGCTGCTCGTGGTTGTTGTTGCCCGGCGGGCCGGACGCGCTGCGCTGCTCTCGCTCGCCGCGTCCAGAGCGGGAGACGAGCCCCCTCTGGGATTTGGGGTGACTCTCCCGCTGGATGAGGGCAGGCACACAAACACAGCACGAGCTGTTCGTGGCTGTATTCCGTTCCCGTTATCCGTCCGGCGCTGGCGGGTGCCGCTTTCATTAGTTCATCTGTTTATCTCGTGAAGATAAACCAGCGATGTGGGAAAAAAGTTGCGTACGAATCCCAGTGTTACAGCACTGATTTAAATACGCTCGTTACAACTTCCTCCTGCGGTAGAGGCGGAGGGAGGGCAGTGTCCGGCCAGCGACCGCTTGTGAAATGGGGACTCGGCGGCGTGAAATTGGAATCGCTCTGCCGTGCTTAGCGGTGTGGCCCCGGTGCGCTAATCGGATAACTCCGTGTATTTAAGTTCCTCGCGCTGAAATCTTTCTTTCCCGATTGCGTTGCTTTAGATTGAGTTGCTGAGCAAGAAGTCTGCAATCGCTTGGTGTGTGTTTGAGATAAACATGTGGTTTCCTGAAAGCCGTGTTACTGTGCCAGCGCTCCTCTAACGCTGTAGGAGTAGTGAAACTCTTCACGTTCCGCGCTGAACTTCAAATCACTGTGTTTCTTGGCTGCTTTCACGAATGAGGCAGGGCTTGCCTTAGAACATATGTGGATGAAAAGCCCCTAAAGAATACTCGTGTTGGATCTGCAGCCTTCTGCAGCCTTTTCTCCTAGGGATGCCTACACTGCTGAAGTTCTGCTCGATCGCTTCGCTGGCGTTAAACTTGCCTGGGGGCATTCGCTAAGTGTTGCTTCAGGTTAGGCTAGTCCTTGAATTGTTAGGCTGTTAGCCGCAATTAATTGATTAGTCACTCCGTTTTTCTGCATTTAGAATTCAGTTTTAATTAAAACACCCAACTTTGTTGGGTAGCTTTATTTGGAGTCTGAAATGTAATGCGGTAGTTAGATTGAGGTTATTGCTTGAGCACTCTAAGGAGCTCAGGGTACCTTGGACAAGAGCTACTAGTCAAATGTTAGGGCAGGATATCAGGATTACAGGATGACTTATAAAACGTTAGGTGAACGGTAGTTTTCTTAGAACTACTTGGAAAATGTATGCAAGTTTTATGTGAAGCTGTTGCAGGGCTGCAAGGGAAACCTTATGGCGCATAAATAGTGGTTATCCAAAATATTATTTTTGGATTTACAAATGCAACATTCACCTTCAGGATGATTAATACTACTTTTTCAGTGAATGTAGTTTTATAGCAGCTACTGTTACAGATGTTTTGTGGTAGTAGGTCATGTTATCAGTTTTCTTCAGTCTTTGGGGGTTTGCTGTTCACTCTGCAGTGTTTTAGCCAAACTTGCTTTCAATTAGTTGTTCCTAATTAAGAAACTTTCATTCTCTAGTTTCTTTTACTTCTTCATATCTTTAAAAATGTTCCAGTTTTGCATAATGCTATTGCACCATGTTCCTTGCCGTCTTGTTGCCTAGGTTCTACCTTTGAGTTGTGAATGATTACTCTCTAGAAGTATGTTCTGTCACTGTGTAGCCTCCTGTGTTAGTGGATGCTGCTAATCCCTGCCACACTTGGAAGCTTCTCTCTCTCTGTTTTAGCTGTATTTAAATAAAAGCTATTCTGAGCATTTTTTTCCCTACTCAGTTAACTGGTTTGTTTTTTTTTTCTTTCTGTCCTCTTACCCTGAGTCTGTTGTAAAACTGTTAAATATCGGGAGGGTGGAAGGGAGGAGAGAATATTGGCTTGTTATCACAGTAGCCTACAAGTTAATGTAAGTATGTATTTGAAGATTGTGTTTATTTGAAGACCTTTCTTTGTCATGGGAATATTTGTAAAAATGAATCTCTGCTTTTATACCACTGGTAGTTTAAGGAAAAATATTTGAAGTAACTGTGATAATAAATGAAACAGTAGGATAGATGAGTCAGTGGTTCTTCTGCACTGTACTAAAGATAAGGTTGAGACAAAGGTAGCTGTGAAGAGATTGGTTTTTTGTTTTTTTTTTAGTGGAAAACAGTGCTTTGTGCATCCTTCTGCAATTACATTTCAGTTAAAAACTTCTCAGGAGGGAAGGAATTGCAGTTTTTCAGGAGTCAGTGTAGTTTTCTTTGTGGCACACTCTCATGTTACAGTTGCTTTATCAAAAACCTGATTAAAAATCTCTGTTTTCTTTCCCTTCTATGTTTAATTTGCGTATCCTTTCATACTCTTAATGGCACTTGAATTTCTTTTGATACATATGTTTAAATTAATACCAAAACAATAGCCCCATTTTTTTCTAAATGCCATGATACCAGATACTTGGAACAAAAGTAGGTAATTTGTACCCTGACCGTATTTCCAACATACATAATGAGGCAGCAAAGCCGTTTAGATTTAATGAAACTTGGGAGAGATCTTTCAGCCTTTGTGTTAGAGACAGCACACATGTATTATGGACTTGACAAGCCTCAACTGCAGGGCATGTTTAGCAGCTGCTAATAAACATATGGCATAGTGCCACCACTCAAGTGCAGAAAGGAAATTGTAGGTGTTAAGACAGTAAAGCAGTGGAAATTTCTATAGGTCTGTTGGATATTATACTCGTGAAGAAATGAGTAATGATTTCAGTTTATTTTTGGGATACATTTAATTTGGAATGCCAAAATACATCACAAGTGGTTGCAGCTGCTGTAATTCAAGGGTATTGAGCTGTCAGCCGATGCTTCTTTCTAAGACCATATTCTTGAATCTTTTTCTATTCTAGTTTTTAAAATTTTTCTCCACATTAAAGTTTAAGGAAATCTTTAATCATCTTGAAACTACCTTTGCTTTTTAGTGAACAGACTATTGTGTTGCAAGAATCTTAAGAAATGGATGCTTACTGGGAAATCATGGCAGAATATTTTAATTCTTTGATGAATTTGGGTCCATAAGATGCAGATTTATTGGCTGCTGGGGATTCCTCCCCTCAAACCATCTTCTTAAAACATTTTCTTTCTGGACATAATTTAAAGCCAAGCTTTGGAAATACTGCCAGAAAAGCTTTCTCCAGTCTAACAGGCATGTTGGTTTAAAGCAGAAGCTCTCCAAAAGGAGGAAGGCCTTTGATGTGTTATTTTTTCCATGTGAACTGGAATTGTTTGCATTATGTGAGCAGTGATGAATGGAAGTCATGCTTCAGATGTTAGAGTTACATTATGGTGTTCTAAGTTAACTTCTTGACTTACTCTTAGCAGAGCAAAGGAGTTGAGGAGGAAGTCAGGCCTCAGAGTAAAGACTGTTACTTAGTGTATTTTCATGTAGTGTTTGTATCAAACCACAAACTACTCAAATCAATATTAGGCAATTAATGAAATAATTTGAAATTGCTGAGTTGTCTGTGAGTGATGCTGTGTGTGTACAGTAACAGTGGAGCATTGTGTGCAGCTGATGGGACCATATTTTGAGATCATCTTCCTCTGTAGCTGCATGTGGTTAAGAAGCTACTGATAGCTTACTTTTTTAGAAGATCCATTTACTAGGGTAAGAATTAATTTGAGGGCACAGGGAACTGCTGCAGAGCAAGATGTGGTATGGGGACGGGATTAAAAATGTGGCATAATTACTTTTCATATACATGCAGCTGAGATGGAATCTGTGGTTAGATTGGTTTGGGTTTTTCTTAATTCTTCCTGCCCTCATTGTTTTTCCTCCCAGGGACAGAATATGCTGATGGAACAGTAGGAGAAAGAAAACTAAACAAACTAAACTTCTAGTAGCAGGTTTTGATCATCTGTTTCTGTTCCTGTTAGCTTTTGGGCAAGTTTAATTAATGAATTATACATATAAAATAGTAATTTATCTTTGTGTGTATTCGGGAAAGTCTATTTGAAACCGAGCACAATATTAGTTTCCTTAAGCAGTCTCTGTTCTGTTACTTCTTAATCTTACCCACAGAGAGAAGTTTTTGACTTAGAACACTGGAGATTCCACAATTTGAAATGCAATTGTGCTGATTTTTATCTTTTATTTCTTACTAGTGTTTATTAAAGGATGAGGTGGTTTGGTGTTGAGGTAACTGAGTTGATGAGAATATGGGGTCTGTATTCTGAAAATATAATTGACATCTAAACAAATATCAGTCGTTTGTTGTTCTCATTAGAAAAACAGAACCCTTATGATGATGTGTCATGTAAGTAACAGAAGTTTGCAAATACACTTTTTCTTGTAGTTGTTTTCTTGCACCTTGCCTCCTGTTGAACTGTATTGTGTTTTTCTGTATCAGTGTCTAAATCTCTCAAAGTAATATTATTTTATTCATTTTTCTCATAATAAATGTCAGTTCTACTTGTCACACTTGGTCTGCCATAGACTTGATAACTGTTCAGGTGTCAGGATTTCATTTGAGTTGTGGCACAAGGGTTAACTCTTGTACCATATCAGCAATAAAACAGTTGCTTTTAGTACTGCAGTTAGTTTTAGAAACATTTATGCACCCACTTCTGTAAAGCTATAATACTAATTAAAACTGTAATACTGATTGATCTCTTTCTCCAACACGCACCCCTAATACATTGGACACAGGTTGCATAATATCTCATTTTTCCACTCAGACTTCTGGTCTTGTCATAATGAAGATTTCAGTCTTTCTTTTCTGCAGCAAATTTGTGATCTGCAGCTCCTCCTCACCATGCTGGCTTGTCCTATTCTCAGGAAATAAAAACCTGAAATTGTAAATATAAATATATTTTTTGTCCCAGCTTGATTGGGTATTTATACTTGCTCACTTAAAATATACTCTATCTCCATTATTTAATCAGACATTTGTCAAAAGAAAAGAACTGCTGCAGGTTGTTTTTTTTAAATTTTATGCAGTGTTTAATGTATTCTCAGAGAATGAAATTGGCAGCTGTCATAGCATCTACCTAACATTTACTGTGTGAGGTTCAAGTCACTGATGATTGACGAGCATGGCAACACTTTAGGGTACCGTAGTTTTCATCTTAATCTGATCTAGTGTCAGTGTAATTGGTGTTTTGAAACTATGCAGTGCTTCCTTGCTAAAGTGACAGGAAGCTAGTCCAGAACCAAAAACTGCTGAGGACTTAGAGTGACAGCCTTAGCTGTCCCACATCTGGAGCAAACTGGTTCACAGCCTTGATCTGAGGTAGTACTTGGGGTGTGTCAGAAAGTACACAGAAAAAATTAAGATGAGGTTGGGCAAAGATCTGTTGCTTGTTTTCACATAAAAGCTTAATTGCTTTTATTTCTTGCTCTTCAATGAAGTGTTTTTCTGGGAAGGGTAGAGATTCAGAAGCAACTTGAATGTGACAGCAAACTGAAATTTCTGTGCAGGAGATGCTGAAATGGCACGGTTTCTGTTTTGGTTATACTGAGCTTTATTTGCTGCTTATCGATGTAAACACCATTTTAGATGTAGTTACAGCCTCAGTTGTCTTTCCAGTGATTCACACTGGGATTATAAATTGAGGTGAGTACTGATTTAATCCACTAATACTTGTGAGGTGGAAAGTGACTTTTTAAATATATGTGGCTGGTTTCTGCCAGAGTCCCAAATTAAGAGTAGTACTTTCCTGCAATATGTATTTTAGCCCCAGCATAGCTTATGGGCTCATGACAGTGCTAGCATTACCTTCTTAATACTGATTTTGACCTGTAATGTTGAGGCAGATGAGCTTTAACACCACCTCTACCTCTGTAATCAGTGAGGTGTTTTAGGAGATGAGAGAAGAAAATAATGATTTGGCTTGGAGCTATCCAGTTTTGAACTTTCCTTGTTTGCTAGGAAAGAAGAATCTTGGAGATCTAGAATGAAACAGACCGTCCTTGTTGCTGTTCTTGATGGCAGCATATGTCAACCCATATAAGTATGGTCTGAAATATGCCAGTCTGGGTTTTCTGCTTTCTCCTTCCTGCTGCTTTGTAGCATCTCTGAATCATCTTTATCTAAACATGAGTTAGAAGTCGTCTTTGTGCTCTAAAATCTGACCTCTCCCTGTCTGAACTAATCTTTAATAATGAATTATGTCTTGGTGTTGGATTGTCTGAAAATATCAGGTATTAGCAAAATTTTGAAGCTGTGTTTGAAATCACATTTTAAAAAGGTTGTGTGTGTGTCGTAAGTATAGTGCCAGTGTTGCCACTGGAAGTTTGGGAGGCTTATTTCAGGAAAGTCTGAGTTAAGTATTGTAATGGAAGCTTAAGTCGGGGGTTTTTTTGTCATCTGCAGTATTTTGTCTGCTTGTCATGTGATACACTGTTTAATCCTAAACCTGCTGCAGTTAAAAGGCAAAGGGTAAATACTTAATTTGTAAAACTGTGTAAGAAATATATTTGCTGTTACATCTACTTTAGCAATATGTTTTCTTTAAAACATTCAAGACAGATTGGGACAAACAGACCTAATCTATGTATTCATATCTCAGCATAGAGAAAATGTTGAATCACTTATCAGGATTCTGCTTAATTGTTTAAGTGGAGATTACTGGGGAAGAACAAGGGATTGGATACGTAAGAATCATCTAGTTAAATCTTTGGAAAGAGAGGCTCCTGAATCTTTAATATGTGTGGGTTAGGAATAACAAGTACTTCACACTCAACTATATATTTCCTTACTTTTGGCTGAAATTCCCTTCCTTTGCTCTCAAGGCAAATCTAGTTGTTTGTTTCAAACTTGGGGGTGGAAGGTGCAGAATGAGAGCATGATTTTTGGTTTTGAGAAATACCTTGTTAATTATATGTTCCTGTCTGCCTTTGTGACCAAGAACATGAATAACAAAAAAATAGTTTGATTAAAATTATCTTCTTTAGTTTATTTTCATATCCTTATTATAGTGCTGAAGAACTAAGAGAGCATTTATTAAGATCTAATTATGTTTGTGCGGTTTTTTTAATTGCAGGAGGCAGAGTTACCATCAGAACTGAATAATGAAGGATACTGTGATTTTAACAGCAGGCCAAATGAAAACTCTTACTGCTATCAGCTCCTGCAAGAGCTCAACGAGCAGAGGAAGAAAGGCATTCTTTGTGATGTTAATATTGTGGTGAGCGGGAGGGTCTTCAGAGCTCACAAGAACATCCTGGTTGCAGGCAGCCGCTTCTTTAAGACTCTGTATTGCTTTACAAACAAAGAAAGCCGTAACCAAACCACTGTTACCTATTTAGACGTTGTTGCTGTTCAAGGTTTTTCTGTCATCTTGGACTTCTTATATTCTGGTAACCTCGTGCTTACGAGCCAAAACGCCATTGAAGTGATGTCGGTGGCCAGCTACCTTCAGATGACGGAGGTTGTCCAGTCCTGCCGCAACTTCATTAAAGATGCCTTAAACATAAGTATAAAGTCAGAAGCTCCAGAGACTGTTGTAGTGGATTACAACAGAAGATCTGTTAGTAGGGATGGTTTATCTCCAAGGGATCAAAAAGTTGCCAGCTTCTGGGCAACACGAAACCTTACCAACTTGGCAAGTAGCATAAAAACGGAGAATGATCCCTACCCTATTGATGAGGGCCAAATGGAAAGCTACCAAATGAATGACTGCAGTTGGGTCCAGGACAGCTCACCTGAAATGGCTGAAAATGAATCTCAAGGTGAGGGAAAAGTTTTTGTGTGGAATGACATGGGTGCACAGGGACAATCAGTTCAAGAACCTGGAAAAGCAAGAAGGAAAAACCAAACTGCAAAGAGATTTATTTATAATATACCACCTAATACTGAAGAGAACTCTGAAGATTGTTCAGTGTTGCAGCCATCAGTCCCATATCCAGAAGAAGATTTGTCATTTATTAAAGAAGAAGCAGGTAAATATTGCTTAATGTCAGTTATGTCATTTGAAAATTAAAGTATTGACTGCAGTACCCGACTCTGTAACTTTTGTTCTTTATTTTCTAAATTATTATGCTGTATGAATAGTTGATGTATGCATTTGAAGTACTGTCATTTACCTGCCTCACTTCTTGATGAATTAATAGTTTTGAAAACGTACTGCAGTTTAGGAGCCAAGTTAGGGGTGGATTTGAGAAACAGCTGGAACAAAGTTCTTTACATGTGTCTTGTTTCTGAAGCAGTTTAAAATGTATGCCTGCTTCAAACATCAAGGAAATGTGGATGTCTCCTCCAGGGGCCCCGCTCTGCTCCTGCCCGCGGGGCTGGGGGACACAGACCAGCAGTAGTCCCGCAGGGGGCACGTGGGGCCCCACGGCTGTGCTGTGTGGTGCCAGCAGCGCCTGGACACTGCGGTGACACGTGCCAGTGCAGAGCAGTGTGGTACGGGACTGGGGATGTGCTTCTCCAGTACAAGAGACCTTCATGTGCTTAGTGAGTAGTGTGACACAGCAGAGCAGCTCTGGAGAAGCAGCTGTGCTGAGGAACACTTCTGCAAATGCTTCGGGGGCATTACTTATCTCTGGTCTTCATCTCTGAACTCTGGGTAGGTCTGCTTTAGCTTTACTTGGGAGTTGCACTTCTGAAGTGAATTTCCTGTACTTCCCTTACCGTCTAAGCTTTGTTAGACTGCACAGGATTCCTTCTGGCTGAACTGAGGATAGAAGCTGTGTTTCAGGAACATGACAGTCGCTAATAGGCCTCAGGTCCACAGCACCAGGTTAGATCTAGCCTAAGTGAAGCGCCTTTAGCTGCAGATAGTGGGGGATGTTGAGTCCTCAGCACCCCCACAACAATTCTGCTTGTGCTGGGCTATGCTACTTGCTCTAGTTGCAGTGCCATGAAAAAGGACAGCAGAGGGTCTGGAGCAAGAGCTGAGGATGTGTGTATTAGCTGCACAAAAACGAAATTTCTGACCCAATTTAGCATGTGATTTCTGTTGATGATTTATATGGGGTAAATATTCAATGTCTTTTACTGGTGGAAATGCAGAGAATATGCCTACTGTATGATAGCACCAACAACATAAATACATATAGATATAGTTGTTTGGATTCTGTGGGATTTTGTATGTGTGCTGTGAAGATTTCTTGGAGAAATAATGGAGGACATGGGCAGTGCAGTATGTTTAGTCCGTGTTTTGGGTTTTTTGTTTTTGTTTTGTTTTTTTTGTTTGTTTGTTTTTTGTTTTTTGTTGTTGTTGTTGTTGTTTGGGTTTTTTTGACAGAAGCACCAATGTTTCCAGTAACTTGTTATGCTAAAGAATTAAATTACAAAATACATCCATGTAGCATTTTGGTGAAAAGAACTGTATTGGAGACAGAGCATACTGAATATGTGTTGGGGTGTCTGTCTAAAACCATTGAAAGTTCTGTGACTGCAGGGGAAGTTTATTTTACTGAGTTCTAAAATACTAGTCAACTAGTGATCTCCTTGGTATTTTCAGAGCACAGCATATATGTTCCTAAGTACATAATTACATTTTCTTTCAATGTTAGAATTCTTTTGGAAGCCATATCTAATATTTTTGTAATAATACCTTCACTTTTACTAAGTTCTTGCATGCATATTGTTTGAAACAAGAAGAGTGACTGAAGTAGGGCTTGGTATAGCTTACTTTTCACCCATAGTCTGTTCTTCAGCTTTTGGTGTTTTTTCTCTTCTACTTGCAGCTCTCTTTCTTTGCTTCGCAGGTAGATTCCACTCTTAAACACTCTTCTTTTAACTGCTCCCTCTATGCCAAAGAAAAGGTGGAAGAGGGAGGAGTGGAGAGTTGGAAGAATGTCAAGAATGAGTTGTAGAGTAACCTGCAGGTTATACAATAACTTTTTAGTTTTGGATTAAATTTCTTGTGGGGATGAAAATCTACCAAAAATAATAGGCACTGAGAGGTAAAAATCCATAAGAAAATGCAATCTGGAATAGAAATAAGACAATTCTATAAGAAAAAAGATAAAGACTAATAAATTCTTACATTCAGAGCTAAGGAGTATGCTCTCCCATTGGTTGCTAAAAGGGAAAAACTGAGCTTCTACTATTATGCTTTGTCATGTTCTAATGGGGATAACAACCAGTGTTTGTGAAGTGTCAGTTACATGCAGAGTGAGTTTCTATGCCCTTGGTTTAGGTTTGGGTTGGTCTGGTGCTTTTGTGATGGGAAATAAATACTGTAGATATGGTGGAAGAGAAGCCTACTTAAGATCACTCCTCTCACTACAAAAATTTGTCCCTGAAGCTGCTTCCTTGAATTCTACAGTAAATGAATTTTCTGGTTGGGTACAGTTGGTAAGTATTAGATAATAAACAGTAAAAGCTTTCTGAAGCATCTGCTACCCCTCTTGTTCCAGTAAAGCAAACATGTTAAACTGCTCCTTGCTGAACATGAGTTTTTCTACACGTATCCAAGAAGGATATGTTAGCTGCTTCTTCCTCTCTCACCCTGTGTTGCCAGTGAGTTTATATTTTAACACCTTCCCTGTAAAAGTAGCACATTGGTGAGCTTTAAAGAAGCTTTAAAGTTAGGACAGATTTGAAATTCCTTGTACTGTCTTACATTTACTTACATTTTATGTAAGTTTTCAAGACTTCTCCAGTTTTAGCTATATTAATTAAAGTAGCTGTTTAACTAAAACATTGAATGTTACCACCTAGCTCAGTGTTTTCCCTCCTAGTTGATAATCTGCTAAAAAAGTCTTTTACTGTTTACAGCCGTCATTCATCCTACAATTAACCATTTACCATGGTGAAAATAACCATGCAGACAGTCAGCATATTATAGTCAGTGTTACAGTGTGTTACAAAAGTTCATAAAAGCTCAGTGAACAGAGTTCATCATATTCTTAATGTCTGTTCATGGGGTGGATTTGTCAATTTTTGTCACTTCTTGGGTATGTCTTTCATCTGGGCCTGGTATTTTTGTTGTGTTTTTTTTGTGGGGAGTTTTTTTTTGTTGTTGTTGTTTTCTTTTTGTACGAGTGTCCTATCCTCAGACTTCAGAACACAACTGTGAGGTATTGCTTATGCTTTCTGGAACTGACCTTGTTGATTTTTAGGAGACCTGCATGCAATATTCCAGTAGCTTTATGAAGCTACAAGTGTATAATTTGTTGCTGTGATTTTTCAGGCTAGATTATGCTGTGCTCTGTGTACTCTGGTGGGGGTGAGGGAGGGGATAACAAGTGCAGGATTAAAACAGCCCTTGGTGGAACAAGAGGAACAAGAATCCCTACTAATTTTGTAGGGATTTTTAAGGAATTTAATTCAGCTGGCTGTAGAAACAACTACTTTTCACAAGGATACAAACAGCAGCTAAACCTGCTTACAAAATTGTAGTGCTGGTCACAGGTTTTGTCATGATGCAAGGGAGGAGCATAACACAGCTTGATTAGGGCTTTACAATGAAGACAGGTTTCTTTGTATTTGAAGAAATCAAGATTGATGGATTTATCAGGACACATGTATATTTCTTGTAGGGATAAACACCGCTTGACTAACTGTGTTATAAAATAAAAAAGAATTGTATATTTTTCCTACTTCTCCATGGTACTATAACTTTCAGTCAGATTTTCTTTAGACCTCAAGCTGATACCCTGATTAAAAGATATAAGTTCCTTGGTAGACCTTAACCGCTTTATTTGCCCCATTCCCTATGTAATCCAGTATTGAAGGTGTCAAAGGTTTTTAGAAGTCATTTGAAAACACTGTAATATCTGAGGGTCAACCTCTTCCCCATTCATTAAATTTACCTCTCGCAGGGATCATCCCAAAGACAAGCATATCCTCTCCTCACATTCTCACAGTATGGTCTGTCACTGAGCCAATTTGCTTTTTTTTTTTTTTTTTTTGTTAATGATTTGGGGAAGAAGGTTTTGTGGTATCTATGGATCTTCTGCGCCTGAAAATCCCTTTGAGTCCCAGTGCAATGCATTGACTTGCTAGAAACAGTCCATGAGAACAATTAACTCCCCCACAAATAAATGGTCTGCATGAGGAAAGTTCTTTACTTTCTTGTGTTTCACTGGTATAGTTGTTGGAGGATATCAGCAAAATAGCTTTCACTTTCTTGGGAAGGAATTTTTCAGGGAAGGTAATCAAGTTGAAAAGCAAGTGGATAATATATTTGGCATCAGTTGGTGGTCTGTTGTCAGGGGTAGTAGATGCTACTCCATAGTCATGGCAATATACCACTTTTTCATGAATGAAAAATAGTAAAAATTGGGAGCAATAGATAGAGTATGAGTAAGATTGCGTTGGCAGAATGTCTTAAGTATGTCTGAGCCCTCTGTTGCAAGAGGCAGTTGAGCAGTAATGTGCTTCCGGAATAAGCCTTTTTAGAAGAAGCAAGGTTAAAGATGTACGAAATACTCTGGGAACAAAGGGAGTGCAAGATACTTTTTCCCCCCCTTCCTAGTATGTCAACCTTGGCAGTACTGTTTCCTCTGTCATGTTACCTAATATAAAGAACAAATCCAGCTCTCTAATAGCAATCCAGATTGTATCAGTAGATTACCACTGCTTTCTTTACAATCCTTGAAAGCTATGGCCTAATCGCTTATCCTGTCTACGTTGTCTTTTTTAATTGCTCTAGATGAGCAGTCAGTATCAAAAAATACAGTGAAAAATAGTATTTCTTTTTCTCTTATTTTGGCACTGTTTCCAGTGCTAATATATGTAAAGCAAACAGAAGTTAAGTTCACTGCAAACAGCTGTATCTAATGGAGAGTTTTGTGTCTTGTCCCTCAATGCACCATATGTATGTCCTTTTCTATAATGACCTGTTCAGTGCCTTCTGTCAGTGAACTTCTCATTATTTCTCATATGGTCTCCTACTCAGTAAGGTATCCTTTTCTGCATATCTCTAGTTGCAGAAAAAGAGTGAAATTTGTCAAACTAAGGATGCTTCTGGCTTAGACATGTTCTCTCTCCTGGTGGCGTACGCCTACCTCTTGCCTTCAAAACTGAAAATCATTGTATCTGGCTTCTGCTTATCCTTTTTCCTGGGAACAAATGCAGTAGAACATAAAATTCTTTCACAATGTTTTTGATAGCTTTTGTTGGTGGCGTAAAAGCCACACAACCATTTCATTTTGTTTCTCATGTTCCTTGTCTCTTCTCAGATCAACATAGTGTGAATTTTAGTGCTGATGGTTAATCAGCTTCCTTGTATTATTTCTTATTATTTTGGCTTTGCTTGTTGTTGATTTTTATTAAAGATCAGATTACTGATAGCCTTTTATCCATGCAGGCTAGAGGAATGGGTAAATGTTTAAGGTTAATTGACATTTGGATTATTAACTTACACATCTTAGAAATCAACTGAAGTGTAAAAGGGTGACTTTAGATCAGAGAAGAGTTGTGGTCACGTGGCTTGGTCTGGAGACACAGAATATTATTGCTTCTAATTAGCTTTTTTTTTTTTTTCTCCCAAAGATCTGCATTACCTGGCTATACTTTCCCCCTTTGCCCCCCATCCCCAGTCTACCAGTATGACTGCACCCATAGTTGCTTTCAGCCTTCTATCAAGAGGCTGTCATCTGGCTTTAAGTTGACCAGAACAAGTCAGATGATGATTATGTCTAGTTTTGCAAGCAGGTTTCAGGGGGCAGTAACCTGGGTGAGAGGAGAAATGGGAGAAGATACTATGAGCCACAGGGGTCTGTAAATATGTTGCGTTCTGGAAGCTTACCTGACTGTAGGCTCTATATCCAGCTGGGGAAGGTAGTAGAGGCTAGGTATTGCACTTCCAGCTTCCAGTCTGTGTGTAATTCAAGTCTATCCTCTTTGCATGAGCAATTAGACACTAAAGATGCCTTTCTCATGCTTTTGTTTTGAACACATTAAATGTGTGCTTAATCTAGAAAGCAGGTTTTATAGGTCAACGAATTATTCTAAGAATAAGCATTAGGTTTAATTATTATCTACTTAGTCATGTATACAGGGACTGAAGCATGGGTAGCAACCTCTTATCTCTTGTGGTATCTGTGCTTGTGTTCTTTCATGTTATAGTGGGTCTTCTCTTCCAGTTGGAGGTTGAAAGGTTTAGTAGCTACTGCCTCTGCTAGGTGACAGCTCTTAAATGTTTGGCTCTATGCTGAGTCTTGTGCTAAGATCTCGAACTATGCAGGGATTTGAGCTCCTAAGTTCCCTCAAATTTAAATACCAGCTGCGTACATGAATGTTCCTGGTGAGATTTAATTTCTGTTCCCTTAAATACAGAAGAATTGTCAAAGTGACAGTATTATAAAATGTGTTCAGCTTGGTCCATCTCTTACCTGTGGTCAGTCTTTGGTGTATGCTTATTCCAAAGGAAGCTACACAATGCTGCCTGTACACAGCCATTACATCTGTGTGCAGTAAAGACTTGTGTCTGTTGATCTTACAGATACTCATCCTATAGGTGAGGGAAAAGTGATTAAAATATTTTATTACTGACTGACCTTTCACTGTTCAGCTACAGTTCTAGTACAGGGAGAAAAATCCATAAAGAAAGGATCTAATACTTTAAACATTATAAAAGTAGGGGTTTTTTTTTCCTCTGCTAGATTTTGAAGCCTGCTGTAATTTGGAGGCTTTTAGCCTTAAGATCAAGTCATCTTTGCTCTTACCCAGACTGTACAACACTGCTTCCTCACTAATCCTTTCTTGTGTATTACAGAAGGGAGTCTTCCTCCTCACCTCAAAGGAATGTGTAGTTGGCATGTCTATAGGGTATCTGTGTTCTATTCCTTGAGCTGTTGAGATGCCATTGCTGGAGTCCATCACTCCAAATTAGTATAAGGGGTTCTTGCCTCTTTTGGACATAACAGAAATTATGTCAGTAATTAAAATTAGAGTCAGTAATTTAAAAAAATTTCCTCACCCCTTTGTGTTTCTTAAGGGAAAGGGAGATTTATTCCCTTCCCTCTTCTTTCTTTTATAGCAAAATAGGTAGTTAGATGAGCTAAAATACTGCTATTTCTCTTCATTCATTCAAACTCTGCTTTTTAAAAGCTCTGGTGGAATGCCTAATTTGGCAGTCATGATCCAGCTTTGCTTGTTGTTTGCCATTGTCTAATGGATAGGATAGAATTATAAGCTTCCTACTTGTTAAGTGATATCCTTTTGAATTGTTATCTTATGTTGCAGACCAAATCACTGCTGCCAATGGTAATGCTGCCTGAGCAGTAAATGAAACTACTGTGTCTCATGCTGTGAGGATTTGTAATCTGTAGTTTTTTCCAGTAAAACTGCAAGTTGGAAGTGTTTAAATATGCAGCTTGCCACTAGCTGCATGAAATTCTGGTTTAGCCTAAGAGAATTTCCTTTCCCAAAAAAATCCGTAGAATGAACAGTGTAGGGATAAAAAAAGTCTTTGGACTATTAAAATGTATAGTTTCAGGCTTGAAAGCAAGAATACATCTCCTCAAGACTTTTCACAGTGGTGACCTTGGGAATCCAGTGTGAGGACCCAACTACCATCCAGAGAAATAAAAGGAAATCTGCCAGTTACCACTGCAGTTCGTTTATTTAACAACTGTTTCCCTGTGAGGAAAGTAATGGATTTATGAGTTCATGTTTTCCAACAAACTCCTGTCTTGGGGATTGGGGAAAACATTGATTTGCACTATTGCCAGAAGAGCTTTTGCCCAACAAATACGATTTTGTCGAATTCTTAGTGCAGCTTTATTGTGTACTATTTATAGTTCTCTTCTCTGTGCTCTGTAATAGTGACTCAATATTCACTGATGCAATTATCACTTGATATGAAGTATGGAATTAAACAAGCAAAGATCTTTTTAAGGCATTGTTCACTTCTGAATGGTTTTATTTTTTTAAAGAGGAAAAAAGGATACAACGACAACATAAACTGCAGAAGATCTTGTCTTAAGAGCAAATGTAAATATGCAAACTAGTCTTTTAAGCTGTTATACTCCAAGTAATTATGGTCTCTTGAATTGATGTGGTTATATAGTAATGGAGATGATTATTCAGAAAAGGATTTAGACATAGCTGTAGGATCCTTTATATAAATAAAGGTATTTAAAGCACTACATATATATACTATGGAGATATTCTAAGGCAATAAAAAAGCCATGCCTCTAGTAGAAAATACTTACTTTTGTACCAGCTAGACTGCCTGTGGCAATCCAGATGAAGTCACTGCACAAAGCAGTTTCCAAAGAGAATCCAGTGGAAAACCTTTCAGCCCCCTCATGATGATAGTGAGGGAATACATATCCTTACCATCAAAGTCCCTGTAGTATGAAAAATGCTTTGAATTTTTCTCGGGATGGGGAGAAGAAATGGTGCTGTGGAGAGTAGTTCAAGAGTCTCATTTCATTGAAATTAGGAATCCAGTTATTTCTTGTTTTAGTATTGAATACTATGTGAAAACATACTATAATTACTATTTTAAGGCTAGGAACTTCTTTAGTCATAGTTTAGAAAGGATATATATTTTGCTAAACAGATTAGATTGATGACTGATTAGAACCCAGGAAGCTAAAGTAAGAATGTGTCTTTAATAGCTACTTCAAGTGACTTCAAGTATGGACTGTTGCCGGGTACTTCAAATGACTTCAAGTACGGATTGCTGCCGGGTACTTCAAGTGACTTCAAGTATGGGCTGCTACCGGGTACTTCAAGTGATTTCAAGTATGGATTGCTGCCAGAATCTTGGCCAAAAGAAGCTTGGGAAAATGGTAAGTGTATCTGATGGAGAGTAGGTTAGGTTTTTTCTCTCTGATAGGCATTCTCTATCTTTTGTGTCACTGCTTGTAATATTTGATTCATTAGTTTACAGGGTTATGAGATTATTTAATCAATCTTCTTCCATATCATTTGCCTTTCTGGATAATGTGCTTCCTTGGAGGGAGGAAAAGGAATTCAAATGTATGGAAGAGTAAAAACAGAATGTGATTTATTTCAGTTCTGGTATTGTGACTGAGTGTGAAGGTACCTGAGGTCTTTAATAACCTGATAGCTGCCCCTCCCTTTACTAAGCTAAATACAGATAAACGGCCTTTGAAATTGAAAACGTGGATGGCAACAATATGGAATTAAATATAATTTCAAAAAGAGATCTCAGCATATGTCTTGCTATTAAAAATAAAAAACTTGATTGCAATAAATGTTTTTAGTTCATTTCCTCTGTAATTGAGGCTTCTTCTGTCAGTTCAAGCAAGCAATTATCTAATTATTTTTCTGTCTGAAAACACCACCATATCTAAAATATCTAAAATAATTATTGCTAGTTCCTTACAATACCTAAAGTCTTCAGTAAAAAGAAGATATCAAGTACTGGGTAATAGTAATGCCTACGTCTTCTCTTTAATGTTGAGCTGTTACTGGGATGTGGCTTATGGTTCATTTTAAATATTTTCAGGTTTACAGTAGAAGAAATTTGGTCATCAGAAGGTGAAATTTGCTAGCAGTCAAGAAATTAGAAGCTGGGTCTTAGGAGGTCTGCCTGTTCTTAAACCATTAAATTCCCATATATCTTATAGCCCTGATGTCTGCCTATATAGGACTTACTTTTCTTCATGTAAGCCATTATGTGACGTTACGTTGACATGGTGCTCACATGAGTGCTCCAATATGCAAACTTGTGAATATTAGCAAAATGTAACTTTCATATTATGATGGATTTAGAAGCTCAGACGAGGCAACTCTAGATACAGGCTTGCAAGCATGTGCACATAAACATGTAGCTTTAGCCAGTGCTTTTTGGATTCTTCTAGATGGTTATGATTATGTTCAGAATTTCTCACTTGTAGTAAGTTGAGTCAGTATGCTGTTAGCAAAATCATCCCTGTATTGCCTTGAAGGCCTTGCGTGGCCTTCTCCATGTCATAGAATCCTGCATTGTTCTTTTTCACACAGTAATAGGCAGCTGTATTAAACCTGTTGTGCACATATCCTCTGAGCAAACTATATAAAGAGTTCTCTTCCATCATAAGGAAGAAGAGAGATACTGCTACTTCCAGAATTTTTTTTCTACTTTTTATTTTTTCTGCTGTTAGAGCAAAGTAGAAAATAGGTAAAATTTGAACCAATAACTTCCTTTTTGAGAATTTCAGAGTTTTACTATCTCTTAGTGTCTTATCCTTTTGTCAGTGTTCATTTTTGCTTAGTTATGCTTTCTTTTTATTGATTTGTCAAGTCAGATCTTGGTAGACAGTCTCTGCGTGTAATTCTAAATAGAATATTGGGAGAGAAGGTTGTGACTGTCGAAATGCTGCAGACTTAGAGGGTTTCTAATCCAGAAGAAAATGTTTTCTGGTATAACTGATGTCTAGGAAAATGGAATACTGGTAAATGGTAGTTAACTTACTTCAATTCATGAAATAAGACTTCTGTGGTAAAAATGCCTTGGTTACAAGTAGGTATTTCCCTAGTAGAATTGTACGTGCAGAACTTAGCAGCCTTTGTGATTTCTGCAGACAGGCATTGTCCTGGTTTGGCTGATGAAAAGTCATGTGTTTTGCTTTATTGTTTTGGCACCTGTTTAGTTTTGTGAACCAGGCAGAACATATTAAAATTATTAATTTTTTGTGTTTCATCATCTTTTCTCCTGATGGCTTCTTGTCTTGTAGGTGATTCCTCTGCTTTAATCATGAACAAGTTGAAGTGTCCACACTGTAATTATGTAGCCAAATACAGAAGAACACTAAAGAGACACTTGCTCATTCACACAGGCGTGAGATCTTTCAGTTGTGACATCTGTGGGAAACTGTTTACACGAAGAGAGCATGTAAAGAGACATTCCTTGGTAGGTAATCTCAAGTGTTCAAGTATATGTATGCACAGGTAAAAGTGGGGTTTTATGGGGTTTTTCAGGTGTTTTGGTAGTTGGAACAAACTGTTCTCTGATTTGACATAATGTAAATTGTCTTATCTTGATCTCAAATGGATGAAGATTAACATTTCTTGGATAGCTGTGCCTCTTGCTTTCTTAATGGAAAATGCAGTGTCAATGAAGACAGTAATTTTAAAATTATTTTGAAAGTGATGTGATAAAGGGATGCAGTGTATATAAGTATTCTGTAGATAATGAAAGCAGTTTTGGCTTAGCTTTACTGCAGTAGAACAGCACATCTTGGTCTATAATGCTGCATCACCATTTTTTGTGAGGGCACCCTGTTAATTCAGCAATTGCACAATGTCTTGGGGTAGTTCTGAAATGTTTATTTCACAGCTAGACAAAGCTATAGTATAGTATCTGCTTTAAGATTAGGAAAGAATGAGAAATATCTGATGCAGAAAGTAAACATCTGTCTGACTTGCATTCTGCCAGTACCATAACCAGCAGTTCAGCTTACCCTGTCCTGTGCACATTGCATAACTCAGGAATTAACTTGAGTACTTGTTTATCTGAGGATCCAGAGAAAGTATTATCTGTCTTGGGTATTTTGTAGGTACTTTGTATCTAGTCTATAAGGAAATTAAGACTTCATAATAATATATACTATATAAAATCCAAGGTGTGTTTTAGGGCAGTAATAAAAGCAAGATCATGTTAGTGGTGAGAAAATAATAACATGTGATTTTAAAAATCCCCTCATTTTGCAAGATAGACAGAAAAGGTTAGTACATGGAGTGGGGTAAATTGCACTTCTCCAAGGTGCTGCACCTGGGTTGGGGCAACTGTCAGTATCTGTACAGGCTGTTGGATGAAGATGTTGAGAGCAGCCCTGCCGGGAAGGAGTGGGAGTGCTGGTGGGTGAGAGGCAGGACCTGAGCTGCCAGTGTGCTTTCTCATGCCAGAAAGCCAAATGTATCCTGGGCTGCATCAAAAACAGCATGGCCAGCAGGGTGAGGAAGGGCATTCTGCCCCTCATGAGACCCCACCTGGAGCACTGCATCCAGCTCTGGAGTCCTTAAAACAGGAAGGACATGGAACTGTTGGAGCTACTCCAGAGGAGGGCTATGAAAATGATTGGAGGGATGGAGCATCTCTCATATGAAGAAAGGCTGAGAGAATTGGGGGATTATTGCCTCATTGATGGCCATACTCCTTACTTGTGGCTCACCAGAGAAGACAGCAACAGTGGGAGTTAGTTGGTCTACCAGCAAGAGTGGAGTGGGACTTCAGTTTTGTGTCCTGCAGTGTCTGGCCAGGACTTACAGCTGAATATTTTTTTTTTCCTTCAGGAAAGGAGATAAAGTCAGACTGTGTGAAAACAAGCTGTGAGTGAGCTCAGTGCAGTTCTGTGATTTAACTGAAGTGTCCTTTCCCTGACAAAGTCAGAACACTTTTTTTTCCTGTTTTTTTTCCCCCCCTCCCTTGCCCTTTCAGTGCAACAAACCTCAAACATTCTGCCTTGTGTGAAGTATTATAACAAGTCTAGAGGCTGAGGAAAGCACATGTATCAGTTGTACAGATTATACAGCAGAGCTGAACTAACTGTTTGTATCATGACCTAATTCCTTTTTCCCCTCATCTGGGTGGTAATTTCTCTTTTACCTAAAATTGCAGCTTTTTCAATGGGACTTCAAATGAGATCTTTAAGCATGTAATAGTAATCTGTTGTGGGAACACCAGATAGAAGAAGGAAGTCTTCAACTTAATTTTTTCATAGATAGTAACTAATATACATGGTTGCTGATTTCAGTTACTTGTACAAGCAACATACTTCCAAATTCAAAATCAAAATTTATGGTTAGTCAACAGCAGCCTTCTGATTTTACACACAGACTCAAATATAGGACAAAAAGATTACCTAAGGGACCTGGAAAGTTGATGTTGGTTTTAATTGTGTTGGGAGGGAGAAGTCATGGAAGAAGAATTTTGCTCTTTGAATTCTTGAGTTTAATAACTCTTGCTTGTTCTTAGTAGTTCTAGGACTTAATTCGTTAGAAAATTGCTTTTAACAATTTTATCTTGTGTGCAGTGGAAGGGTTTGCACTGCTCCCATTGCTTCTGAGTCTTGTTCTGTACCCTGAGGAGTCATGAGCTGAACACTCACCTGTGTACAGGACAGGCGGCCTGCTGAGCTCGAGAGGTGGTTTGCTTGTGGGCAATAGCTCATATATTTTGAGGAATACATAAATAGATCTCCAGCAGTCCTTCATTACTCTGAACAGTGTTGGGTATCTTTTGGTAAAGTTAAAAATAGGAATTTTTATAATAAAAATTATTATTGTTATTATTAATAGTTTTCTACTACTATATGCAAATGTAACCTAATATACCTATATTCAGCTGTTAAAATTTCTCTTCCATAGGTGCATAAAAAGGATAAAAAGTATAAGTGTATGGTGTGTAAGAAGATTTTCATGCTAGCAGCCAGCGTTGGAATAAGACATGGATCACGACGTTACGGAGTTTGTGTAGACTGTGCAGATAAATCTCAGCCTGGAGGGCAAGAGGGAGCAGACCAGGTGCAGGACCCAGATTTCCCTAGGGATGAAGAATACGAAGAAAATGAAGTGGGAGAAGGCGATGAGGAGCTTGGTGATGATGTAGAAGAACAGAATGACCAGTCTCGATGGGATGAAGGCGGGGAAGTTTGTATGCCTTTAGATGACTGACAGCATATGACTTCAGGGTGCTGCAAATGGACACTGTATGGATTGACTGTTTGAATTTTTGGACCGAAGGCTTGCGAAATATGGTACAGGCTGGATGGTAGTTATGTTGCTGTGAAAATGTAGGGTCAAAGCCTTATAGCAAAAAAGGATTATTAATTTTTTTATGATATTTGCACAGGACTGTACAGCATACAACCATTTGGTTGAATTATACAGAGTCCTCACATCTACAGTCAGTTATCAAAAGAAAAATGTATTTTTTATTATTTATAGGCTATAGCTACTTGGGTCCTATTCAGACATAGTAGTAACTGTAATTATGTTACACATTCATGTACCTGTTAACATGAATGAAGAAAATTGCAACTTGGTATGGAAATACAAAGACAGCTTTCCCAAATCCACTCGTACTTTCGTTAGTGAGTCAGTGAAGCTAATTTGGGCTAGTGGCTCATTTTCCACAAGCATGTCTTTGCCATACAAACCTTACCTCTCCTGTAATCTGATAGGTGAAAGCCAATCATTTAAATATGTGTCACAGATATTGCCAACACCGTATTGAAATTTGGGTTGAAAACTTTTGGCTCTGTGCTGGCAGGTGCTATGGGTGGTAAGCACTGGAGAAGTTTTTAATGGCATTAATTTAGTGTCTGTTTTTAAAGAAGGTTGTTGTTGATTCATCAGTTTTAAAATGATAATGCAGAAGAAATGACCAGTAATGAAAATAATAGACTGATCAGAGCATGGGTAACTCTTGTGCCACTTAGTCAAAAGAGACAGTCATGCTAAAAGGTATCTGATGTAATAATGTTTCTTCTCTCTTCTAAGGCCCCCATTCTCTCAAAATTTTTTTGTTTCCCTGGTGTATACCTCAGTCCCACAGAATAAAAATACAAGGAATGGAGAAAGTGTCATATTAAAACAACTTTTTGGTCAATAATTTCTTACTTGTCCGTTTTTTGGCTAGTTTATGTGATGTGAATTGGACACTAGGCTATTGTGCCCATCGTTCATCATTGAACACAAACTATTTTTTATTCTTTTGTACTTCATGGGTTGTTGTTAGTATTTAATATAAACAAATTACATTTAACTTGCTCATTTGCTGGATTTTTTTTTAAGAAAAACAAGAAGTCCAAAGCAAAATAATGCTCTTTGAGTTGTCTACTTTTCAGAAGGATATGCTCCCTATGCTCTTCGTTTTACATTTTCTAGGAGGCATTGAAACTTGAATTTTCGTAGCCACATAGTTCTTTTTTTTTTCCCCTAAGCTTGTAATATTGTACCAATGATTTCAGGCCCCTTTCATAGGGAGGGGAGGGCATTACACCTTCACCTTAAACTCCTCTGTCTTGTCTAGCCTAAGGCAAGTGAATTCAGGCAATCATTGGAACAATAAGTCTGATGTACTATTATGTCACAGTGAGTAAATATGGAGAGCATTTGTCATGACACATAGCTAGGCCAGTGTGACAGTACTGTATAAAAAACAATTGAGGGTCACCATATTTTTCAACTTTGTTTAATCTTAAAATGAGTATATTTTTTCCTATTTTATGTCAGGTAACTAAATTATGGTAGTTGTTTGGATAACTTTGAATTATGCTTTGATGGACAAAATCTTACTGGTGCTCCATCTGATCAGAGTTGGTATGTATTTAAAGAGACAAGCTTTACTGTTGTCCATAGAACAGTAACATAATGTTAAGACATTGTTTTTGCTGACTGAAACTGAGATGATAAGTTTGAACTACAGTAATATGGGAATTAAAATGCTTTTTTTTTAATCATCCACTTGTTTCATTGGTAGTTTCCACATCATTGTAAACCTGACATGAATAGATTTTTGGGGAGGGTGGGGAGGGTGGGGTACTTTTTTTTACACTGAAGATTACATTTTATTCTCATTGTTCTAGACTGAAATGAGTAATGTGTAATTCTGGTGGGGTCCAAAGTAGAAATTAGTTGGGCAAAGATGATATGAATGAAAAAGTATTTTAAACGTTAATGTTCTGCTTTGTGAATATGTAAGTATAGCATAAAGATTTTTCCATCCCATTTATCCCTTTTAAAACCATAGTTTACAATTGGTAGACCTGTCTATATATATAAATATATATATATATATCTGAAATTCACCTAAATCTGCTTTATTAGAATACTGCTCACTTAATGCTTAGAAACTGGACCTGGCTCTACATTCTTAATGTATTTTCCTTTTTTTTTTTTTTTTTGTTTTGTTGGGTTTTTTTCCTCAAGATTTGAATTTTTTCTCTTG
>VZSE01005858.1:1285938-1437627 GCA_013398275.1 Promerops cafer | reverse complement strand
ATATATATATATCTGAAATTCACCTAAATCTGCTTTATTAGAATACTGCTCACTTAATGCTTAGAAACTGGACCTGGCTCTACATTCTTAATGTATTTTCCTTTTTTTTTTTCTTTTGTTTTGTTGGGATTTTTTCCTCAAGATTTGAATTTATTCTCTTGGAACTGAATCTTCTTTTACTACTTAAATCATTTATGTATATCTGGTAAATTATGACCAAATTTGTTGTTAGACTGCATTACAGTAAATTGAAATATACACTTGGTACACTACAGAATTGTTGTGCTTTTGTTCTGGTTGTATTTGGAAAAGCAGGCTTTAGTAGACATTTGTTATTTATAACTATTCAGTTATTATTCACTGGCCTTAATATTCTGTTGCATTGTGACAATCGTAATTTCCTTGGTAAAGCTTAACTGCTTGCTTTTAGAAGTTGCATGTAGTTGCCCATCATAGGTTGGAGAGAGAGGGAGGACTGTCTTTAGCAAATGGTGTGAAATTCTTCAGTGAAGGTCCACTGTTCTTGTCTTGGAGAGCCATAAGAATTCAGATGCTATCTCCAGTCTGGCTTTTCTAAATTGTTTTATTTAGAAGTTATTTTAAATATGTTAGCTTGATTGGGTAGTTCTAAATTAATAAAACTTCTGAAGAATTAGTTCTTGAGGGACAGCTCAAGTTTCTTCACTATTATAAGAATTAGGAAGAGATTTCTCTTTGTGCAAGAAATTCTTTCCCTCAAGAAATGCTGAAGTTAGGCTCTAGTAACACGGCAATGGATTTTGTCTATTTTGAGATTTTTTTTTTCCATTTTAAAAGAAGACTGATGCCCTTAAAATGTCATATTTATCAAGTGAAAAGACAGTCTTTCATTTTGTCTTCTGATGAAATAATTCTCAACCCAAATGTCTGCAATTTGTGTATTTGGGCAATGCCACACAAGTAGTTTTATGAAAAGAATCATGTCTGTTGTTAAAACAAAGTTTGTCTGATGTTGGGATTCCCCCTTTCTCTGTGGGTTTTTGTTTGCTTTCTGCTCTCTTCAAGCAGTGAATTGATCTTTTAGAGTTAATCATACAGAGCACTTTCTGGCAGGGCACTGTGATGCAGGACAAAATTTAAATTAGTAAGTAAATTCACTTTAGATTGACATTTAGAAGTTCTGGTCAAAGTAGGTCAAATGATATAAGGAAGACACAACATAAAACGTTTGTCTTATGCCAGTGTTACTATAGTGCATTAGAAAGCATTTTTCAATTGCAATGACAGGTGCATCTTGCAGGGAAGATGGCATTTTCCAATTACTTAGACAAATTTTGTAGTTCAGCTTGCAAACAATCCTCTAGTAAAGTAATTTTTGCCATGAAGCCAGTTTTGAAAACCAGGAGTTGTATTTCGTTGTCAGTATGCATCCTAAGAAGTATGAGTTGCAGTTACTGGTTCCCGTAGTGTACACCTGGTTTTTGAGACGTGTAGCCTTCTGCAAATGCAGTTTTCAGGTATCACTACGTGTCACTACTCTTTCTTCTGACAAGAATAAGCATTATCAAGTGAAGAAAAGTTGGGGGCCAGGACACTGGCATGAGGTATGCTCCTAGTTGTGGGTCACAGCAGTAATGCTGTTAGCAGAAGATGCTTTCCTTGCCTAGCTTTAAGTTGGTAAGGCTTTTAATAGGATTTGCTTTAATGAGGCCAATCTCGGTTGTTAGCTGGCTTTTAAGTTTTGTTTCACTTGATTTTTCTTGTTCTTGCCACCCAGTAACACAAGCCTCCCACCTGTTCTGAAATACTTTTGTAGCCTGCCGATTCCACGTAGATGCAAAATTCACTTTTGGAAGTACTGTTCCTTGTTTGCTGTTCCTTTTTTTACTTTGTTGTATTTAATGGCTTTAAAAACTGAAATGAAAGCAAGACAATTGACACCACCAGCAGCCCAAAAAACTTGTGCCAAAAGAGAGTGAAAAAGGAGCAAAACGTGGAGTGCGATGTGATAAGAAAAAGGCTGTTGAATCTGCATTGTTACAATTCCTCTGGTTTGTTACTTGAATGTTTTGGACAATTCACTGTACTTTTCTCTAGCACTATTTGGTGACAACCTTCTGATGAAGAAGCTATGCAAGAAGCCCAGTTTTGAGTTTATTCACTGTCTTCAGAATGTGCCTCAGGCTCTGCAGAGGTAGTAGTACTGAGTAGCTTTCTCTAGATATTTTACTGTAGATCCTTCTGTTAGCATCCCTCTTCACTGTGTGATCTGTTACCCATTTTTTATTTGATAAGTGTTTGCTCCTTTGCCTTTTATACATTTTAATAGCACGTTACTGTGCATCACTGAACAGTATGGTAAAGGTTAAATATTGACACAGTGGATAAAGAGAAATAAGTTGGTTTTCATTTAGTATCCTTTAACAAACCTGTAGTAAAATAATTCATTTGTAATAAGGAAAATACAGGTTTGAAATCCAGGGGAAGGGGTGTTGCTGAGCAGAACCCTTTAACATTAAAGATTCCATGTATAATTCACCATGGGTTTTAAAAATAATTTTATGTGGGAAAAAAAGTAAAACTACACTAAAAAGATCTTTTGACTTGAACTTGAAAATAAAATTGGCTTATCGAGTACTTTGTATTTGACATTATTGCAATTTGAAGTGAATGTTTTAAATAAGCTATACATAATGTTTCTTACCTGAATCAATTGGGATTAGCCACTTCAGGATACAGATAAAAGTAACTTCTCACTAACGTTTTGGTGTGTAAACGTAATTTCAAGACTTCTAATACTCTGTGCACCAGTCTTTAAGTTACCATGCTGCAAATAAATTAAAGAAATTACCATTTTATTCTGTTTTTCTGTGCCTTGCATCCTCACCCACCACAAGTAGATGCAGAGAGATTTCTTTGTATGGCTAAGTGTTAACATTCAATACTAAAAAAAACCAACAACTTGCTGCAAATAATTTCTGCTTCTGATATAGAATAGAATTTGTAGAAAATAGCTGTTATTTTAAGCTGTGTTTTTAAACTTCTCTCATAATAAGGCAGGTTTAGACATACATTATTATGCCAATTTAAAGATGGCTAGTTTCCAAAAAGCAGAATCCAGATACGGTGGTTATACCTAAAAGTGGATTTTAGACAAACAAATGCAAAGCTGAGCAGGTCACAGATGGGTACTTCAGCCCCAGTCTAGTGCATAGCAGAAGGTTTGGATCCCCTCAGAAATGCAGTAGTACTGTGTGTGCCCAAAGGCTTTCTCTTGCTGTTTGTTTGCTCCCTCACGCTCCACCAACCTAAGAATTTTGGAGCAAGTGCTTTCAGCTGGGTTTATCAAAAGCTTCATGTCTGAACAATGCTGGGATATGTGTTTAAACTGGTGCTTTGGCTTCTGTTATCCTCTAAAGATGGGTTATTTTTGGTAGATTATACACAAGTGGGTTTCTTCAGTTAGATGATCAGCCCTTTTGGTCTTTGAAGGATTGAACGCTTTGAAATTTTCTGTTTGCCCTGTAGAGAAAGCTTTAGGTTTGATATCATGGACAGGCATCCTGCCTCTGTGTCTTGACTGGGATACCAGGGGTTACTGAAGACCTAAGACCTCTGTTGAATTAGCTTTTCCTATTTTCTGGATCTGCACACTGCACATCTGATTGTATCCAGAGCATGTGAGGAAATGGTCTTGTGGGGGATTATAGCTCCAGTTTGGGAAGAGCCTGGAAAATAACTTGTAGGCCATTGAACAAACTATTATTGAGCAAACAAATTATTTTTAATTATCTGAATGGTGTTTCTCAGAGAATTGTCTTTAAACTTGAATATATTTTTAGGCTTGTTAATTGTGATGCAGTAATGTGGGTTTTTTCTTTGTTAAATGTATATGAACGATTATATTTTGTCTAAATATATTGGGAAGAGAGCTTCTGAGTCCACAGAACAGTGTTAACTTTGTAGCTAGAAAGGAGCAGCTGCAGAAAAAGTATGTTTGTTAAAGTTCAGCAAATTCAATCTAATTAGATAACAATTAACATTGGGACAGCAAGGAGCTCTAGAAGATGGACTGTCCAGTTAAAGGGAGGGTGGTGGAAAAGCCAGTGCTCCATGAATGTAGCAGCTTTCTTAATGGGCCTGAAGTCTGGGTGCATTCAGCAAAGAAAAGGTGCTTATCTTGCAGCAAGGCTCAGTTGGTATTGCTGTAAAAGCCTTAACACTTGAAATGCTGGCATTTAAAGGATAGACCTAATGTCAAACTTTGAAGTATTCAGCCTCCCTTTAGCTTGGAAATGCATACAGGATTAACTGTTAAGAGATACCAAGCTTATGCTGAGAAACAAGCCAAATTATTTTCAGATCAAATGAAGAGGGTTTTTTGAGCATGAGAGTGACTATACCACTTCAATGCATCATTTATTTCCAAAAATTCATGCAGTAGAGGCATAGTACTAGTCCAGTTCCTTCAGAGCTTTTATTGATATTGAATGCCAAAACTGTCAGCTTGACAAGAAATGGTAGCTGCATCCCGCTTCCATAAACTTAAGGTGCCTCTGGCTTTGAAGGGTTGCTTTTATGAATCAGTGTGTGCTGCATTCTCCTGAGATACTGTCTGCATAGGTTACATCTTGTTCAAACTAGCCTTAAGTTCCTCCTCCTGGGTTTAGGTTGCAAAACATTATCAGTGAAGAAGTGTCACAAAATAAATCTTACCTGGGAATGTTTTTCTTGTTTCGCTATATACTTTTCAGCTATATTGCTGAAATGTAGGAAATAAATTTTCTGAAGCATTGCTTTAATTGAAACTTTCTTAAAGTAACTATTTTCCTTAAGAAATGCTGCTTTAGTGAGTGACCTGCATGTGCTCTTTAGATGTTGTCATGCCATCTTTGTGCAAGTTATCCTCTGCCTCCACTTGGAGATCACACTACTGAGGTCACAAGATACAATATTAATGTCTATACATTTATATAATCTTTTTCAGAAATTGAGGTGATTGGAAGAGGGGGAGTGGGAACGTTTATCGCTAACCTTTAAGTAACTGGAATTCAGTGGAATGCTTGCTTTTAAACCTTACTGAGACTTGATATGTTAAGGTGTTTATAAGGATATATTATATTACTCTGGCTAAGTTTGCAAAAATTACCATTGCCATTTTCAGTCATAGTTTTTTCAGAACTTATTGGATTTATCTCGAAGTAATCTTTCCTGTGATGCCTCTAAGATAATTTGCAACTATGGAGGATCTACTTGCTTTGTAGAAACAGTAAGATATGATTTTATAAGGTTTACAAAGGAGTTGTCAGTTGCTTTCTGTTGATAATTATTCTGCTTTGGATCCCTCCTTGAATGGTGTTTTATGTCTGGAAGATGTGGAAAGTGGCACGGTGACCACTATATACTCATAGGGCTAAAAAACCCCTTGCAATCTACAAAAAAGGCGTATGTATGTATTTTCATACTGGAAGCAGACTTACTTCCCTTGGAATTTCTTACACCTTGCTCTGAAGCATTTTAGTTCTGAAACGGGCACAGTATTGTGAAGAAGCCGCTAGTCAGTCTGAATGTGTAATTTGATGCTCATGCACTGCTTAAATTAATAAAAGTATGATCTCATAATGCTGAGACTCTCAAGTGCAGTTGTCACTATTTGTGCTGCTTTAATAACCGTGGCTATTGAAGTGGTTTATGTGATTACAGCATTTGACAGGACTCTTAAAAGCTGTTTTGTTGCCTTTTGTGCTGTGGCCTGCTAGGTAATGTTTGGGAGGTTACTTTGCCCTCTGTGTGTCATTTCCCCAAGTAAATCATTGTCTTTTCCCTGAGATATTTCATAAAGCTCCCCTGAAGCACTGAGAAAATTGTTTTTCAAGAGCCAAAGTACTGAGTACCTGTGTAAATCTGTGGTGTTTAATGAGAATTATTGGAAGTTCCTGTTCTTTGATGTAGCTTTAGAAAAGAATCTAAAACTGAATGTGGTTTTAAGTTACCACATCAAATGATTTAACTTTAGAGTTTATTCATAGTGATGGATGATGACTCATTTCTTTATCATCACAGGATAAAATCTCAAACAACTGTTCTCTCAGACACACTTCTACCTGTTTGTCTTGCACCAGATACTTTTTTTTTTTTTCCCCTGCTCCTCACTTGCTGGATTGCTTCAATTAAGCGCATACTTGCCCCTTCTGCACTTCTACTAGCTGGCTCTGAAGTGATTGTCTCTCTAATCTATTGCCTTATTTCCTTGCTGGAGATGCAGAAATGCTGGAAATGAATTTCTGTAGGAAAGAACCTCAGTGGAGTTAGGGAGATCTGGGTCTGTTCAGCATCAGCTCATAGTTGCAAAACTCACTTGACGGAAAAAGAGTAATGAAAATATTTAATGTCAGTATCTTTTCTGCATTTTGTTGGGATGCTGCCTTGCTTTTACTGATTTTAATGAAGATCATTGGCTTTCCCCATACACCCTTACTGAAGGTAGAACAGTTGCAGCAAATCCTTAGTGACTGCATCATGGACATTGGCCAAATAATTCTGCCTCTAAATTGTTGGCAAATTTGGTGTATCCTGAATACTGCTAGCATTCTAGAAGCAAACTCTTTGTAAGAAAACAAACAGTAACTTTTTAATTTTGGATTTGGTGCCACTGTTCTACAATGTTTTAGGTTACGCATCTTAAAATGCAGTTAGGGGTTTTTTTTGTCACCAGTTTTTGGAGCTATGTTGCACTAACTAAATTACTGCACCAGGTCATTTGTAGTTCTATAACTTGATATTGGGCTCGGAAAGCAACATGTTTAACATCAACAAGAAACCTCCTGATTGCTGGATCCGACATGGAGCCTGCCAGTCAGTTCTAGCATGAAGAATGGCAGGGAACAATTGAAAATACAGGAGAGGGAATCCTCAGCTTTGACACAGCAGGGAGGAGGACCCCTGCTTTTTAGAGTTCCTTTCACAGTAAAACTACATGGAGTTAGATTTATGTACTTTGGAAGGCGGAAGGACTGAGTCAGCCCGGTTGGAATTTGAACTTTCGTGCTAGGGCACTTCGATGATTCCAAGTCTGCGCTTACACTGCATCCCCTTTAACAGTATATAAGAGCTTAGTGCATTGGAGCAGTAAGTCTGCAACCTGTTGTTGCTACGTGCAGGTCAGATTTTGGGTTTAGTGTGACTTCAATTCCCAACTTAAAGGTTAGTTATTTTTTCTAATGGTGTTTTTTACTGAGCATTTCAGAATCCACTGTTTGATACCCTGTATGTATTCAGTGTTAAATGAAATTGATACTTAAGTGATAATACATGCAATACATTTTTGCATGCAGCAGGGCCTTGTTTTTCATCTTGCAGTTATTAGATAAGGAAGCTGGAGCTCAGGTTGTGTCCCTTTGTTCCTGTGAGGACCCTGGGTCAGGATTTCCCTTTGAAATGCTGTTGTTCTCCACCTCTCTCAGCTGCTTTTCCTGTACCAAATCAAACATCAAACTGCTCATACCCTGTTTAGCTTTATTTGGTAAGCACACAGTTTGAAACTTGGTATTTTTTACACTCTACATAGCTTCTGTAAGAAAAGAAAAAAAGCAAGCTGTGTGTTTTCAGGTGCTGAAATAGAGATTGTTCCTCAATATTTGACCTCTCTGTGTTCAGGATGACCAAAGGAATATCTTATTAATGCTTGTAATATTAATTCAATGCCAGCTTTGCCTTGAAGTAATGTCTTATGGTTCCATGCTGTGGTGTGCGCCCTCAGGCGCAGTTGTAATTATGAATAAAACATGGTACAGAAAGCAGTTGTATTTAAAAAGTGCAGCAGATTTTTTGGGCAAATGAGGTGGGAGAAATGAAGGTATTGCTAAAGCTTGGGCTGCTAGGACACAAACATCCCCAGCCTTGTGACATGGAAGGCTTTTCTGAAAGCTTGGTCAGGTCTGTGTTTGCTCTCTGCCAAGAAGCAACACTCATCCTTCTGTAGTGTGTGGCTTTCTCCAGGACATCAACCTGAGAGACAACAGGCAAGTGCACCAGGCATCCAGTGTTCTCCCCAGGGAAGAGGGTTATTCTTTTGAGCTTGCTGTTACTTGGTTTGCACCCTTCTTTGGATATTGTGGGGCAGGGTATGACAATGTTGAGGCTTAGATATTTCGTAAACTCTGTCATGAGAAGTGGTTTATGTTCAGCTTTTCAAATTTGACACCAAGCTCTCCCTTACCTTTTAATAGAGATGACACCTTATGTGAGTCATAGGGATAACAGGCTCATATTGACAGATTTTATGTCAGGTCTGCACTAATCTTGCTCCTTGACAGTTTTAGCAGAGTTGGTGATTGATGTGGTTGATTTGTTGGTATCCTGTATTTTGCTGTTATCAGCCAAAAGCAGGGGGCACAGATGCAATTTCTGATTTAAGTCCTTTTTATGATGTTTGCTGGCTAAGCTGCCAGTGCTAATAAGCTACTTTACTCTTAAGCTTTATCAGTTCGCTGCTATTGTTGTTAAAGCCACGGAAAGTACAAATCAGCCTTGTCACCTCATTACGATGTAAAACAAATACTGGAGTTGGCACAGATACTGCAAAAAGGGCAACTCTGCTGTTACTTGGGTCTAGCTGGCTTAGAAGCTACTGTACTCAGACCTCTTTTTTCAAAATAACAAACATTGGTTGCTGAAAGTTTATCTATGCCAAGTTTGTCGTGTAGTTGTAACCTTTTTTTTTTTTGTTTCTAGCAAAGTGTAAAACAATTACAACCACTTTTTCTAGTCTTCCTTTCCCACCCCCTTATTTTTTTTGACCTGTTTTCAGAACTTTTTTGGCTTCCTTACTAAGTATATAAATTCAAATGATGTATTGTTCTGAAATACTGCTTGAACCCCATTCTCATTGAACTTGAAAACTGACATTTGGATCAAATATTTTCAACTTGCGAAAGGGAACTGCAAATAATTTCTCAGTTTAAAAAAAAAACCAAAAAGCAACAACCAACAACAAAAAAACCCACAATACAACAACCACACCCTAGGGTTGGGAATTTTTGCTGATGTTCTTGAATATCTTGGGCACTAACTGCCTGTTAATAACTCCTATCCAAAGGGATTCAAAGAGGAGGCAAAGAAGATTGTTTTCCAGGTTATTTCTGTAACTGAAGAAAACTTCTCTAAAACTGGGAGAAACAATGAAGGTCTTCCATCCAGATCCAATTAGAACTTCACACACTCCCAGTGCTCATGATCATTTCCCTGGGCTGTTTCTGGGACGACAAGAGAGGCCAGAGGATTTGAGCTGTCCTGTAGCTCTTGCAGAGTCAAGGTGCAGACATTTCAACATGTTTAGTGTATGTTTGGACAAAGAAAAGGTGATGCTTTCCAGAGCAATCAGTGAAAGCCAAAGTAACTGCATCCAGGTCCTCAGTTAGTTTAGATCAAGAGGTCATTCCTGAAGCAGAGCTCTCCATCACCCCCACTTACCCACCTGTAGTTTTTATTGCAGAACTCCCTGAACACTTCACTGCATTCCTTTGGGACAAAACTAATGGAAGACATACTTCAGGAGTGTTCCTGATATGCTCCAACCACAAATGCTTCTGTGTCTGTAGGACCAAATTAAAGCTAATCAAAGGAAAATTTCCTTGAAATGTGCACAGACTGGACAACTGTTTACACATCTGCTTTTATGGGATCACAGAGCTAACAGGCATAGGCAAATGGTGCTACCCTAGAGCTGTGCTGCTTTTGCTTACATCGACCCTACCAAAGACCAAAATGAGGACATAGAATTTCTTAACTTCCAAAATAATTACTTTTAAAAAAGCAATTTACAAACCACGATAACTACTGGCAGATTTTCCTACCCAAGTTCTTTATCAGTGTGATGCTGCACAGGCTGGGAGTGAGAGGAGTATTTCTCTTCCTGCTGATGAAGCATTACCTGCAGTCTTGTTCGTCCTCACTTATTTTGTCTTGCTTCAGTATCCTGCTGTGGCTTATGTTTTTTTGTTTTTTTTTTTAAATGAGCTGAAACCAACAAAATGTCTTTAAATGTAGAAGTCTTGACATTTCATTTTAGAACTGTTCTGGTGCAGCACAGTGTCTTTACCAAAAGTAATGATTAAGGTGGGGGGGAGTCACAGTGGTGATAGCAGGATTAGTTCTAAGTTGTGGATGTGTTTTTTTGTGGCCTATTTCTAACATGGTGCAGGGGAAGAACTCAGCCACTCTAACTTTTCAGGAAACTATTCATGGGGTGTTGTAATGCCTCTGCTCTCATACGGACTTCCAATACCCCTCTGAAAAACATTAGGGATAAAACCATTTGCTTATGCTTTGTTTGCTGAGCATATTGCTGAAGAAGGCTGGCTGGGCAACAGCTATTGCCCCAATGGAAACCCTCACTTAGCCCTTTTCTGTGGCTGTATGGTGAATACTTCTTGGAATTGCACTGACTGAACATGGGATCCAATAGTGGCACTCCCTTGTGCCCTGCATCGTAATTTTGGTTGAGAGAGAGCAGCACAAGCAATGTCCAGGTGAGTCATGCATGCACAAGGAGCTGTATGGGGTGGCCTGAGTGCCTGTTCTGTGTTCTGTCTATAACAGACCAGTTTGGGGAAGGTAGACAGAAATGATTGCAAAATTATTCGCAGGCACAGAGCTAAAGCTGATGAGACTCACCAGCTCTTTAGGCCCCTGACTGGACCTGCCTAGAATGCATTTTTTTAAAAATAAATCTCTCAAAGAAAAGCCGAGTAACCATTGGCTTTTATGTTCTGTCCCTTGGTGAAAGTACCATTTCTCAAACTAAGTAAATTCCTTCTTATTCTGGGAGTTGCAAGGTTGGGTCCTAGAAAGGACAACAACTTACTTAAGGTATTTTGACAAATTGTCACTTAACACAAGGGAGTGCATTTATATAGTGCAGAACTTGTTCAGAAACCTTCTACTGTCTCTCTGTCACATGAAGTGCTCACAATAACACTGATTGTAATCTTTCTTCAGTCTGATTAACTCATCACACTTGTACAAGCTACATTTTGACAGGCAATCATTAATGTTTACAAAGCACATTGAGATTGAAAAAGATGACTGGATGTGAGAAGCTAAGCTGTACCTGATGGTTCTTGTGCCCAGTTGCTCAAAGTACAATTGTGTGTGCTCATAACAAGGGTTAGCTTGGAAACCAGCCATCTAATTATTCTGGTGCCACAAAAATCACTAATCAAACTCTCATTGACAAGGCAAAGTGGGGAACTTCATCAAGCAGGTTTCATAGACATATTTTAAGCAAGTTTGGCACCTTCCAGAGATCGGATTGACTGTCCTGTGATAATGCAAAGCAGGCAGCAGTCATACCTCCCTGATGGAGGGTGGAATGCCTACAGCTCGAGGAAGCAAGTTGTCACCTTTTGCCAGGCAAAGATGAGGCTGGGAGGGAGCGGGGAAAGGGATGGCTTTGGAGTGCAGGATTCAAAACAGAGTCTGGGTTTGTTCCTACCTGCACAGTAGGAATGGATACAATTTGAAGATAACATCCTCCCCTACAGCTGTCTTCCTTCCTTTTTAATAGCCATTTGCAGTATGTCACAAAGTGTTTCAGTCAGGGAACTGATGAGGTGCCCTTTCCATTTAGTTTTTTTTCCCAGCTGATGTGGTCCATCTGTTAGGTGTGACTCAAAGTGGTGAACAGATGTTGAATTAATTGTGAAAGTGTGTTACCCACCAGGATTAAAAGTGTTTGTCCTCCAAAGATGCTGGGCTGGGGTGAAACTTGGATTAAGCAGGACCAACAGTATTTTTGCTTCTCTCAAATGGACCTGATGCAAATACAGGGGATGAATTTCAACGCCATATTTGATTGTGGCAGTTGGTGAGTGTCCTGCTGCTGCTATATTTTCAGGGAAGAGTGGTCTGTGGTTTTTTTAGGTTCTGAGGTCCCATGTCATAGCCTCTGCCCTCCAGCCTACTCCAGCAAAAGAGGCACACCCAGTTAAGCCTCAGCGGCTTATTTTATTTATGCAGCTCTGGATGTGACAGTGGTGGATCTTTATGCCTGCATGAAAAATCATTTTAGTCATCACCATCTTTTTGAACCTATATAAGTTGTTCTGTGATTCCCACGTAAGCCAGTGAAGGGTGGCTGTCACTGTAAAGCAGCAACAACCAGGGCAGCACATAGAAAGAGACATTCTGGAAACAGCCACCCCGATTTTGAGAGGCTTCACTTTGTAATGAATTGGAACACTCCAGTTTGTCTGGTCATGAACAGTCTTACACAGATTTACTGTTCTTACCAGTTACTCTTTATAATTGGCAAATCCAAACCAAATACTTAATTCTGGATCATTAATTTCAACTTCTTAAAATGCAAGTTCTTTAATTTGAAGAGGCTTAGTCAAATGTTTCATTAAATCTGACAAGTTTATAGGCCCTGATTTTTCAAAGCACATGAGTTTTACCTTAAGTGTCTTCAAATATCCAGGTCTTAATTTATATAAGTATCTGAGGGGCTAATGAGTGATACTGATCACTGAGGATGCTAAGATAGTGGCCAGTCTGAAAGAAATTTACTGCATAGCCTTAAATGAACTATTGAAATATTTACTACCTCAAGTCACACAGAGTCTTGGGGAATTGCTTGATGGTCCTAAGAGTTTACAAACACTTTAATACAGTACAGAAAAAAAAAAATCTAGTCTAAAAGATAGTTATAGGAATCAGTCAAAGGATGCAGGAACACCTTCTCTCCAAATGCTAGGCTGGCTGGTAGACCTTAGATTAAGCATCCTATTTCCAGCTTGTAACAATCCATAAAAATTAATTTAGGAATTGTGGTGAAGAAATTATCTACCTTTATTTTTGAAAACATGGACGCCGTGTTCTTTTGTTTTTCTTTGATAGTTGATGGTTTTGTGTAGTTCTTGCTGGTATTTTTTTATTTGTGAAATGTCTTGAATGGAAATTCCAACCATCTTCAGCCATGTAGCACCTTTCATTAGAAAGAGCTTGCCTGCTGTTTGCATTTGTGCAAAATATTCAGTCATTCAGATAGCTTTTGCATAGATTCTAATCTGTTGTTTAGATTGGCACAAAGAATTTTCAAATTAAATCTTCATTAAATTGCTGTATTGGATAGCTTTTTGGAAAATGAGATGGAGGGAAAGAAAAACAGTGTTTGCAATTAAATTAGAATGTGTTAAGAATGTTAGAGAGCCTTCTTTTTCAGTTGCTTTTAGAGTTAATTTTAATTGAACAATTAGTTTATTTTTCAGAGATAAATAGCTTCCTGAAATCCCACTCTATTCCCTTATAAGCATGTCTTCAGAGCCAATATGTTTTAGATCCTCATCCAGAAGTGAAGTAAGAACAGTAGCTTTGATTTGCAGGAATCTGCATGGACCCAGCTATAAGCGTCTAAATGAAGAAGAAGCAAGAGCCAGTCCTTTGTCCTTCACCTTTCTTCTCTAAATTACCATGGTGAAATTACAAGGAAGTCCATTTATCTTTACTTTTTTACCAAACGCCAGTATTAATTTTAAAGCTCCCCACGCTGTGGAATCACACTGTTGCTGATCCTCTGTGCAGTGCTTTCTCATACTCTCCAGTCCTGAGCTGCTGTTGCTTCCAGGGAAATGTGGCATATCCTGTGTTGCTCCCATGCTTGTATCCATGCAACTGCCTTTGGCTACTGCTGAAGAGCATGACACTCCTTCAGCTGCTCCTCTCAGGACTTGCTGGTGAAGGGTCTGGAGCACTTTACTGCCCTTCTTTGAAAACACAGCTAATTCTAATTGTGTCTCTTCTCTGTATTTAATTATCTTACTTAATAATCACATTCATATTCTGAAATAAAAGTGATCCTCTGACAAACAAAACACCTTTTTGGTGTGCTCAGGTGTGTCTTTAGAATGGTGCTTAAATCCTTGACAGACATTTTCACACAGTTTGATTTTTCTGTCCCTAAAACCTTTGTACGGCTGTCATTCTTTCTAAGTGTTAGCTGGACAGTTATTTCTGACTGCTTCTGCTAAGATGGAAATGAAGAATAAAAATTCCATGTGTTTCTCTGAGTTGTGCCAGCAGGACAGTCATCAAAGCTTCTTCCTTCTGGAAAGAGGCCAGACGTTCTAACAAACAATAAACTTAAGTAAAAAGAAGAAAGAGAAATCATGCAGGCAACATTTTTTAGCTAAAGGAAAAAGAATCTGCTTGCCTGTGCTGGGAAGACTGAAAGAGTTACATTTCATTAGCATTGGAAAATGTGGCTGCTACTCTAAATTTATGATGATGTATATGAAACATTCACAATCTCTCCCCTTAACACAGGCATGCTTTTCCATGCAATCAAAAGCACGTGCAAGATTTATGTCAGCGCTGGATTGCATCTCACCCAGGTTCTCTGTGCTCACCTCATCCATTTCACACGTCTGCTTTAAAACATGATAAACTTAACCCAGGAGCTGATTCTGCTTTCTTAATTGTTATAAAAGAAACCCCTTTCACATGAAGGGAGCTAGGGCTCAATCCAGATCCTTGATTTCAGATGTTTGAGGGTACCTCCTTGGCCTTCATCTGCTGATCAGGTCGGTGGGTGACTTACAGCTCCTGCATGGTCCCAGCCAGTCCCAGCTGGGAGTTTGAAGAACTGAAATATTGCATTGATTCCATAGGACGGAGCTTGGCTTGATGGCCAGGAACCCACAGCAAGAGGACCTTGAGAAAGGCCTGGAAAAGGTTTTTGCCAGCTAACTTCTGGTATGTACAGTGGTGCTCCCTCCCATTCTCTGCTGAGGGAAACAGGGTTTGTTAGTGCACAGGGATGCATGGAAAAGCCCTTCCACTGTTGCCTTCACAAATCCAGAGAACTCTGGGTTTTTTTAGCTACTTGGGCCAAAGAGTAAGACTTACCCTTTATTCTTATTCTTCATTTCACAAAAAAAAATGCAGTAAAACAACCCTCACATGTGTATGAGTTAGACATGGCAAACAGTGCCACTGAAAATCAGGCAATGCTGGATCTGCCAAGGAAATCCTCAGATTGGAATCCAATTCTTTCAATCAGAACTTCTTTAGAAGTGGCTGCTGCTTATGATGTGCAGAAAACATTATAGTATCTTATTGTGGGCAAAGCTGTATTATTTACCCGTGACAGATCCATAGAGTATAAAAATTAAAGGGAGTCAGGAGTTAAGCAAAAGCTTAGTGAAACAAAGTGGTGCTGACATACACAGATAATGTTAACTGATAGCTTTTTGGCATTATGTATTGTTTTATAATTAGGTAATTAAAGCAAGTCTGTACAAACATGCATTCAGGAAGCTGTAAAGACACATGTAGCTGTTAAGTTATATTTAGCCATTAATTTCTTGTCAAGTCTGTCATACTTTCTCATAAAATGTCTAATAAAGAAGCTTAAACATGCACAGTCTCATGCATTTCTTCTAGAAACTGAGGTATGTAACAGTGTAGCCCTAGAATACCAAAGTACAATAGTAAAAATATATATAACTCTTTGCTCTTCATTCCTTTTCAAATTGAACATGTTGTTACAGCTTGCATCTTTTAAAGGCAGGAGAGCACTTAAGTCCCACCAGAAGCCAGTCCCACTGACTTGGCTGAAATTGTGCAAAAATGTCAAGCTTTTCAAGCAGATTCTCTAGACCGAGAACTAAAACTGCTAGTTACTGCTCCATTGCCAGAAAATAAATCCTAAGACTTCATAGGGAAAAGAGATGTTATTTGAACCAGCACAGGGTCCTTCTTCTGGCTCTTGTAGATCCAAGTAAGTATTGTACACAATATACAGATAGCTCGTGACAGACATAGAGGAGCTCGGGATGAATGAAGGCACAACAGCAGATTAATAGTAAAAATAAACAGAATAAAAGCCTATAGAACAGGCTTAAACCTAGGATATCAGTTTGACTCTCAGTTGCACTTGGAAGTCAATGAAATTTTGTATCTGTAGCGTGGAGATTACTTTTGGTTCTGTATATCTGAATTTTCAATTAACTGTCCCCACAGTGGACCCAGGTTCTTTTAAAAATATGCAAACTAATTTTCAAAAAACTTTCTGCATTTTTTTCAGGGACTAATGGTGAGGGGTTCTTTGCACACTACTTTTAGTTTCAATTGACTGACATTTTTTACAGAATCAGGCACCACAAGTTATACAGAACAGATAGAAATCTATCATGGACATCTTTTGTGCTGGGTATTTCCTTCCAACATTGAATAAACTAAATGGAGGAATTAATGTAAAACTAAACTGTATTAAAACAAATTGACAAATCATGGATGCAAAAAGGGCTGAACCGACCAGTATGAAAATTTCCTCAGTTTTGAGTTGTGGGTTTTTTGAGGGGTGAAGACTGTGGCTGAACAGTCCATACTGCAACAGTCAGACCCTTTCACAAAGATGTAGGTTCCTGCAGCCACATGCTTGGTCTATTAAAAGTGCTTAACTGTCCAATACATGTTTGATCACAATGCATTTGACTGCTCACAGCAGTAAAAACTGTAGGATTTCTAAGGGCATGTTCATTACTAATCTAACCTGAACTTACCCTGTTTGCAGCTGCTAATACCCCAAAAAAATGTGATACAGAAAAATGAAATAAAATGGGTAAGACACAGGCAAACTGAATGCTGCCAATATCGATTGCTTTGCATCTTGCTTTATACAAGCAGTTTCCCTGCACTGGGAAAATACTTCTGGCAATTAAATGAACCTTAAGGTGCTTTGGGGGCTGGCACAATTTTATTTCCTTTGTTTCTCTCATGCTTTATTTATGACCTGCCAAGTGCTTGTAAAAGAAAAGCCAGGGCTCGCTCTCTCAGCATTTCACAAGGCTTTTTAATTATTGGAGCAAAGCTTGAACCTTACTAGCATGCTTCTCTCTTTAAATTTTAGGTACAGGACCATTAAAAAAAGCAAAATAAGCTGAAATACTGGTATCTGAAACTTTTTTCTCTTCCTAACTGTGTTGTTACAAAGATATATCAACAGTGACAAGGGGCTGTGGTCATCACCAAATCTGGATGAAGGTTGCAGTTTTCCCAGTGCATGTGTTAACCATTTGCATAAAGGTATGTACAGTTATTGGAGCTTCCAGTGTATAATTCTTTAAAAAGGACTGGTCATATTAGATCCACTGCAAACTCCATCAGAACTTTACTTTCAATTTTATAACTTATTTTCTAAATTAGGCAACACAACAGTGAGTTTAAAATACTCTGCCCTTTGTATGCACCTCTACTGTCAACCATCTTGTCCCCATCCCAAAGGACAGTATGTGTTCTGCTGAGGAGATAAAGATTTGGTTTTAAGAAGGTTTAGATTGTCTTTTGTCAAAAGGAGATGTGAAGAGATTTGGAAAACAGTGCCATTATAGGCAAGAGTAGTCATAAATTGCCTTAACTTCAGCTATATACTTCAGCTTTTAGGTAGCTAGAACTGGAATTGTTTGCCTACCAGCTTCCATCTCCCAGTGATGGAATGGATTTGCTGTAGCTGCTGGAAGGCAAGAACTTGAGGTTTATCATGTACTTTGACACTGGTACTGGCATGCTCTGCAGAACAAATACGAAACTCTCAGCAAGGGATCTACAAGTGCATTTGGAGATCCAAGCCCTTACCTGTGTCTTTGGTGACACTTTTTTATCTGTTTTAATCCACTCACCACAGAGGTAGTTGAAACAGCAACCCGGTCTAGTGGAAGGTGTCTCTGCCCATGGCAGGGGGCTTGGAAAGAGATGACCTTTAAAGTCTCTTGCAATCCAAACAATTCAGAGATTCTGTGATTTTCTGTGTATGGGCCTATTGACACCCCACAGGAAGGAGGAAATCAGCCACGCTGGTTTTAGTTAACTCTGTAGAATGGCACTGACACCCAAATGCAACATCAGCCTGGTACCTCCTACAACGAATTTATGGGACTCCTGAGCATGCTAATTTCCTCCTCATGAGCCATTTCCAGCACATTCTCTGTCCTGATTGCAAAGTAAATACAGTATGTTGCTTATGACTGCTGATTTGCATTAAGATTTTACTATTGTGGCTGGGAGGCTCCAGAAGGTTGGCCAAATCAAGGCTAGGGTTTTCTGCAGTCAGATTCTCAGTATTTTATTTCTGGTTTTTGTGTTTCTGCATGCAGACAGAGACATATTTACTTTCCTCAAGCATAGGGAATGACAATCCGGCTTTAAATTGAAAGAAACATATGGGCTCATATGCCTCATGACACAGCTCTATAGCATAACTATGTTACATGCAGACCAGTCCATATAGGTTTTTTCTTCCTTTAAGGTGGCTTTATGCTGGAGGAGGACAAATGATACCTGAAATTACCTGGAATTAGACCAATGCAGCCAATTGCGAGCTATGTAGCAAATTGTAAGCAATAACTGATTTAGCAATGACAGTTACATCTCCAAACTTTCTCTTCTAACGGGTAATGGTTTAATGCTTTGGTTTCTGGCTTTTAGGGTCTCAGTGTCTGACATGAAGAAAAAATTGGGCCAATACATGTGACTGACGGAATCACAAAATGGAGTTGGGATACACAAAGCTTTATTTGGAACCACAGCAGAGCACTCTATCATTGAAACTGCTATGAGCACACTAGGTCATATTTAAAGTAGAAAAGAAGTGTAATTGGGACCAGACTGAAGGAAAATCTTTACATCCTCCAGCAATTTTCCTTGATGTGATAGATCACAATATATTTTTCCCACTTGCATCTCAGGAAAAGGGAAGGAATGAATTCGGCTAGGCTATTTCATCTGAGGGACTGTGTACACTCGGATGAAAGTTTCTACTCTCAGATTCTTTGCAGAATAATAGCTTTGTAGCCAGAACTGTGATAGTTCCTTGGATAAATGAGGCCAGTCAGGCTGGAGAGACTGGAGGTGATTGTACAGCCTTGTCAAAGTGGTTGGGGAGGAGGGTGCAGTGTAGCAGGGGCAGCCACCAGAGAACCAACATCTCGAGGGGTAAGAGGCTGAGCTGAGGAGACACACTTCAGAGACTTAATACAATAAGGAGCTGTAAGTACTTAGAATTAAAAAATTACCTTCATCTTCTGCAAGTCTTGTTCTGCATGAGTGGTGGGTTTTGGCTGGATGCTGGTAGCCTTTTTGGCCTGCTTTCATTATAAATTACTGTTCAGGAATTGTTGGCTTGTCCATAAAGCAGTATGGGTTTGTTTTTTCCAAAGATCACGTGATAACTGGAATCACGTACCACCTGTAATTTTCTTACTTCTGGCTAGAACATAATATTTTGACACAGCAATTAATACGGATACCTACTGTTCTCATCTTGCAACAGACCACCATGCACTGTTTCTGAGATCTCTGTCTTGTTTAAGCAATGCTCAACAGTAAGATGCCAGCTTCTGTGGGTTTGCTGCACCTCATTTTATAATAGGTTTTCTTTCTCAAGATTTGGGTTGCAGGAATAGGGAGACTGCAGTAGAACAGAACTTTGCTAAAGAAAAAAACCCAAGCAATCCCTCCTAGCATTTGCACAGTGCTTGGAAAATGTGAGTCAGGTCCACTCTCAAGCTCAGAAACCAGAAAGCAAATAAAACAACCTAACAATGTTGCCCAAAATAAATAACCACAGTGTGGAGGCACCTAACTGGGGGACATGTGGGGGAGAAGTTATTCATTTTTTTTAATCCTCAAGCTTTGCACATCTGCCACAAACTAAACAAACAAATTGTTATTGGAGTCAGGAAGGGACAACTAATGTAAAACAGACTGAGACATAAATTAGTAGTCATGGTAATGTGTCACAGGTGAGTGCTCCTCAGAGAAGTGACTTGAAATGCCAAACAAACCTTCTACTGAAATCCTGGGAATCTGTTTATCCAACCACTTTATTTTAATCTAAGAATCAGCTACAGCTACTATGAAAGATGCATATACAGAAATATAAGCACTTCAAACTGTTGAAAAATAATTAGTAAACTTCCTTCCATGGCTTCCCTGCCATCATAGCACCTGTGCAGCCATGTGCAGCACTCAGTCACAGTAAGTCATGCCTCCATAAATCAGAAGCCATGAAAACTTTAAGCACTGCTTTTTTCTTTCTAAATTTCAATATTTTATGGAATACAATTCTTTTTTTGCAAGCATTAGAATTATCAATGGCAAAGAAAATAAAAGGCTACATTCCTGCATAATCTTAGCTCCAACAATGGAGTTTGTGGTTTTATGGGGAAAAAACCCACTCATGGTGCAAGACCAAGGCTAAAACAATGACAGCTGGTAACAAGCAAATGGGCTCATCTTCTAAATGCTTTCATACTCACGGCAACTGTTCGAGCAACTTTGCCAAAATTCGTCAGGAAATGTCATATTATTTCTTTATATTTGTTCCATGGGTTAGTGCTGGCTTGTAGCATTTCAGTATCAAAACAGTTACATTAGGCTAAAGAAGGTGATCATATGAACACTGAGCAAACTGTTAAGTAGCTGTCAGAATGACTGGCTCAAACCAGCAAAAGATTAACACTCCTAACTTAGACCAAATGGGTCGACCTAATAGAGACACAAAAATGTGCTCTGAAAATAACTGAGCGGGGGCTATTTCCGGAGGACTTGAGGAACATTATGACAGTAAGTTTGTTCTTACAGTTCAGGCAGCCTTAATCATCACCTCGCATTTCTCACTTCAGATTACAACTGTCTAAAAAAATTACTTCTGTCTAAAGTGCTGATAAACTTGGAAAACAATGTGGTGGGTTGACCCTGGCTGAGTGCCAGTTGCCCACCAAGGCTGCTCTTATACTCCACTCCTCAGCTGGACAGGGAAGAAAAAAATACAACAAAAGGCTTGTGGGTTGAGAGAAGGACAGGGAGAGATCACTCACCAGTTACCATCATGGGCAGAACAGACCCACCTTGGGGACATTTGTTTAACTTATTGTCAATCAAATCAGAGTACGATAATCAGAAATAAAAACTAAATCTTAACACACCTTAAACTGCCCACACACACTCACACCCCCCTTCCTGGTCTTAACTTTATTCCCAATTTCCTCTCCCTCCTCTCTCCCAGCAGTGCAGAGGGATGGGAATGGGGGTTGAGGTCAGTCCATCAAACAGTATCTCTGCCACTTACTCCTCAGGGAGAAGACTCCTCTCATTCTTCCCCTGCCCTCTCATGGAAGACAGTCCTCCACCAACTTCTTCAATATGGGTACTTCCCATGGACTGCAGTTTTTCATGTGCTGCTCCAGTGTGGGTGCCCCCCAGGGTCACAAGTCCTTCCAGGAAACCTGCTCCAGCGTGGGCTCCTCTTGGCATGGGACCACAGGTCCTGACAGGAGCCCGCTCCAGTGCAGGCTTCCCATGGGGTCACAGCCTCCTTCAGGCATCTACCTGCTCTGGCCTAGGGTCCTCCATGGGCTTTGGGTGGATCTCTGCACCCCCATGGTCTTCCACTGGCTGCAGGGGCACAGCTGCTTCACCATGGGCTGCAAAGGGATCCCAGCTCCAGTGCCTGGAGCACCTCCTGCCCCTCCTTCTGCACTGACCTCGGTGTCTGCAAAGATGCTTATCTCACATATTCTCACTCCTCTCTCCCAACCAAACTTGATGTTTTGTCTCTTTTTCTCTTTCTAAAATACATTACTCCAGAGGTGCTACCACCATTGCTGATGGGCTTAGCCTTGGCCAGTGGTGGGTCCATCTTGGAGCCAGCTGGCATCGGCTCAGTTGGACAAGGGGAAGCTTCTGGCATCTTCTCATAGAAGCCACCCCTGTAGCCTCCCTGCAACTAAAAACTTGCCACACAAACCTAATACAGCCCTTATTTTGTGAGAAGTACTGTCTGCTCGGGCCCACATTGATTTCATCAGATCTCGATGAATAGTGCAACTTTACATTTCTTTCTTAGGCGTGAAGCTGAAACAACAGTCCTAGAGGCTTTTTTTAATCTTCGTGACCTGTGCTGTTTGGGTATAAGAACAAAGCACAATTGTTTGATGCCTGAACAGTCTTAATAGAACTAAATATCTTAGAAAACCTTTATTTAGATTTTATTGCAGCAGAATCTAATTAACAGTTCTATATTAAAGACTTGAAAGTCTCTGATCTCTTCGAAAATCACCAATACTGCCAAAACTGCAAACTCATAAAAACAAGGAGACTGATTTACATTGAGAGATCTTTGCACTGAAGTAGTTTATGCAATTTCTTCGAAAGGAAAATAATAGCTGTAATGAAAAACTAGCAGAAACACAAAAGTGATTAGAGGGCCAAATCTCTGCAAAAGCATGAAGTACTGGAAGAACTAGTAATGAAGGGACTTGCCAAGTGTAAGCAGCAGAATACTTCAGTATCAGATACTGCAAAGTTTCAGGTATCTTCGTGCTATCATAAGGAGGAATCTAGGAAACATATTTATATTTGAACTACAGAGTTCTAAAGACAAAACTGTGCCCCTAGCATGGGTGGGTACAGCCCTGCTCTGCCTGGCTGCCAAGTGATGAGGGGAGCCTGTGGGCTCCAGGTAATGTAAGACTGTAGCATAATTTTCCACATTTCTCTGCAGCAGTACAGACACTCTTTGGTTCACTTTATCTGATGTGCAGAAAGGAAAAAAGAAATGGCAATATTCCACTGAAGAGGAGAGCAGAAAGGGCCAAGGTCACCTATAATTATCATAGAAATCATTTAGTTTGGAAAAGTCCTCCAAGTTAATTGAGTCAAAACTTTCACCAAACACCACCATGCCAACTAAACCATAGCACTAAGTGCCAGTCATTTTTTTAACATTTCCAGAGATGGTGACTCTACTACTTCTGGAGATGGCAACCCTACCACTTCCCTGAGCTGCCTGATCCAGTGCTTAAACCACTCTACCTGTGAAGAAATTCCTCCTGATGGCCAACCTGGACATCTCTGGTTATGACTGAGGTTATGCCCTCTTGTCCTGTCTGGTTGCCTCAGAGAAGAGACCAACCCCCACTTGGCTACACCCTCCTTTCAGGCAGTTTTAGAGAGTAATAACGTCTCCCCTGAGCTTTCTCCAAGCTAAACAATCCCTGTTTCCTCAGCTGATCCTCATAGGACTTGTGTTCCAGACCCTTCCCCAGCTCCATCGCCCTTCTCTGGAAAAGCTCCAGCGTCTGAATGTCCTTCTTGCAGTGAGGGGCCCAAAACTGGACACAGTTCAGTGCAGCCTCACCAGTGCTGAGTACAGGGGGATGATCACTGCCCTGATCCTGCTGGCCACACCTTTGCTGACACAAGCCAGGATGCCATTGGCCTTCTTGGCCACCTGGGCACACAGTGATTCATGTTCTGTTGGGCTCTCAATAAGCACCCCCAGGTCCTTTTCCACTGGGCTGCTTTCCAGCCACTCTTTCCCAAGCCTGCAGCACTGCCTGAGGTTGTCATGACCCAAGTGCAGGACTCAGCACTTGGCCTTGCTGAACTTTGTACAGGGGGGCTCAGCCCATCGATCCAGCCTGTCCAGATCCCTGTGCAGAGCTTTCCTGCCCTCCAGCAGATCAACACTCCCAATGAACTTGGAGTTCTCAGCCAACTTACTAAGGCTGCACTCAATCCCCTCCTCCAGGTCATCAGTAAAGATATTAAACAGGATGATTTTGTATCTCTCCTCCCTTCAAAATCCTTGGCTTCTGACTCTCTTACCAGAAGAAAGTACAGGTTTAGAAATAAAATTTTTTTTAAAAATCATGTGACTTTGCTTTTGTTCATCATCTTTTTGTTTCTATTGCTCCACGGTAGATGACTAATTTCCCCTTCAGTCCTCAGGGGGGACTGACAGTACAGCATGACCCCCAGCTGTTTCAGGAATAGCTCTTCATTTTGCCAGGAGAAACTTCCCTGGATGCAGAATGTGCAGCCCATGTGCAGTGTCCAGACTGTGTCATTCTTAGATGCAGCTACTGACCACACACAGAACATGAAAATAAGGCCTACGGCTACCTTTTAGCAGGCAGAATGGTTCCAGAATAGGATGAAGACCGGTAACTTCTCTTCTTCTGTCCCACAAGCTCTTTAGGTTTGGAGAAGACATCTGACCATGACTGTTGTACAAGAAAGAGAAGCCCTGCACTTATCTACCTACCTGCATGAGTTCTCTCTAATCTTGCAACCTTTAGCATCTGCCCAGGTCCCATCATCCGGCTCTTGGGCTTGTAGGTCCCCTCCAAGGAATGCCACAGACACACAAGGAGAAAGTATGGTGATCAAAGCAGTAACAGGAAAACATTCAATGCAATTCTGACAAAGTCAAACAGTTGTTTTATATTTGATCCCAGCAATTTTTTGGTGAGCAGTGAGATGCAGCCGTACTCTGACACTGCAGAAATGGAGAAGTCAGAAGTAACTACAGTTTAATTAGACCACAAAGATTGCAAACTTAGTTTTTTCCCTTCTGCATGGAGCTCTGATATGTTTTCTATAGCTTTTCTCTGAATTTCTTTCTTTTTTTTTATTTTTGTTTGACCCAGAGCAGTTGGAAATATTAGCCCTCCAGAAACAAGTTTTGCAAGAAAATCTAATTACTTACACTATATTTCAACTCAGAGCACATATTACAGCATACTTCGAAAACAAAGCCACTAGTTATGGTGCTATAATATTATTACTGATGTTATAATAGTGATTTTGTGTCAGACCTGACTCCTATCTCACCACTCTATCAGACTGGTTGACTTTTGCAAAGTCTGATTAAGCATTAACTCAAAACATAAATCCTAAGGAATTTTCCCAGTCACATTGACATTTATTAGTTTTCTCCAATGCATAAAAACACCATTCTGCAAAATCCCATGCTGTCGCTTTAGTGAATGAATGCAAAACACTCTTGGAGCCATGGTAAATACAGACTATTACATGGAGACACTTAATTTATTCCAGCTGCATAATTTCTTGTCTATTGCTATGTCCTGTACTTTCCTAATCAAACCACCTGTGTTTCAGATAAATGGCTAAAACTACTATCTGTTTAAAGTTTACAGTCCAAAGAGGACACAGTAACAAGATGGTCAATCTGTATTCTCCAAACAGATAACTGAATTCAATATTCAGATGAAAGACAACTGTTCAGTTGGACAGAGAAGCAGCTGAAGCAGCTTGGTAGCCTGCATTCCTAGCAGGAAGAAAGTCCTTTGCTTTTTAAATCTAGGCTGTTCTCACAGTTAGAAACACACCCTTAGGAAACAGCAAACAGATTCTCCCAAATATGGGGAACTGCACAGTTCCCAAATAAGGAATTCTCCACTGAGTCTTAAACAAAGGAAATCATCTGCTTTTCCTACTGTAAGTCAAATGAATCATTTTTCCACCAGAAGAGACTTAACTATACTTTCCTAGATGAACACATTCACGTCAGCATTTTGAAGGACCTGCGCTTTCAGTTTTGTTTTTGCAAAACAATATAGAAACGAAGCCTCAAGTCCCAGTAGGCAGACTTGTTTCTCTAGCTTCTTTGTATTGTCTGCCCCAATTGATTTGGGAGAACTCGTTTGTCTGCAGCAACAAGCTGAAAAGCACTTTTTAAAAAATACAAACTGTCTGAAGTTTGTCGAGAGTATGTTCACACGACAAATATTTGCTACTGCTCCCAGTACAAAGGGACCAAACCCAGATGTGTACAACTCATATAGGAAAGGGGAAAAAAAGAGTCTTAACCACTGTCTAATCTGCTTTTGCTCTATTAGCCTTTTGCTGAGTAACAGGCTTTACAAACCTTAAAAACAAGGTCAAAGATTGTTATACTCACATGAATGCGAAAAACTGCCTTAGAGCCCATGGCTGACATGCCCTTGCACTCCAGTTCCAGCAAAGACATCTCTACCTCTGTTACTTGTAATGCCAGCTTGTGAGCACCTGGACAGAGCTGACAATGTCTACAGTTCCCACCTGGAGTTAGGATTTTTCTCCTACAGAAGTGCTTTGTATCAAGTTCTTACTTGCAACTTTCTGAGAGCTCTTTTAGCCCACAGGCAGACCTCTCAATTACTGTTGCAAGATCTCCCAGTAAAATCAGGACCAAATTATTAGAGATTTTTTTTTCCTTGGAGAAGTTGGTAAGCAATCAGATTTAGTGGGAGCATGGCCTCTGACCAGCCTACATCTTAAACATCCTCCTCATACCCTCGTAGACAGCAGTGCCTTCTAGGTGCTCCAGCCCACTCAGTCCTTGGAAGGTGCCAGCAGCCTGCTAGTGATGCTTCCTCAGAGTTGCCTTCAAGAACAAATAGAGTTAGGCCCTATAAAAAGGCAACATAGCTGGAATTTCCATGAATGCTATCTGACACTCACTTTCCATTTCTAAACTTGAGAGCTAGGTCTCAGTTTGGAACACTTTTCGGCTCCAGCAGAGACTGGAGCTCCTCAGACTTTTTTTTGCTGGTTACAGCACAATCAACTAACAATGTGAAAGGAATACTGGAAGGAGTGAAAAGGTTGTTTTTCACCTTAAGGAAATAATGCCCTCATTCCATAAGGTTTCCTCTTCTACTTGGAGAGAGGAGAAAGGTGGAAAGGTAAGACAGGAGATTGACACTTCTCCTGTTTCACTTCTCTACAACACAATGGAGGGAGTTGCATTCCATATCTGGTCTTAAAGTGAGCGCTGGACAAAGCCCATCCCTGCTGCACAGTTACCTCTCTCAATAACTTTCTCTCAGCTGTGTTCATCCGTGGGAAGGCGCTCTCTTGCCAGGATGTTCTTGCCTCCTCCCACCCACTCACCCACCCGAGTTTCCCTGGCAGCTGTGTCTTAGCCTTGCTCCAGCCCTTAGGATATCTCCACCTACCACTTCCTGCCATAAAAACCTTTTAGATTTATACCAGATCTGCTTGCTTGGGTAACGAGACACCAAATGCTGAGCTGTATCATCTCTCAAAAGCACAGATGGGGGACGGGATGCAGAAGTGGCTTAACGTACCAAGGCAGCCTTTTTCTGCTTGGGTTCTAGGGGATCAGCACACATCGAGAACTGAATCTGTTTCAGCAGCCCTTGAATTCCTTTGATTCATTCCAGCAGCCCCAATAGTACGTAAGAGTCACCACAGTGAACACTCTCTGCACAACTACAGGTGGGGGAGTGTTTATGACTGTGCTACACAGCGCTCAAGGTGTGACAGTTCTCTGCTCCTGTTGTGATCCTTCACAATTCTTCAGCTGCTGTGGCCTGGCCTTGATGTGATCCTCAGTCACTGACAGGGCTCCTACGCTGTTCCCTGGTGCAGAGCATGAGGACAAATACACAGCTCTTCTCTAACCAGGTGTGGAGGTTGCAAAGGCCTGTAAAACAGAAAGAATCTAGGAGAAGTGGCAGGAAGAGGTGAGCTGTCTAGCTGTGTGGAGATCAGGAAAGGAGCTGCAAAAGGCTGCAGTCCTTTGGGAGGAGACGTTGCACAGGAAGCTCTACAAGAAAGAGGAGTGTTCTTCAGACTCCTTGACATCTTTTTTTTGTGGAAAAAGGAATTAGTTCAATGCATCGTTATTCAGGAGGCGACTTGTTCCATTTGCTGTATTCCAAGTTATTAAAAATGGAAATATGAAAAAGAAAATCAATTTTCCAGACCCACTCCATAAGTGACTGAAAGGAAACAAATATTTTCACATTCTATTTCTAGCAGGTATGTAATGCAATGTTGCAACGCTGTAATGTTTGGGCTGTAAATGCTTCAGGGAACTTGAAAGAAAACTATTTCCATTGGATTTTAAATCACAGAAACCTTTCTATTACTATGAATTTCTCACATGGTACAAAAATGAGCTTTGATGCTTTTAAATTCAGCTCTTCTTTATTTACCTCATAGCAGCAGGAAAGGGTTCATAAATACTGAGTATTACACCACAAATAATGTCAAAACAATGAATGTTGAGATTCCTAAAGAGAAAAACTGTAGGTTTATGACAGTAGGCAGCAGGGACAGAAGAGAGAGACAAAGAGAAGGCAATTTATTAAAAACTGAACATTATACAGAAGCAAATATATGACTATGTTTCTAATAATGTAGCTTTCAGAATCCTTTTGAATCCCTTAAGGCTTGTGTGTGGAATGCAATATATGCCAGAGGCCCAAACCAAAGAACGCATACAAATACTTCAAGGAATTAATTATAAATACTATAAGATTCCTGTGTGTAGTGTAAATTATTATTACTGCAATTTCAAGGCTCTTTATGCCTGAGATGAATAAAAGCAAGTTTGCTATGTTCCCAGAATACAGGAATATAGCTGTGAAATGAGCGACGTCCATCAAAATAAAGGGCCTGTGAGAATTCTGAGATTCTGCTCCATGACATGATAAATTAGGGCTTTTTCTCCTTACTTTTACTGGCTTTCTTATACTAAGAAAATCTCATTGCTAACCAAGAGCCATGTAGTTTTTTTTTCCCCACAAGAGATCAGTGATTATACATTTCCTAACCACCCTACATTTCTGTCTCTTGTTTTCTGGAGAGTATTTGTCCCCACCATGCCGGCCTAATTGTCATCATAAAACTATGCCCTGTTCAGTTTCTGCAAGACAAAACAAGATCCAAATCCAGGAAAGAGTTCATGGCTGTGAATCCATTAAGGAGACTTCCTCCAGTCCAGAGTTAGTTAAGTAAGATCTTGAGCCTCAAAGATTTAGATGTCTAACTTGTATTTAAAGGTACCTAATTACCTTTAAGAATCTGAGCCTAAGCCCCTTAGCCCCTTGGGGTTAATTTGTGACTCCCTCCTTAGCATTTCCTACAGCTATTTTGGAGAGATCCCTGTTCAGTTTGCTGTCATTTCAGGAGGGAACAGGGCTAATTTCAAATCTGTGGTTGCTATACATTAGAAGCTAAAATGATTCAAAGGGGTGCTGGCATCTTTTAAATCACCAGTGTGAATTTGCCTTCTCATTTCTACTGTCTTTGCACACACCTAAAACCTTTCTACTGTCCCTTCTTCTTATGCTTTCCTCCTTTTATACGCTTCAATACAACAACTTCTTCCATGAGGCCTACACAACAAGCTGCTTTCCTCTACGAAGCAGCAGGCTTTTTCTTCCCTCTTCTCCTTCACAACATCCTTGCTTTGGAATCCCTCCAGTAAGCTCCTTAAGCACATGGAGTCACAAGTACTTAGCACAGAAGAGAATTACATAAATAATAATAATAATTAATAGCCCATAAATGGAACCTTAAGGGGCTTCTAATCTTCACATGTGCTTGGAAAGCAACTCTCTGAAACGATTTAATTTGGGTGAGAGTTCTTAGCAGCAATATAATAATCAAAATATCAAACAAGTTTATACAGTTACATAGCCAAGTAGGCTTCTGCACAAGGCAATATATGTATATAGTTTGGCTGTGGCAGAGCATTGCCCATCCCGGATTCCTGAAGTTGACTTTTAAACAAAGTTTGCAGGGAATGTGTAGGATGTGTTACTCTTCTGTACTACTCACTTGAAACTGGGTGCCAGGTTGGAGGAGTGAATCATTTGGAAGCAATGGATTTCCTTGAGATTCCTAGAATAAGACATGACATAATGCATGCAGTTACATAGCACTAGCAATACACTGTTGATGCCTACATTAAATGCTCTTGATTTTTTAAAGTTAAATTATTTCAATAACCCTGGTGTTTGTAAAAACATTTTGTTCTCCATTTTCACGGAAGATTTCAGTATCAAAATTATGAACAAAATGAAAAGAATTAACTGTGCTGCTGTGGAGTCTGATCTTTCTTGTGACTGAAATGTTGCTTTCGTGTAGAAAAATGGAGATATCCTTGAATGAATAATGATTTTTGTTTCAGACCAATTTGTCTACAGTATGATCCCCCCACTGATCACAGTGGGACCTCTGAGGAGATACTAATCATTGAGTTTTCCATTAAATATGTTATTTTAGTAAAATCCTGAACGCTTGAGAGTGGAGTATTGAACTGCACTTGGAAAAGAGCTGTCCTGGAAACGCAGGTTCACAGTGGCTCAGAAACAGGCCACAGACCCTTTCCCTGGCACGGCACGCGCTTGTGTGCTGGCCACGACTTTCCACTTCTGGTCCTGGGAAGCCACCAGTGTGCTTTCCACAGGGACGTAGAAATATCCTGGGGAAGACCAGCCTCCCCCTGGAAAAAACAAGCTGTTGTTGCTACTCCACCAGGAATGGGGAAAACCGCTGGCTTGGAAAGGGCTGCACTGAGGCGCTCAGCCCCTCTCACAGGCCATTCCCTGCGCTTGCGTAATCCTCTGGGGTGAAAAACAGATTTGCCCCGATCATCTCTCCGTTTCTCTTAAGTTTTTCCTCCCGGCTCGCCGGAGGGGCCTCCGGGGGGGATGTCAGAGCAGGGCCGGGCCGCTGAGACCGCCCAGCAGCGGGAGGGAGGCGCCGAATCGCCTCAGCGGCCGCTGCCGCCATGGAAACGCGATCCCGCCCGGCCGCTGCCCGGGGCCCGGGGGCACAGCGTGCCCGGCCCGGCCCGGCCCGGGGCTGGGAGAACCAGAGAGAATCTGGCCCCGAACTGAAAGAAAGCAGCGCCACGCAGTGCTGGCGTGTCTGCGGGGTTTTTTGTTTGGTGGGGTTTTTTTTTTTGTTGTTGTTTGGTTTGGGGTTTTTGGGGTTTTTTTCGGTGTGGGGAGGAATCGTCCCAATGTAGTCAGCATTTAGTCACTATTTGTTATATTTATTTGATTTAATTAACATAGGAAGGCGGCAGTGGGCCGAGCTGGCGGGTTTTTCTCCCTGGCTGAAAGAGGAGGACTTGGGCGGGGGAAGGCAGCGCTGGGCGCTGAGGCGGGAGGTGACAGGGCTGGAGGGAGGATGAGGCGGGATAGGGGCGCTGGAAGGGGCGGGCGGGAGCCCATGAAGGCAGACGCTGCTGCAAGTCTCCTCCTTCAGTGTCTGGAAAGACCGGAGTGTGGCGGCTGCAGCTGCGTGGAGGGACTTGGTGGGCGTGGGGAGGGAGACACGGACGCCGGAATGTACAAACAGGGTTTCTGAGCGAGGCACAGATAGCCGGTGGTTTGAAGGGGAGGGATCTAAACTGTGCCTGGGCAGTACTAAGGCAGCAGGTCTACTCTTCATCAATTCCTCCCGAACTTGGAGGAGGGCCCATTACCCACAAGGGGCCGACTGACCACAGCCGGTGTGGCCCCAGGGACAGCTGCTGCGCAGACCTCTGCCTCCATCCCTCTTCATCCCGTGCACTGCCCTGTGCTAATCCTGCCCACAACCAGGGTAAGGAAGCAGAGCGGTGGAGGGGTTCATCACTGCTGCAGAGTTGAGGGGAGTGGGATGTCCTCTGCTGATGGAGCAGCTGGGCTGGAAACGTGGAGCTGCGCCTGCAATTTGCTATTCCTCTGCTGTCAACAAATAACAGTGAAAAATCATCAATCCCTTGCACTGCTCATCTATGTAAAAGATGGCAATTTGCCACTGACAGAGGTTAATCCTCCAGCTCAAATGGCAGAAGGCCATGTTGTGGAGTTACAGCATTCATCAAGCCTGCTAATGATCTTGTGGTGACATGCATGAATTTTGATGAGTGTCCTCTCTTTGCTTTAAATATGACCTGAAAGACGATGCTGCAGGACTTGTTCTTAATTTATCCTCTTCCTGCATATATTCAGCATGTTGCAGGTTTCAATGGTGGATTGTGTGTTGTTTCCCACAGGGTGCCTCTGTTCCTCTGTGCTAGAGGTGGATGGTACTCTGGGGATGAATTGTAGCTGGGCACTAAGAGGGATGTTATCTGGGTGGCTCCTGTTCTTGTTTTGCAAAAACTGAACCATATACAGTAAGCGATGTGGGGGAGGTATGATGGAGATGGGATGGTCTCAGGAGCAAGATAGTTACATGCCACTTAGCAGAACTGGAATCTCTTTTTGCCTGCATGACAGAGCCGCTTGCACAACTCTGGGCAGCAGTTTAAACTCCAGCTTGCTGGCCACTGCAGGTACGTGCCTCATTCTCAGATACCCAACCTGCATTGTCACAACTACAGCTGAGATCACCAGACTTCTAGTTCGAATAAAGTGAGTGCAAAAAAAAAGAAAAGCTAAATACTTTGAAAAAGTAACAACAAAAAAAAAAGTTGGAGGTGTCTCAGACTGAGAATCCAAAGTACCATGTCCTTTGTTCATGTTTTCTATCAGCCATAAGATTTAGTTAAATGAAGATTTTCTATCAAAGCTAGACTCAGTTCCTTCATGTCACTTCTGCCCTTACACTGTTCCCTGCTCTGTGTGGCAGGTACCAGCTCCACAAATGCACTAGTGAAACTGTCTGTGGGCTTGCAATGCAGATGATTTACAGGCCAGCCTTGTAAATGACTGTGTCAGTGCTACCATGGAGGCAGTGAACTGTGCTGCCAGAGTGGGAGTGGGAAGCTGGAGACAGGAACCAAGAAAGAGGGGATGTCTTCATCTGCTTTTGCCATGGGAGGAAATTTTCCTGTAACAACATCGTGAGTCCATCATCACCCAAGTAGTAACACTGGTGTGAAAACTTTCCCCTCTGCTCCTGAAGGTGTCTAACAACATCTACATTAGTGTTGGCAAGGGACTGTGCACCCTGAACCCCTGAGGAACCCCAATGAATAATCCTCTGTGCAGAACACAGGGCAACATTTGGCTTATGAAGATGCACAAACACAGGCAGAACAGAAGAGAAATCAAATTACTGAGCAGGCACTCACCAAGTGGTCACTGGCTGTTCTGCTCACCAATGATGCTAGAATCCCACAGAAAAAAAAACACCTTAGAACATCACATGTAATTACAGACTGCATTCTCACATAGTTGTGCAAGAGGCACAGCTCTAAACCAGCATTTGACTAAAGCAGTAATAATCTTTGAGATATTCTGTTTATCCAAAAATACCTCTCTTCCCATTTAGACCTGGTCAGGGTGGCTGTTTTTCTGTTTCAACCTGTCTGACTGAGGCACCTGGGAGGGTGCTGCAGGCTGTGAGAAGTATCCTGGAGCCCGAGGAGTGACGGTGAGCTGATTTGGCATTCCAAGTCCTACCTGTTGCTGGGGCAACCCAGCCCAGCCCATCACTTCATTCAGCCCCGGCTGCTGCCTTCATTTCCTTCCCCTGAGCTGGACGGGTGGAGAGAGGCAGGCTGCATTGCCCAGGAAGAGGCAGGCTCTGGGACACGTTATTGATTTGCTGGGGGAGACTCTTGCTGGAGGACAGTGAGGGAACACGGCAGCTGGGCCCTGTGAGAGGATGGCTTGCCCAGCCAGAGATCAATATGCTTCAGCAAACCAGGGAGCAGGCGCTGGCAAAGCCAGAAGTTTCCTTTGTTCTGTTTGTCTTGTGGAAAAAATAGACAAGCAAATAGGCTTAAGGATTCTGGATGCAGAGAAGGGGAAAACCTCCTTATTTACAGAGTAGCACAACCCATCCAGCAGTGACAGTTTTAAACCAGACTGTTTTAAGTTTGTGTATAGCTGAGGAAATGGTGACTACTAAGGGTGGGGAATCTAGAGAGTTTAGTGCATGTCTGTTGGGTTCCTTTTGGTTTCAAATAAGGGCGGCTTCAGGGACAAGTGACCAAGTTCCCAAGTCAGTATTTTGTGGTTTTACAATCACACTTTCAAAAATGTTTTCTCATTCCTGTTGCTGTGTGGAAGATCCACCAAAATAGCTCTGAAGATTGCCAACACACCAGGCGAAAGAATAAAATACTACTAATAGCATCTGTTTTGAAGTTTGTGTGACATACAATACCAGGAGACAAATAGATTTGAAATGCAAGTGTGTTTTCTATTGTTTTTAATATGACAGTGACTCCTTAAGAACATAACATTGCCTGCAGAGTTTATTTTACAGTTCACAGTAAGTAAGAGTTAGGCTGCCAGGCGTGGTTACTTTGTTTTGGGTTTTTTTCTTTCTTTTCTTTTTTTTTCAGTTGCTCCTGAAATCATGGTCTAAAAACTCCTAAAATGCAGATTGAACTGCTGTATGGTTTTGGAAGGACTGGGTCATTGTGTCCCCACAGCACCCATACTCTGCTTCCCTGTTGCACAGTTGCCTGTAAGTCTATTCAAATGAATTGTTTTCATAACTACTTTGTTCTCTTCTGAAGAGCACTTCCCTTTTTTAATAACTACAATATAAAAATAATGAGCTAAACAGGGCACCAGTGGTGACTGATGAGTTCATGCTGACAGCATGCTTCTTGGGATGGCTTTGGTCCATGCAGCCCACACTTCTCAGTCAGTGCCCAGACACAAGCCAGAAACTGTTCCCGGGAGACATCATGGAGACTTGTTTTAGGAGACAAGGAAAGTGCTGCCACATGGATACAAGCTGGGCAGTGCCACTGGCCTTTAAAGTCAGAGGACAGGCACTAAACCTGTTCAGTCTAATACAGCTGTAACTGTGATCAGGTAACCAGTAGGAAAAGCTATCACAAATTTCAGCTTCATTAAGTACTTAGCTGTCCTGTGTAATGATCCTGGTCCTCTGCAGAATCTGCTAAGAGGGTCTCAAGCTGGTGGAACATGTAGGGTGCATGGAGCTCTTGCTTGGATTCTTTATAGAGTATACAGTGATTTAAATTAAAAAAACGCAGATTTCAGCAGCACCAGATATATCTGAGTAGTCTCCTTTTTATAAAAAAAATGTGTGTTTCTTCTAGGGTGTGAAATATAAACTACCAGGTAAAGGGAGGAAATAAGATGGATGTAATTTGTGTTCTCCTACTACAAGTCTGTAACCTCTGGCAGTGAGTGTCATGTCAGCTGGGCAATTTTGTGCCTCAGACGTTACTGCTAAGCCTTCCAGCATTTCTCTGTGAGACACCAATTGGAAGGAGAAAGGAGATGTCAGGAACCTGTCTCCTTCAGCATTTCACTTCAGCTATTCAGCCACTAAACTTAGGGATTTAGCTAAAACAACTAAATAAATTCCAACTTCCCTTCCTCTCCCTCCCCAAGCCCCCTGGGTTCTCCCTAAATAATGTCTGTGGTCACCCATTTAGGTTATTTGCAAAGTTTCCACTTACCACAGTAATTTCGTAGGAATGACTGTGTTCCTTCAGTGCTTTGTGATAATAGGAACAGAAATAGGGAATGGAAAAAAAGACCAGAGGAGAGTAGAGGCCTCACCTAAAACTGCCCTTTTACTAAGTAGCCTGAGCAGAGTGTCAGGGAAAAGCCAGGCAGTACTTCATCCTGAGCTATCACATCACTTGAGACTGAAAGCAATTACTGACATTTTCACAGGGCTAAGACCACATTTAGGGTTGAATACGTTTGTTCAGGCAAGAAGTCTGCCTATGCAGTTAACTTCAAGACATTTAGTTAGTCTGATTCATGGGTTGTCACATCTGAAAACAGTAAAGTCCAGTTGAATTGGGAAACAGAACATGAGGATCCATGTGCACCTTAAAACTGCCTTCCTTAAAAACAAGACAGTGAATGCAAGCTCTCACTTGTAAAATAGTCGTGCCTTAAAATCCCTGAGGTTTTGCTCCTCGCTCCTCCTGTTAGGTGGTATGAATACCTGGGGACTTCAAATCACAGAGTTTCCCTGGGTAAGTGTATTGATGAGCTGAAGCTGCATCAGAGCAGTATCCTTATACCCTGCAACAGCTGTCTGTAGAAGACCAGATGGGTCGTGCAGTTGATAAGCCTTTAAAATCAAGTGCTACATACTTAAGATAGGTCTTTTTAAGGCAGGGAAAATACAAATGTTAAGGAAAAGGTAATATGCATGTATTGTGTGCAGTTTGGGGCACCACAATATAAAGAAGATAAAAAGAAGCTATTCCAGAGCATCCAGAGGAGAGCTATGATGATGGTGAAGGGCTTTGAGGGGAAGCCATGAGCAGCTGAGGTCACTTGGTCTGTTCAGCCTGGAGAAGAGGAGACTGAGGGGAGACCTCATTTCATTATAGAGCTTCATTGTGAGGGGAAGAGGAGGGATGGGAACTGATCTGTTCTCTGTAGTGACCAGCGACAGGCCCCGAGGGAATGGCCTGAAGCTGTGTCAGGGGAGGTTTAGGTTGGATATTAGAAAAAGATTCTTCCCCCAGAGGGTGGCTGGGCCCTGGAACTGGCTCCCCAGGGAAGTGGTCACAGCACCAGTCTGACAGAGTTCAGGAAGTGTTTGGACAATGCTCTCAGGCACATGGTGTGACTCTTAGGGATGGTTCTGTGCAGGGCCAGGAACTGGGCTTAATGATCACTGTGAGTCCCTTCCAGCTCAGGACACTCTATGACTCTATGCATACAATAGTGAAGGAGAGCTATTTCCAGCATGAAGTTGGATGTGTGTGGAATCGGGATGTAGTAGTCCAGATTTGCACAGACAACAGGCTGAATTCACATACACCTTTTTCTTGGGAGTTTCAAATGGCCAAAGGTGCCTCTTGGATTTAGTTATTCAATTTGCAGTGGTACCAGGGTGCTTAAAAGCAGTAGTTAGAAGTACAGATTTACTGTTAAGGCACAAAGAGAAGAGCTAAGAGACTCTGAGTAATAATTCTATGGCTCAAAGCAATGCCAGCCTGTGGTCCCACCTCCCATAGCTGTGCACCATTTCAGTAAGAATGGTGTAATGCCACATCCCCAGGGAGTGTTCAAGGCCAGTTTGGATGTAGTGTTGAGCAACCCGGTCTAGTGGAAGGTGTCCCTGCGCAGCAGTGGGGTTGGAATTAAATAGTCTTTAAGGTCCCTTCCAACCCAAACCATTCTATGATTCTTGAACAACTCCAACCACTGTTTTGTAAATTGGGTTTAAAGGTACTAGGCTTTCCTTATCAGCACTGAGGGGGAAAGGCACCCTGAAATATTTGTTGGTACTACTCTTTATCTTACAAGGGGAACCATCCTTGGCTTGACCCAAGGCCACTTTCAGTGCTTCAGAAATGAGGTGTCACTGCTTTTGCATTGCTCTTAAGTGGAATGCTTTCTGTTCCTGGCCTTGTGTCAAAAGCCTCCAGCCTAAAGTCTACAGCCACATAACTCTGTTCCCCTTTTTATTTCAGTCTTTTCTCAGAACTTCAAAGTACAGAAATATGGTTACATTTCCCCAAGAAGTTCTAGTAATCAAATATGAAAACAGTTGAAAAAATTGTCTATGAAGTTAAAAGAATATCTTACAGAAATTTCGAGTGGATTTTTGAATAGCATAGTTTTAAAGCTAACCAGTAGCTAGAAATGCACTTCGTCTTTGTAACTTCACATGAAAACCAATTCTAAAAGAAAACACCCCCATTTCTCCTTTTTCTTAATTCCTGGGGTGCTTGCAACAGCTTGTATTTTGTGTGGTGAAATTAGCATATTAGGCACTGAATTGAAAGAAACTGAACAATACTTCTGCTTTGTTTATCTTTTTTATTTGCTGACTTCTTGCCTTTCAGACCTGAGTTGATTCCTTCTGTCCTTTACAGAAATAACACTCCTTTACATTGTGGGGCCGGTGGAACAGCCCACATTTTAGACAGCAGCAACCTCTCCCATCCCTCTTTTAAAAGGCCAGTGGACTGAACTTGTTAAACTCTTTCTGTGGAGTCTCATGACATGTGAAAGGGAGTGGCAAGGACAGAAGGCCTGAGCATGGTAAAGGGATAAACTACAGTGCACAGTGGTGTAGCCAACACATATAGAAGATGGCTAAGGATGGTACAGAATGGCTGAAGAAAGAAAAAAAACAAACCAACAAAACTATTTTAAGACCCTTTCAGCAAAGCACTTGTGTGCCTATCTTACGGTGCTGGGTTTTGTGGCAGCGCTTTGCAGAATCTGTCAAACAGACCCTTAAAAAATCTTGGCTTCCACCCTACTCACTGACATTGCTATCTAAGCCAAAGATTTCAGTCTTTCCCTGCTTCACCTGTACCCCTTGGAAAGTTCCTCCTCTCTCTCCCCTTTACTCCACACAAAGTGCTTGTTAGCTGTCCACTACTTTCTAGCCCTTTACTGTTCTGGGTCTGATCATCTCTCAGATAATTTTAAGATATTTTATAAATTACTACATTAGAATGCCTCCAGTTTTGAAGCCTCTCTTCTTGCATTTCCCTCAACTATACATTGGCAGATCAAAGAAGCAGAAATCATTGCCTGCTTAAAACATCTCCACTGCATCTCAGAACTGGTCTTGATGAGCACAGACTGTCCTATCATTTGTCTGTTCCTTCCCTGTGGCTGCTGTCACTACAAGCCCATTTTTCAATTTTCTACCTCATCTTGTGCCAAAAGCAGGATCCAGCTATTAAGGTATAATGAAGTGCATTAGAAGGACTCAGAAGTTTATCTTTACATCAGGCCAACAAGCACCAGCCTTTCAAAAGGCAGGGCCAACAAAAGGGTGCCTCCTCCTCCTCCTCCTAAGCAAACAGAGAATTGTAAATTGCACTAAGATGTGAATTACATTCATATGGATGGCACGAGTAATGAAGAGAAATGTTCTCAGAGTAATAATTGTGATTACCTGAGCAAGCAAGATAGGCACCTTGGACATCTAACCCTAGTCCTCTTTACCTGCACCATCGCTTTCTCCCTAGCACCGTACATCGTCTCCCATCTAAACTTAATTCAACACTGAATTGTGTTTGATCAGGGACAGTTCAAAGAAGTTGCCACCAGACATCTTTGACAGATTTAAAAAAGACCTAGTTTTTGATTTTAAAACAGAAACTTAAAATGTCTGGTGGCTTGTGATAGTAGTTTGCTCAGTGTAAAACACAAAATTCTCTGCTTGCTGTAACCTGCCGGGCCAGGACTGTGATATCCTCAGAAATGGTTTACATGCACGCTGGCCTTTGCTGTGCTGAACAAGTAACCAGAACACTTTCAATTCTAGTATTTCAACACAATGTTTTTGTCTCATGTTCAGGATGAAAACTGAAAAAAATGACCGCCACCCCACAGTGAAATATGTAGAAGTGTTCTCATATGGAAAGTTTCATTTTGAAATCTTCCAATTCAAACTTGTTCATTTTGGCTTTGTTTCACATGGAGATGTTATACTCACAGGTGTTTTTGCTGTTTTTCAGTCCTTGGGATCTATATCCGCTCAGCATTGTCACAGTTCTCCACATGCTCCATTCCAGCCAGAGAATAGAATGCAGTGAGGGAAAAAAAATCACCTTGATCAAATTTTTTTCTTGTGTGTTCCAACAAGACATGTTTGAATTAAGATGATAGAGTCATTGAATAAATAGTTCATTCTTCTAGGGAAAAAAATAGTCAACTTCTTCTCAGTTGCATTTTCCTATAAAAATTTCTTTTGGTGCAAGTTTTAAAGCAACTGTAAAATATGATATATTTGACAATTATCATCTTATTTATGGACCTCAATGTAGGTTAAAGACACCCAGATTCAACTCTTCAAAGTTTTGGTTAGGAAAGAATGTATTCAAATGTTTACTGAACAGTACTACTTTAAATTGGATTAATCTCTACCATAGTTTTCCTAGACAGAAATGTCAGTTCCAACTTGATTCTCTCCCAGTGTTGATAATCCCCTCCAGTCACTGAGTACTGTCTGCAGTACAAGCAAAAGAGCTCTGTTTTGAAAGAACAAAATCAGCTTGGCCACAAATGGTCAGCTCAGAATAAAAATGAAGTCTCAGAAGAAGGGCTGAGGTTGAAGGATACCATTCAGAAGTTGCAAGAAGCCAAATTAGTCAAAAAGAGACCAAATGGCTGGGAAATGTTGGGTGAAATTGAAGCAGAAGTCCTCGATACTGAGGCTTTCACTATATAAAACCTGCATTTTCATTTTCTGTCACAAGTCATTAGAAATGTCAGTTCCTGTTCAGACAACTTCACTGCTGACTGTACCTCAGTTTAATGTATCACTTTTCTAGTTTGATTTGTCTTTGCCTGTGCCTTAAGACAGCTGCACTGAATTTCCCAGTGATACCTGCAGTTAAGATCCCTACAGTGAGAATTCAATAATGCTTCCCATCTGTCTGTCTGAAGAGCTATGGTAGCCAGGTGTTTCCTCTGAAGTCCACATGCATCCTTCTCCCCCATAGCCTTTGTACCTGTGCTCTGACACAGTGTTTGAAGTCAGCAAGTGAACTGTACACACTGCAGAGCCTCCTTTCTGGACTGAGGGATTGCTGTTACCTGCACACTCTTCCCTTCCCCTGATGAAACCTGGAGTAACAAGGAGGAGTCACGGACTCGAGGTCTGTCCAGCTTCCACTTTGGATACTTACACTAGATTTGTCTGTATCCCCTCTGCACATTTAACTAGACACAGTGCACAATTCACTTCCCACTAGAGCTTGCCATGTAGTTTGTTGGGTGATTAAGATACAGTGCAGCAAGAAGATAGTGGATAGCCTTTTGTGTATCTGATGAAACCTAAACAGCATCTGAAGAGACTGAGCACAGCCTTGAGTCTTTATGGAAAAAAAAAAGCCCTTACATCTGCTTCTGAAACCTGATTCCTGATGAAACATGCACCACACGCTCTGGATCACACCTTAAGATCAGAAGAGGAAAACATCAAAACCCGAGTCAGACCTCTGCAGCTAATGGTTCACAACTTGGGGCTCCTGGTGGCAGGAGGCAGCCCAGGAAGTTCTGACACCCCAGGAAATTCAAGCTGCCAGAATGGCCTGAGAGAGCCCTTCTGCTTTGTACTGGTAACACGGTGCAGGCTGAGCAGAGAACCCCAGAGCCCACATCTCATGGGAGCTAAAGCAGAAAGTACCCCTAACCTATCTGCCTCTCCTCTGTGGATGTCCACCACATCACCACCTCAGACAAAGAGCATATTTGCACACACATTTCATCAGTGCTCCACAAATTCTGGGTCCAGCTCCACCATCTGTCCACATCTTCTTGTTCATGCTGTGAACTAGCAGACTGACCACTCATCAAATCTCTCACCAGTCTCCTGAGATAACTGTTACCACTGTTTTCTCAGTAGCCATACACATAAAACACCATTTCTCTCTCAAAGCCTAGGAAATCAGAACACCACTACCCAGCAAAAATAAACCAATCAAATCAGTCAGGCTTGCTTTCTCTTTCTCTCTGGTCAATCATAAGAAACTTGAATCACCAAGACAAAACAATATATTCCTCTCTCAAACTAGAAGCTTTTGAAGTCTTTGAGGCTGGGACGTGCAGCCCTGTGAGTTAAATCATGTCAGCTGTGCCCATCCACACTCCCCAGGAGGGCAGCTGCCCTTTGGAGGTCTTAAAGAGCCTCACCCCCGGTCTGTGATATATCCCCAGCACATAATGCTCTCCAACACTTGGTAGCCATTTGTTGGCTTGCTGATGCTAATGCTCTGTGAACTCTTATCAGATGTATTTATTACCACAGTTGTTAATGTTTTGGGGAAGGCACAGGCTGGCTTGAGTTCAAAGGAGAACCACAAAAACAGAAAATAAGCCCTGAAGGCGCTTATTTCAGGACTCTTGACTAATGCACCTTACTAAAGAGAAGGTTGAAAATGCAGTGTGGTGAGTGGGTGTTGATACTCACAGCTGCAAAAGGTGTTTTAGTGCAGGGCTTTTCAGTTCTTCAGAGCAAGATCCAGTTTCTTGCTCTTAATGTTAGAATCTTCAGCAATAATGAAGTATATTCCTGAGAGGGAAATATAATTAATCACTGGGGCTGGAGGGTGGGGCTTTTGTGATTAATTGTAATTGACCAGCAGGGAACACAGGGGGCATCAATTAACTCACTGTTGTTAAAAGAGAGAGAGAAGGCTGAGCTGCATCACCGGAGATGTGATGGTGTGTTGAGGAGAGTAGCATAGGTGAAGGATGTGAGGTAGCAACATCCTGAGGTCTCTTTTCTAATGCAATAACATGCAAATTATCTGTGTGTCTGCAGTGTAGCCTGTGAGGGTGGCAGTGGAAAGATGTTCAAGGTCGTGTTGTGACCTAAGAATACAAAACAATGAGGTGCTGCATCTTGTGTAACTACTAATGGATTTATTTGAATACAGAGCAGTATAAGAAGCAACCACAGTCCCATTTAATTCCAGAGAGACAGTGCTGCATGTGCAAGAGCTTAAAGCTAAAAAACTTAAATGCACTTTGTCACTGTCATCTCTGCAGATGCTTTGTTCAGTGCTTATTAGCACAAAACTCACGTGAAGGAAAACAAAATGAAATCACTTGTTGCTCTTCTAGAATCTCAATTCCTTCACAAGGAAGGGGATAGTGAGGACAGCATGGGGCTGGTACTCTGGAGGACATGAAGAGCAGATGCTCTTTAAAGGCACAGAGAATACAAGCTTGATTTTTCTAGAAGATGTGTTGCTTCATAGAAGATTAACGTAGGTCGGGATGCAAATTACAGTTTAGGTGGCTCTTTTTCCCTTGAGCTCTTGGGGTGCTTATTTGTAGGTGCTTGTCAGGAATTCAGTGAACAAGGGAAAGAAGAATTTTTCCATCATATTCCATGTTTCTTTTAAAATTAAGAGGTTTAATTAACAATATTCATGCTACAAGCTTCTTAAATATTTTGTGGACTTTGGTATTTTTTGACACTCATCACATTCATAAGTATAGAATACATACAGGCATTTGACTGCTTTAGACTATCCAGGCCATTCCTTTAATGTTTCCTTTAAAGAAGAAGAATGAAGACAAGCTTTTCTTGCCATCCAGGGCCAGTGTGTTTCATACACTCAAAAGGATTTACCACAGCTAAAATAATATTGCTTTAAACCAGTGAGAAGGAGAGAAAATGTGCATAGGGCTTCAGGTGTTCTTGCCTGGCGTCAGCCCTGTGAGACAGAGGCAGCTCTGGTGTGTGGGAGCTGCCCTCCTCTGCAGAGGGCTGGGGCCAGGCTGGGCTGGGCAGCTCTGCTTTGCCTCCTGCTTCCCACCAGAGAAGCCCTGGCTTGTCCTTGGGAGAAGGAGCATCTTCCTTATTGACTTTACAGCTGACTCTGCTCCGTTCTGACATTTCCGACTATTCTGCTCAACTCCCTGTCATCTCAGGGAATGCTTCAGCCCTGCCACCAAGCCCAGTCTGCAGGGACAGGGGAAGCAGAGGTCCCAGGAGAGGCTGGTAGAAGGGAGGCAGGGGGATGAACAGAAAAAAAAGGTGGTTTTTTTTCAGAAGTTAAAAGAAAAGAATCAAGGGACTGCCAGCCACAGGTTTGTCTTGTTACTGAACTCTGCTTAGCCTTGCCATGAAGAGCATTCCTTTCTGTAGATTGTGTTCTTTTATTGTATAAAATTCTAACTTGTGCAAAAATAAACTGAAGATATTAGAGGGAGCTTTCCATTTACACCATTTTTACTGGGAGTGATGCCTTAAGTTTTAGCTTTCATATTTTTCAGATTCTGTACTGCATTAGTATGTAACTCTGAACTTCACAGAAAGTGTTAGCAAGTTCTCCTCACAGTTTAGTTAGACAAAACAATCCTTTTCCAGCCTGAGAACCAAGGACACCGTTGCAGCTTTGGGCCCAAAAAGTATCAACAACAGCAAACTGAGGAGAGCAATCTGGGAGGATGGGACTTCATAACCTGAAGATGTAATTAGACAATTAACTTTAATATTTAAATGGACCAGAACTTATAAAAGTGTGAAAACTCGTGACTTGGAGTCCATCTTGGGTAGAGCCACAGCCAGACTCTTGTACTGCCCAAGGTGTATCCTTTGAAGGCCTTTTAATAAATACCTACTTTATTCCTTTAACTCTGTCTAGCCTCTGTTCTAGGCAGCCTCTCTAGGCATCAGGAGCTGAATCAAGCCTAACTGAGGTAAGCAGAAAGGACTGTGGAAGGACACACAACTTAACAGGAGACACAATGGGGAAATGAAGTTGAAATAAATGTACATTTTTACATATATATACAGCAGTCACCCAGTCAGTCATATGGCAAGAATGCATGGATCAAAGAAGAAGAGCCTAGCATGAGATTAAAGGGGGATAATTGCAAGCAACCAGAAAGTTTTATAATAGAGGTGATAATAATATACAGCAGAGGAAGGAAACAGAAAGGAACAGAAATGAGGATAAAATGCAAATATAAGAGATCCTTTGATCCTTCTGGCTTACTCCTATATAACAGAATTATTTTATCACCCACTTACTTCATTTCCCTTCCGCTTTCATCTTGCTTTCCTCTGATAGCTTTCTAGTTCCCCTGCCCTGACACCATACCCACTCTGCCTCTCTCCACGTCTGGTAGCAGTGCAGTGCAGGACATGTCTTTATCAAGCGCCGGTTCTAAATGTGAAACATCTTCAGTGAGGGATTGTACTTCTCACTTTGCTGCTGACTTTGGGAAGCAACAGAGCTGGCAGGGGGAGGAGAGCAGAAAATCAGCACATGTAGTGAGCCAAATGGTCTGAGTTCAGCCTGAAATGCCAAAACCCCTCACCACTGTTCTGGGGGAAAACACAAATATTTAAAGAAAAGAGAACCCAAGAAAGAAGCAGCCTGGGACTGGGATTTTGAAAACATTTTGGAAATTTTCTGTTTTTTACCAAAGCTGCCGAAGTAAAAAACATTTTCCTTCCTCCTTCCTTCCCTTTTTCTGTATCCTGTTTGGTTTTATAGGTCAAGAGGTCTGTGACCAGAAGGAAGGAACCAGCCCTTTTCTAAAGAGGATGTCATTTAAGTCTCCAAACAGAAATCTCTGCACTGCAAAACTGTAGAAAGCCTGGTCAGCCTTGGCTAAAAACTCAGGCTAAACTTGGTTACGTGAGTCACCACTTCACTGACTTCATAGCGCAGGCACGATGGGAAGCAGTGGCAGTGATGCTGATAGACACCAGAGCATAAAAGAGGGGAGAAATACTGAGAAGCAAAAACAAGGTGCCAGTTTCTCCTCTACGATGGCTAGAAGGTGTGTTGATGGCCTGAAAAAGACTTAAAAGCATATCTGGCAGTGATTTCTGGGGGTGGCTTGCTCACTGCGGTGGGGTGGGAGTTTAAAGCACAGGATCTGCAGCTAGAAGGGTTTTGTGTTTGTGTTTGAGTATCAGTTCCAGCTGTGTGGTAAGATGAAGGCACCCTCGGTGTGCTCTGGTTTTCAGGGGGCTCTCTGGGAAGGCCTGCTTTATACATAGTGCTGCTTCAGCCAGTGACAACAGAGTGAGGCTGCAGGAATAAATTTGCTCCTTCTTCTGAGGTAGGACTCAGAGGCCCCTTTTTACTGAACACTTGGATGGGCACTGTTAGTGAGAGTCTGTGAGGGTAGGGAATGCCCTGCATCATCTGGAGAGTAGGTGAGGTGCATCCCAGGGACAGGGAAGCAGGCCTGGTGGGACAGGTATAGGTGTACCAAAATGAAAGGGTACCTAGTGCAACTGGACTTCAGAGTGGGGTAAGAATATGACAATTGTTCTTGCCCCAGCCCTCAGGCTTTGAGAGTTCACTCCTGGCAGAGCTATAGTGTCTCCTTCCCGTGACCTTAAATGGGCTCACCACAGAGGGATGGTGTTAAACATATTTGGGTTCCCACTTACTGACCCATTTTCTGATCCTCTGGAGCCTAAATGGAATGAGTGATTTGAATGATGTGAGCAAGCACTTAGAGGAGTGAATACTGAGATGTAGAGCATGTGTATCACCTCCCGTGGACAGCTGTGGTGAGCATTGTTTTGGGGGGAATGGAACAACAGCAAAAGTATCAGAAGTGAGGCAAAAGACTTGGCCTTCCACAGATTAATTAGTCAAATGCTCTCAACCACAAGCAGTGAGAGAGGGATGCTTCATGCCTTGTACACAGTGAGATAACTCAGTGTTGGTGATGACACAAACACAGCTCTGACCTGCAGAGATGGAGGACAAGATTCCAAGATAAAGCTGCTCATATTTCTTTGCAAGGAATTTAGACAAATCCTTCTCAAATTTAGGAACTGTTTTTACCTGATTAATTCACCCTGGTTAGGTATTGGGTAAGATGTAGGATTTTGTGTGCTTGAGAGTTAAACACCAAAGTTTAAAGGGGTGTGGGATGTGTGTCCTCTGGGACGTGCTCGTTGTGTTCCCTGCGTTCTCGGCCTGGGACTGGAGAGCCAGCCTATTGGTATTTTTCCGACCTCGCCGTGCTCTTGACTTGTGGCTATTTTGGGCGACTGCAGATTCCTTACGTACCACAGGAGGTCAGCACGAGATAAGTTTTTACTTCCACTGAATGCGTGGAAAAAATGTGTCTCAATCTCCAGACTGTGCAGCTCCCACCTGCTTCAATAAACGTGGTGAGCACCGCGTTGCTTTTGGCATCAGTTGTATGTAATACAGTTTTAGGCTGCGCATATTTTTATTCTCATCTTTTCTAAGAAGGGCTAGTTTATAGTTTTTTGCCCCTTTTCCTGGAGGTTGTCACTATGAAAATGAATTTTGTGAAAAGCATGTCTGAAATATGTATATACAGACACTATATATATATACACACACGTATTATCACATGTATCATATATATATATGTATATATGCTACTTATAGTATTTAGAAGGAGAGCTAAAAAGCCTGCCAAGCTAACAGTTTAAAAGCCTGGGAAGGATGGGTAAGTTTGCTTTTAGCCAATAGCCAAAGGGGAATGTTCACATATTACTGAAAAATACCGAAATGAATGTTTGGTGGACTAGTGATTGTCAGTCAGACAAGACACTTGGAGCTATGGCCTTTGCTTGGTTAAAAACAACCTTGGTGGTTTAATCCAGTCCTTGGTAGTAGTTCCCTTTCTTACCACCCATAACTTTTGGCTTTTTACAACCTGGAAAAAAAATCAGTAAAGTCTTGTCTCAGAACAAGACTTTACAATAGATATCACAAGGCAAAGCTGAGATAGAGTAATGAGAAATTTGCTTGTCATTTGCCTTGCATTGAAATAAATGTGTTTGAAAACGCTTTTCCTTCCCCAGAAATTGTAAAAGAAAAAAAAAAAGAAAGAAGAACTGTGTCTGTTCACAGTGGTATCTTCTCGGGATAAACAGGCAAAATATAATTCAGGAAGGTGCAAATTCTTTTTCCTCTCCAAAGTTAATTTTAGACCATAAATCTTAGCATAATGTTTGCTTTTTATTTTGTAAGCCAAAAAAAGAAGTGTAGCTTAGTCTTCAAACAATTTTTATAACATAAATATTTTTCTTGGCATCACAGAAATGAGTGTGTGGGAGAGGGAGAAAAAAGTTGGCAGTTTAAGCAAATAAACTAGAAAATAATATGTTCGGTTAAGGGCACCAAAATAATATTACTGTTCTCTAAGCCATATTTGCATTGCTAAAAAGTTCCTTCTGGTGCAGGAGATTTCCATTAGGACCTCACATGAGAAGTAATATTATAACATAATGATTCTGTAAGGCCACATTTGGAGAACAGGTCTCAAATGTAGCAGGATAAAGCAACATGATGGCCATGTGCAAAGTACAAAATGCACAGGTCATTTAAACAGAAATTGTTTTCTTGCAGCTAAGATTATTTGATGTCTAAATTTGAATCTAGTGAATTATTTTACTACAAGGAATGAGGTTAGAGGAAGTTACTGATGCAGGTAGAGACTGCATCATTCTGTCTCAAAATTTTCTCTGGGAAGTACGTGAGGCTGTGAAGTATTTCTGAACCAAATGCACCTAAGCTAGTCATGTCTTAGTGCAGAACTGGATCAAAAAGAGACAAAGCCTGTGCAGGCATGGAGGGAGGGAAGCACAGGCATTGAATTTTGGTCTAAAACGGAATCCCTTTAATGTAGAAAACATGATGAGAACTGTAATTCTGAAAACAACCCATCTGTCTTCAGAAACATTAATTACAGCAGAGATTATTATCTCTTAAAGTGGCATTTAATTAGTGGAATTTAGTCTGAAATATCACTTAAATGCTTCCTTGGTAATTATATGACTTCAAATCCCTTCCTTTTTATATCTACAGGAACCCGCCATAGGATTCCCTAATCTGATGACACAAGTCAGACAGCTCTGAGTACCTGCGAGGCAGGAACGGGGCAGCGAAGGCAGCTGGCTCTTCCACCAGCGGCTACGAGGAGCGCCGCTGGCTCCAGCAGGGCGTGGATCTGCCGGCCCCGCGCGGCTTGCGGCCGGTACCGGTACCGGTACCGGTACCTCTTCTTGGGCAGCACGGCAGCGCCTTTTGGCCAGAGCTGTTCCGCCTCTGGCTCAGAGCACAGAGAACATCCTTCACGGATTTCCTCTGCCGGAGAGGTGACCGAGTGCGCTCGTGTGTGGTGAGGAGGTGCTGCCTGAAGGGAGGAAAATGCGAGCACAAGAAGAGTGATTAAACCACTCATTAGGTTTAATAGCCTTGCTATTTGTATTGGACTTGGCACTGCAGCAGTAGGTAGGAACGCTTTAGCCAAAGGAAAATCTAAATATGACTTCACAAAACTGGAAGGGGGGGGTCAAGAATTTGGACAGAAATTCTATTAGTTTATACTTTTTTTTTTTTTTTTTCAAGAAACTACTTTTTTTTTCAGGGATGCCTCTCCAGCTTGCAAGTTTCAAGCAGTAGCTTCACCAGCTTTACTATGGTGAAGGCATATCGTGGCCAAACTTTGCCACCAGGATTGCCCCTTGCTGTGCACAGGGAGGCTGCTCCCGGCTGCCAGCCAAGAGCGGGACAGGGGAAGTGTTGCTTGCAGAATGCATCAGGAGGAGCCTGGAAGTGGGAAACCACAGTCACCAGCTAAAGGCTGCACTTCAAATTCACAGGGACAAAACTTAGAATTCAGCATCCCTGTCTTCTGTGTCCTAGCTCACAGTGTGTAAACATCAGCCCTCCGATGAAAGGGAAGGAAATCAGCCCTGTTTGGAACAAAGTCGATGCAAAGGTTATCACTGACTGACTCCAGCTGGTCCTTGGTTGATGCACAGGCATTCGTGGCTGTGAAAGAACTGAAGTTCACATAAACAACTAACAAAAGTTATACACAAGGGATTTATTACATGAATAATTTGACATACTCCATGGTAGTCAGATACAAGTGCATTTAATTAATGTTTTGTGGACATTATAACAGTCAGAATATTTCAGCTGAACAGTCAGTATTTGGCTGAATTCAAGCCAGTGCAATTCATGACATAACCAGAAACAGGGAGTTACAGGTCTACAATGAGGTTAGACTAGATAGCAACAGCATATTTATTGTCACATCAAAGCATTACAAAGTATGAAAGCCCAATATTTCAACTATCTCTAAAATGGTATTTGTACAAAGCTGTTGTAGATACTTAAATGCAAGGATTTGTTGCATCAGACCATGACTTTATTTTTGGAAGTTATTTGAATATTCAAAACTATTTGGGGCAACAAGAAGAAATGTAAACATCTGACAGTCCTTTGAAGGTCCCTTCTGAGAAAATACATTGTGTGCCACAGGAAAAGTGCATTCTAACTGGTGTGTCTGCTATGGCCAGTTTGACTCACAATCACTTAGCACCAGGTATTCATCCATTTCTGCAGTAAAAAGTTAGAAAATCTTTGTATTAACTCAGAAAAGAGAAAATGAAGTCAAAAGTTTTTTTTTCTTCTTCTTTCTTTAGAGGAACAATAAGTAAATTTAAAAAAAACCCACCCAACATTTAAACAGTTATCTCTTATGTACAAAGGAACCAGGAGCTAGCAAAGCGCATAGCCCCTGAACAGTCTTTATTATTTTTTTCTTCAGGTTCATGTACCTGAATATATGAGTTTATTTACAAGTGGACAGGTATCCACAGAAGTAATAATCAGAATTTTTCTATTTGGCTAAAAGTTGTATAAAAAAAGACAAAACACTGTTCAAATACTTTCCAAATATATATATATTAAAAGTATTTAGTATTTCCATCAGTGCCAGAGTTGGAAGCTCTTCCTTGTTGTAAAAAGTTAACTTTGTGATAGTAAGTGACAGCAAAGGACTGACAGAGTCAGTCAGAGCTTTGATTTGAGGGACTGCAGCTGGAGCTACCCCAGGCCCACAGGGCAGTTGCAGATTGCAGGGAAATGAATCCGTGTGTGTCTGTTGCTGTGACCGGCCACGTCCTGGTAGGGGTGGCCTGCTGCTCCAGAGAGCCTCCCACTCACACTGGACAGTCCTGTGGAACCCTCTGGAGCAGGTTCCCTTTGAAAACAACCACCCAAAAACCTCTGAAGGAGTGGAAATAGTCTTTATGCAAATGAACAACTAGCATGGGCAGGTAGCTCAGTAAATGCAAAAATGTAATCGCCACACTAATTCTTGTAAAGAATATAAAATTAAAGACTTGGCCCCTCAAATACAAATACATACCGCAAAAATATTTTTTAATTAACATAACCTAGATGAGTGCAAATCTCTGGATACATAAGAATATGACTGCCTTCATACTGGTATCAAATATTTAAACAGTTTGCATATAAACAAAACCTTTCTTTGTTGTTGAGTCCATGCTTGTTTTAGTCTAAAGCAAGGATATTCTTATTACTTCTACTTTTTTGGTCTTTCTTCCTGTAGGATAAAGCATAAGAAACACACTTCATTCATTGAGTAGACTGGGCTGATGTATATTACAGCGACAACCCAAAATTTAAGTAAGAAATGTTGCATGCAGTATCTTTTTCCCATATTGAATTACACCAGCTACAAGAACAAGACATCCATTTTCCATCTTTCCTGCTCCCTTCCAACAGAAGGTACACTAACCCAAGCTCTGATCCTTTGTCCCTTGCACACCCCGGCCCTGAAGTCCCTCAGTGATCAGGATGAAGGGCCGAGCGCTTCGGGCACTGCAGGACCGGGGGCAGCAGGTCTCGGCAGCGGGACCGCACCCCCTGAGGAGCCATCCCTGCCTCCCGCGTGTGCCGGGCACCGCGGGGAAGTGATGGTCCGGAGGAACCCGCGCTGCTGGCATGGCTGGAAAGGCTGTCCCGAGGGCGAGGATGGTGCCTGCAAGCCCAGGGGCAGTGGCCTTTCCTTGGCACAGCTGGGCTGAGTGTGGCTGCAAACTCCTCCTGAGCCCGGGTGAGAGCAGCTGCTGGCCCCGCTCAGCGCCCGCGATGCTGAGCCGGAGTGCACGAGGGGCTGGCGCTGGAGCAGCTCCGGCAGAGGGAGCACAGACACCGCACCTCTGTGTTTGGCCACGCCGGGCCCGGGAGCCCGAACTGGTCCCCAGAGCGTGCCAGGTCCTTGACTTGGGCACAGGCCCCCAGCCACTCTGCTCCTTGGGCTGTGAGCTCAGCATTCCTGTCCTGCACCGAAGGTTTGTGGAGAGCAGAAACAAGAGAGGAGACAAATATCTGCCAAAGGAGACGGGAGCACCTTCAGCTCCTAAAGTTTGGGGGTTTCTAAGCTAAGGGAAAGGTTGAAGTGATTCAAGATACAGTATGCAGCTGTGTGAAAATGCATAGTTTGTATGTATACATTCATTTACAAAGACCAAAGGAAGGTCCTTTGCTATGTAGTTTAATCACCATCTGCTTTTAACAAAAATGTGAGCTGACAAGGCTACAGGATGTGTTAAACACACAACTTGGGAGTTAATGGTAGCTGAATGGCATTTCCCAAATAGAGAATTAACTTTTCTTTTTGCATTTTTTGAGATAATTTTAAGTAGTTTTTCATCTGAAGTCTGTTGTTTCTCTAATCATGTATTTTAGGATTTCAAGAGATTCCTATTCAACCGTGGTCATCTCAGTAATGAGAGACCCTGCTTTGAGGGTTAAGAAGTAAAAGCCCCATAAGACAAACAAGCAAACCAACAAAAACCTGGGTTTAGCTATGGTGTGTGAACTAGATCAAAACATGGTTCTTTTAAACTGCTGAAATCCTACTTCAGTAGTGAGTAGTGCTTTTTTGCTGTTTTGGGTTTTTTTTTGGGTCTTTTTTTTTTTTTTTTTTTTTTTTTTTTTTCAATAGCTGAGCTAGGACTGAGAAAATCCTATGAGTTTGCTCACTTTCCTTTTATTTAGTTGACACTTTGGAACCTAGCTGCTTCCCATGAGGAATGTCTGTTGTCCTGAGCATTCCTGAACATACAACAGTAATGTAACAGGCAGGATGGGCTTAAATTGAGAAAATCTTGGTCTAAATTATCTATTTTAATGGTTTTTCCATTTGCACTTTTTCTGAAGAAAAATTGCTTTGTCACTTGTGACATTAAACACAGTGGTCTGCTTCTAAATGTAATTTTAACAAAGAGCAGTACTCAGCTAATCATCCTGTTCTATAAATATTTAATTCAGCAATGGATTGACTTTTCTCATGGTACTTTTTTTATCTTCATGTTTGTTTCACATACGTGATTTTTACTTAGCATTTGACTTAGATTCTTCCTTGCAATTTTTATTCAACCATATCTATGGAAATTGCACAAAAGCATTTTTGAAGCTAGAAAAAAGTAAGAACCTCAGATAAACAGATTCACATGGAGGAGACTAAAATTATCTAAGCATATTTTGCAATATAAAGTCAAGAAACATAGCCTGTTGCTTAGTGAACTGATCATTCACTGGGAAATGGAAAAGTACTAAAAATTTTTTTTCCATCCAAACAATGAATATTAGAAGTGCAAGAGGATGAGATTTGCTCATTCTAAATGCATCGACCAGAAACAAATTATTCATTACCTGAACTACTTGAGTAACTTGAGAAAAAAAACAAACCTTCTCAATTTTTATAAAATTACTCTGTACAAAGCTGGTTTAGTGCATTGATAAAACTCAGGAGCTCGTGCTTAGCAAATCATGAATTCAGTAGTCATTCTTTAAAGTTTCAGGTGCAAGCAGATACTTCTCAGTACCTAAACTCAATTATTTTCATCAACTTTTAGGCATTAATATGCATATTGCTAATTTTGCAAATGTTTTTAATTTATGAAAAAAACCTGAAATGTTTGGAGTGTCCTGACTTGTACTGAGAATGATTCCCAAGATATCTGAAGTCCATTGGAAGTACTCTTGGTTCAGCGGGCAGAATTGACTCATATGCTGACACAAAGACTTTACACTTTTTTTTCATATGAAATAACAGCAAAATTCTAAGAGGAATTTTGGAGGACCCAAGTCTGGGTGGCTTTGATCCAGCACTAAATAATTTTCAGTGGCAAGGGACTGCAGAGGCTTTTTGATGAGTTATGGCCAAGGTCCTCTGAATTCTTGAGTTCTCTCCAGCTGCTGCTGCTACAGGGGACTGTGAGAATTTGACAAAGGTCTGCATGGTGGCATTTTGTTGTGTGTTTTTAATGTTGTAAGAATGAGAAAAGCACCTGCTTCTTACAAGAAACAGCTTTTTGCTATGTCTAAGTCACAGTCAGTGGAAGCCCCTTATCTAAATGTGCTGTGCCGGCCCATAGGCTGCCCCCAGAGGGCAGAATCAAACCAGACTGCGAAGGGACAGCATCTGCAAGTCTCCTCTTCTAAGCCCTCCTTCAAACATCCATGGAAACACAGCAACCCATCGGGCCCCAGAGCTGTTATCTGTGCTGCCTGACAGAACACCACCTTGGACAGGGCCTGTCACTGCTCTTGTTCCTCAGCCAAACACGGACTGAGTTTCAGACACCCTGTGCTTACTATAAAGGTTTTAAGCTTAATTTGCCCCGTAACTCCAAGAGCTGAGGCATGCTGTGCAGCCCTCGTTTCTGTGGTGGGATGGACAGGTGCCATCAGTCCATGCTTCTCTTCAGCACAGGTACCACTGATGGTAAGCACAGGGCTTGCACACCACTGGCAGTGTGCTTGCCTCGCTCCAGGGACTCCCGGTGGTCCCTGGAAGGACACAACAGCTTTGCAGCACACACAAATAACCTGGATCACACCCATCTTTTGCAGGAAGAACTGCAGCTTGATTAAAAATGGCAAGGTGATACATTTGCAGTCCAAGGTGAAACTATACCCAGGCTATTGGAGCAGCAGGTAGCTTTTACTTTTACCTATGGATGTAGAAATGAGCAGGATGCCTGGAAGCCTCTGAAAAGGAACTGGGGTCACTGGGAGGCAGCCAGCTAAGGGCTTTTGCAAGGATGGATTTTACATTGACTTCCAAACTGAGTGTGGTCCATGCACACACACGCTCGGGCTGGGAGAGGGGAGCCCAGGAATGTTTCACCCTGGGAAGGAAACGAGCATTGCTGTCTCTGTCTCCCCTCTTCACTGCCATAGGCCTTGTTTTCCCCACTTTTCTTCGTGTGATTTGGAATAAAGAGTTTGGACAAAGTCAAAGTCAAAAAGGTCTTTATTTTTCAGCATGCTCCATAAGATTTAAAAGGATTCTGTGCTGGGGCAGAGTAGCTGTTCTTTGTTTAAAATGCTGAAACTGGCATCTACAAATTAAGATAAACTATGTGCAAAAGTGTGAGTGCTGTAAGCTTAACAACAAAACCAGAGGGAAGATGAGTTCATTAATCCACTTAGGAACAAAAGGATTGTCTTTAGGACACTAGTTCCAAAACTAGTGGGGATGAAGTCAGGAAAAACCAAATGGAAATAATATTGCCAACCTGGCAGTGGGCCTGCAAGCTGGGAGAGCTGCAGTTCAAAGCAGGAAAATCCATTCCCTCCTACGGCTTCTGCTGGTGCCTTGTACCAGCACGAGTTCACCTGCAGAGCCCACTGCACAGCGCTGCGTCAGCACGGGGAGAAACAGCTCCTGGGTGCTTAAGTTAAACTCATTTCCAAACTTCTGTGAGCTCTCGGCATTTTTAACTTGCCTATCAAACAGTTTCACACTTCTTTAAACTACATTAGGCCATTTTTTAAACCCTTATCAATTAAACTAATGCAGGTTTTGCATATAAGGAAATCCACCATCTAGAACTTTGTCTCCTCCTCATTCATATTCCACTTTAAACCATGATATCCATTAATGTATTGAATTTACCAAATGATAAATAATTTCAGAAGCTGTAATATTTCTCAATGTATCATTAAAAATGTCTCTGACCCAAACAGATTATTTACTGTATTTCATGGAACTTGCATTTTTATAAAAACATCTTAGTTTCATGGTTAATTTCAAGTTAAAACTAGATTAATAAAACATTTACTGTTTTATGTATCAAAAATACATGGCCCAAAAAGTGAAAAAAATATATAAAGTGCAATGCAGAGCAAATTAAAGCTCAGTAATTTTACACTGAAGTAAAAGAGGAAATGCTCTGGTTCTAAAAACAATAATCCAGAAAAAATGCTTTTAAAAAAGAACTTGAACTTACTTTATACTCTCTGAAAAAGATTTGATAGGAAACAAAGGAAGAACAATGTATGCAGGCAGATATTTCTCTTTTGTGATTGAAGCAAGAAAAAAGGGCGTGTGGATATAAATACTACAGTCTTCTGCAAGCAGAATGTTTTAGAAATCCCCTAATCATAAAAACTAGGCAATTGGATTTTTAGTTTCCTATAGCTGCTTACCCTATGCTAAATTCACCCCCTTCTATGATGGAAATACTTTTCTTACATGAGACAATATGAATAGCAAATGACAAGAAAACATGCTTGCTTTTTCAGAGATTTAAAAAACCCCACAGTGCAATTGATGCTGATGGTCCTCTTTCTTCAGCTACTTGATGATCCCTCACCTCCTGCCCAGCATTCCCATCACTATTAAACTGAAGCTGTAATAGAAGGAGGCTGAAAAACTGCACTAGCAAAGCAGCTGAGGATTGTTCCTAGTTGTTACCATGTCTGGGTAAGAAGTACACCCCGGTTCTCTGCAGCCCAGAGATTTACAGAGGTCATGACTTCCCCAGCCCCTTGATGGACCTTGCAGGGCCTGAGATTACCATGAATAATTCCAGACTGGTTCCAGGGAGGAACAAGGTCCAGTAAGGTTGTTTCTCACATCCCTTAACTCCTCCAACATCTGCTTAGCAAAATCATGGCACAGTTAAGATGCAGTCTTAAGACTCATGCACGTACAATAATTGATCTAATTCCTCTCTTTTCCCATCTATATTTAATTTCATATCAAAATCAATGCCACCAGCCATAGGTGGAGCTCTTCTGAGTTTAAAGCTGTAGGGTATGTGCAAGTTCAGGTCCTTAAGGAGACTCCAGACAAGACAGAGTGGGATAAAGGCAGTATTACCATGCCTGCCCCATGAAAGAGCAGCAGCACAGACCCAGCAGGCCAGAAGCTATCTAGCATTGTACACAGACCTACACTTACAGGACTGGCTCAAGCCAGCATAACTCAGGAAACTTCTCTCTAGAAATGTCTCTGCTGAGGGTAGGAAGAGCTTTTTCAACAGCAGCACAAGCTTATGTCATGTTAACCTGCTGTGGAACTGCAGTGTGACACAGGATGCAGAGGTCTAAATCTAAAATAATATTCCCAAACTCCATGACCAAGGTAATGTCTGACTCCTTGCAAACACAGCAGTGGATGGTGCTGTGTTAGGAATGCCAGAGGCAAATGATGGAGCAATGTCCCCTTTACAAAGGTCTACTAACTTAGGAAGTCTAAGAGTTGGGAAAAAATTGGGAGTTGCAAAGAGCCCCCTTTACCTGGGGGTCTGACTTGGTTTAGGGCTCAGTGCTGGGTTCCAGCAAATCTTTGGGAAAAACTTGATTAAGGTAGTAGGACTCTGTGAGAGCCCCCACAGGAACTGCAGCATGGCTCAGGAAGCAGGGAAACAACCACGCCTGATTCGAAGTCTGACCATGCTGTGACTCATTCAGCAACTTTCTGTAACATAAAAGCTATCCCACAGTTTTATTTTAATCACTGAAAAAGAGATTCTTTCTCTTCAAAAGAGTGTTCTGTACTATGAACATGCCATGAATGCATGTGGATAACCAATCTCCCTCAAGCTGGACACAGCAAAGGCAGCACTTGAGCCAACAGCACACGGACTGCGCTGGTGACTCCTTTCACAACGGGCTGGCTATCCTGGATCCCATACTGAGAAACTCCCTTCTCCCTGGGGCTGGTATCAGTAGGACAGATTACAGGCTGCATACCACCAGCCTGACAGCTCCTAAATCTGTCACTAGGTAACACATCCAGAGTACTGCCACTGTGGTATTACTAGAAACTCTTCCAAGAGCCCTGCACGTGTGCAGAGGTATCCACTGTATCCATCCCTCTCACAAAGCTGAATGCACTATTCTCAAGCCCTCAGAAAGGGAGACTGACAATTTCACACTCCCAATTCCAGTGGGAAGTACACAGAGGAAAACCCAAATGCCTTTGTTCTAATCATTACCTGTGTGAGCAGCCCTGGTCAATGAAGTTTTTCATGGGAATAACTGAACTCTCCTGAGAAAACCTGTACTGCTTTGAGGGCTCAGCTCGTTACAATGTGATCTGCATTCTGCTCTTGATTGTGTAATAAGACTTTTTATCAGACTTGTAATTTATGAAAAAAACCCAAAACACCAAAAATCAACCACAAAACTTCTGTAATTTACTTAAGACTAGTTTCCTCCTACTGGGATCCAATTCTGAGCAATTTTTTTCAGGTCTTGCCTGACTGGCTCAAGCCCCTTTTGACTAATGTCTCTGCATTTGTACTTTGGCCCTTTGTTAAAAGTTTGTCAAACAGGGAAAGAACCAAACAGTATCTGTTCAACAGACCTGATTATTTCTGTCTTTCAGCTAATTCTGGACTCGGAGCACAAGACAAAAACAGTAAGAGAGATGGGAAGATGATCCGTATTTCATTATTTATCAGTAAAAAAAATCCCCAAATAGGGGTGAGATAGCCAGATACATTGTACGTAGCAGCCTGTATTCCATCAACCCTGCAGTGCAGATGGAGAGAAGAAATATGTGAGTGGAGCTTTTAGTTTGATTGTTCAGATCTTTCTCATGACTGAACAATGAATCCTCAATGCAATCTTTTCCTGTAATCTTCTGCTTGCATGAACTCTCTACTTAAGCTGGAGCAGATCATGTTGCATGATCTTATTCAGACTGTATGGTATCACGAAGAACTCAATTTTAAAACTTTTTTTCAAAATTACACCATTCAAGACAAATACTGGTAGTTCAGGAATGATTTCACCATCAGAACACAAAAAAAACCCCAAAACTTTGAGAAAATGCAAGAGACAAATCAAGGGAAATTTCAGACTAAACTATCTCTGTAACCAAGGGAAGTGGATTTTTTCTTTCAATAATCCAGAATTTGTATGGCTTTGTAAAGGTGTTTTAGTTTACTTTTGTCATGTAAAATAACATACCACTAGTCTATGTGATTTACAATTTCCTCCTCCTCCTCCTTTTGGTTCTCAAGAATTCCCAAATCCTGTTTCATAATGTATAATAAACAGTTAGAAAATTATACCAACATTATAATTTCAGAGAGGTACTAAGATCCCAGTGCTATAGAAGTCAGTTTTCAGAGAGTGCATGTTTGCAGTGATGTACAAACACACATCACTTGTTTTCCTAATTTAGCCCTTTTTAAGTATTGCACCTGGTTAATAAGGCTACTGTCTATTTTCTCCTAACACTAAAAATTACACATAGGCAACATCATTTGTGGCTTAAAAACATAGTATTCCTAAAGTTTTTAGGTAAACTCATTTATTTCCTTGCATACTCAGAGCTCCTTTGCCTCCAGTTGCCTGGAGCAGTGTTGAGTGTACACGGAATACAGATGGAACAAGAGGAATTTATTTAATGTGACCTGCTTATCATGTATTTTTTTTCAGTGAACTCAAGTAAGTTTCTTCGAGCTTGATGTCAAATACACACCTTTTACAAACTTAACCAATGTTTTCACATGCTGAAATGTACAGCTGAACTTGTCTCTTTCACACCTTCCCTTCTGCAATGCAAAAAATCATAATAAAAAAAGAATTCTGTAACTTTGTCTGGTCTTCTAAACACAGGATAAATTGCATAAATCCAGGAAAAGGTAGATTGTCCCACAAAGTGCATATTTCAGACAAAGCTATGGGAGTATCTGCTCTTGCCAAGGCCTGATTTCAGAGGAGCTCAAAATATGTGCCAAACTTTAGGAGCACAAGGAGTCTCATCAACTAACTCCACACGTGGAGGTAAAAAAATACTCAAGTGCTCCGATGAACCTAAGCCTACATTTTATTCTTGTAATACCAGCAGCTCTATGTCTGTGCAGTTGTACTTTGTAATTTACAGATTATGTGCTCCCCTTCCCTGAAAGATTTGTTGGCATCACTTTAAGAATTAATTACTACAGTTAAACACTGATACTAAAAATTCTGATACCATGTGAATGCTATTTACATTTGTAGTTCCTAATACTGAAGATGCTGATTTTTATTCACTTCAACATACACAATTGGGAAGCTGCAAAACAGAGTGCCTGGACACAGGAAAAAGAATTGATAGGAAAAGATTATTATGGCTCAAATAGGGTTTTTCTGTGTAAAAATAAAGCAAAATTGAGAATTTGCAAAACTTGTGGAATTTCAAAATCCTAGACAGCCCAATTCAAAACCTTGGGTTTACTGAAGCTGATACTTTTGCAGATATGACAAAAAATATGTGATGACATGTTTTCTTTTAATTTCATGTACAACTAGCCCTTTGCAAAGTGCAATACACAACTCTCCAGGATATCATGCTGAAACTGCTTTTTTGCTTGCTGAAGTCATTTGGTAAGAAGTAATTCAATTACAGACAAAGCATGTTTTGACCAAGCAACTTTGCAGACAAGAAGCCCTTATATTTACAATAGAACCTGAAAAGATTTACACAAATGTATAGATTTACATTAAAATTAGGTAACATTTTAAGCTAATTTTCTGTATTTTTATGTAAGTATTTTTTTGCATTTGGAACTTCCTAAGCTACAGCATTAGGATCATGTTCATCATGTTCATGATGAAGATCACGTTCATCAATTAGTGCTTCATTCTAATTTTAATAACTCAAGTAGTGATATATTGCTCTTTTCAGTTTGCCTAAAATAGAAAGAAAATAATTTTCTTAGACATCTACCATTCAAACAAACTCACATCCTGCCTTTACAGCCCTCTCACGTTCCCTGAGGAAATCTGTTTCAACTATTTTCTTTTTTCCTTTAAGAAATATTTATGAGGATTGGCAAGCAGTAAATACCAACATTCAAACATTTTGCAATGTTCAAGTCCATCTTTTAATTACATAAAGAATTCAGATTTAATGCTGAAAGAGCATTTATATTGCTAAATTTATTTCCCTCAAGGGTATATGAGAGATCTCACATTCAGACTGAAATAGAGAAGGAGAAAATTCTAGGTGCTGAGATGTGTCAAAACCCAGCAGAACACCAGCTTGTTACTAAATTTATCTTTTATCTTCTATTTCATCAGCGGAACAAATTCTTGCTGTGAGTGTGAGCAAACACCAGAGCAACCTGTACTTTCTTCTGGCTGGTGCCATCAGAAACAGGCTGATCTCCCTGTTCCCAGGGTCTTTCTGCACTGCTGTTACATATGGTCTGTGTGAAGCACAAAGAACATGAGTGGTTCTGTATTGAGGAATAAGCTCAAAAAGTTGCAAGTGGAGACACAGACCTCCTTAAATCCCACATTTGGATAGAACTGAGAGCACGGTCAGTCTGAAAGCACTGTAGTCCAAGATGGAAAGAGCAGTTCAAGTGGGCACTCTCAAGTGGAGGTGTATGTTGCCTGTTTTGCAATCTTGAAAATTGTCCAGCTCCATAAGGATGCAAAGAAAGGCTGCTCCCATCTAGCAAACAGAGTGTACTGAACACTCAGCTTGATTTCTGCCCATGAGTTCCTTCTAAGTATCTTCCAAAGGTGCCATAAAACTGCTGAACTTATATGAGAATAAAACCTACACTATGATCCCTTACACCTGCCTGGTTATCTACTAGAAAAACCTGACAAATGCAGGTTAAAGCCCAAACTCCATACTGCTCTCAGTTCTTGTGCTACTACCTCACAGGAAGATTGAATAAAATATAAGATCAAGATGAGGCTTTACAAACGTTTCCCTATCAAAATGTTTCTAAGAAAAGGTGCAGCACAACCTTCTCCAGCAGATGCCTCTAACTTTGAATAGAAGAAAGACTCACTGGCAACCTCCAACATCTCTGCAAATGGCTAGCAAGCCCCTAATTCCATGTCCTGCTTTCGAGATCATGTTTCAACACGTTTACAGGCAGCAGAAGAAAGAAATCACTTTGTAGTGCAACACTTACAGCGACTGTCCTGGATTCTCAACAGGGCCATTTTAGCTGGTCCCAGGCCACAGCAAGCAATAGAAAACCATCCCAAGGTACTGGATCAGAATGAATGACAAAATGAAATTAGTGCTGAGAACATGTGGGACATTGCATGGTGCTGGAATCTATCATGCAAGGTTCTACAAGAGCTTTTGGCTAAAGCTTTACCTTCTGTTATGCTGCCTGTCTAGTCATTACTGTGAAAAACGAAAGGGAGAAGGAATAAAGACAGTGATGTTGGAGATAGCCAATGACTGCAAGAACTTGTAGATAATTAGATAGCTAACGTTCATACCAGGCTAAGGATTTAGGAAAGCAATCAGAAAGACAGGCATTCTGCTCAGCTTATTCACACAAGCAGGGCTGACCTGCCAACAGGTACATGCTAGATGATGACTGGTATTGGTTAAAAGTGTAAACTTGCAAATTGGAACAGAAGTAGTTTTACTCACTTTGCATCTTGTATATCCTGTGTGTTTGTGCAAGGCACTAGAGAATCAGGCACATTGTTTTGTGTGGAAACCGTTTTATGACTAAGATGATCTGAGTTTTAATGTTCAATAGCTTCATAGGGGAGCAGTTGGAGCACAGTCAATATTAAAAATTGCCATTAAAACTTCCCACTTCTAAAATTATCTCGTTTTCTAGATCTTTTGGGGGATGGGGTGAATGGGGAATTGGGAAATAGCTTTGTTTTAACAAGGAAACTCCTAAAGAAAAATATTTGGGATCAGTATGGTTGATCTCTACTCTGATACTGATGCTGGTAATTTCTGTTACCCACATCAATACTATTAACAATAAAACAGATCCTTACGTTTTTATATCAAGTTCTGCCTCTTGACATAGATGAACCCACATCCAAGTCCCTGTAGCACATAGACACTGCATGATGTGTTCAAGACATTCTTTCCGACTTCTCTGGGGGGTCAGTGACCTACCTCCCACAGAGAAACCGAAAACTGGAACTGGCATGTAGTGATGACAATAAATGACCACAGCACTCAGGCTAGCTCTTCCTCAGGAGAACAGAGAAATCTGACTGTTTGGGACTGATCAGTGCAGAACTGTGAGATAAATAAGGTGTTAGGAGGACAGCGACACAGCCCAAACCAACGCAGAAGCAAGAGACTGAAAAATGGAAGCAACTACTCCAGATTATGATCAGTGCTGCCAGCAGAAGGAAGGCTTAGCTGACATTTCTGTTCTTGCTGGCTGTGTGAGGATCACGAAGGGGATCTCGGCTGGCGCTGACCTGCCCGTGCAACACGAGTTAACTGGCGTTCCAAGCACAAAGTGAGCGCAGAACGCTCCGTGCGCGGCCAGGCCGGGCTGCCGCGCTACCGCCGGCCCTGGTTCAGACACGGTACCTCGACAAGTGCCTACCTACGAATCAAAATGCCACAGCCATAAGATCCAAAACTGATTTAATACAAACTGCTGATTAAAGGTCGAGTAAAAATACTGGCAATTTAGCTTTGTCCTGGCAGGATTTATCAATACCTTCTGTTCTCTGACTCGTTAACAGCAACTTTCTCTCCAGTTTTGATGGTTTGTGGCTTTAGTCCTTTATGTAATCCATATTCAATTTGTACCAGAGGGCAATCTGGTCTGGTAACAAAAGCATTCTTCTGTGCAGAAATTTATAAAGAATAATCCTATTACAATAATTATTCGTAAAGTGCCCTTGGGAAAGTTGCTCACGATGCCATGACATTATAGAAACAATATACAATCTGATACATTATTTTCAAAAAATCCTCCAAAGCAAAAAGGAGGTGAACAACAAATGTATAGGAAAATACTGTTAGTCCAACAACAGCTGAATTATGGAATGCTTTATAGTCTTGGAGTGCTTTTAAAATGAGAGGCAGGGAATAAATTGTCAGGAATATCTTGGGAAAGTCCCAAATTTTTTAGGTTTTATCAAAGTAAGTACACCATCAGCAAGCTCAGTGTTTGAAGATGAAATGTCCATGAATTAGTATGAGGTATTTTACTGTCAAAATTGAAAAAATACAACAGGTAAAGAAAATCCATGTTTTACTAAGAGGAAAGAAGATAATACAGTGTCTATGTATATCCACTGACCCTTAGTGTCCTTTTTTCTATTTGTAAAGAAAACAATCTTTCTCTTCCCTGTTAATTTCAGATTTTATATACACATATAAAACTATAATATATATAGTTCTACATGTATATACACACACACGTACAAAAATACTCATACACACTCATATGTGTATGTATCTCAGGGTCTTACTGGATTTCAGAGTCTGTTTTTCTTTTTTTTGTGACTTAGAGAACACAACTGGGCAAAAAAATCAAGTAATTGCATGCATGCAACCGTATCTTCCCGCTTGTGCATGTAAATTACACAATTTGTAAATAACTGCAGAAGTAGCATACTCAAATTAGGCACCTGATTGCCCAATTAACTTGTTCACAGAAAATCAGATGATAACCTTCAGTAGCTCCTATTATAGATTCTTCTTTTCACTGCTACCCTATGGAATCCACAGTACATATTTCAAACAACGGCATTGTTATTTTGTGCTTTTTTTACACAGACACAAGCAGTGCTGCACACTTAATAAAGCTATCAAGTGAACTTTGGACAAGATTTTAGAAAGTTGTTTACATACTTAAAAGTCCTCTTATGAGAATGAGCCAGCTTAGACAATTAAAAAAAAAAAAAGTAGAAAAAGATTTGGTCTAATTTCAATTGGTTCAAATGTTATGAAAATAAATAACCCAGGCATTTGTGGCCCTTCATGCCTCTATTAATAGGCAAAGTTTTGCTTCTGTGTCTTTGATTTTTTTAAGGTGTCTTGTTTTCTTCAACGGGCAAGTATTATTTCGCCATATACATTCACTTCCTAGTAAATCCTTCCTTTATTTTTGCATTGAAATAATCATTAATTAACAGTAATTTGATACAAGTGGACACAAAACACCAGGTTGCTGCATTCCAGTGTATACTTCCTAATGGACAGAGAAACTGAAATACCCAAATCAATCCAAGTACTGCAGATAGAGAAACTCGTTAATTCATGTATCAAAATGAGTTAAGAAATGGTCTTTTACCACAAATATGTTGCTCCTTTGCTGTTGTACTTCTTTTTCTGAGATGATGTTGTGGAAAGAGGGTATTTTCTTTTCTCTACCAATTTTTTGCATCAAATAAATCTTAGTAGCTTTAAAAGAAAAAGCTGAACGAACCACTATCTTAACAACAATCTCTGAAATAAGAGAAAAGGAAGCAAAAGCAGAACTGCTGGGCTGGATCGTGTCCTGGAATCAGGTATTACATATAATCCTAGCAACTGCATTTACCAGTTCTTCACAGGCCTCCTGCAGCAACAGCTGTGCTGTCCAACTGTTCATCACCCCTCAGAAAGGGGAGAGTAATAAGAAAAGCTACTGGAGCCCCCTTATATTCTTGTGGGTTTCAATCAAGCATCATCGTATTTCTTCCCTCAGACTTCTCGTGACAGTATCTGCTGGTGACTTGCCATTGCTGCTTTTCTTCCTCTAGAGGATCAAAATCCAATTTGGTACTTAAATTACTTTGTTCCACTCCACTGCCTCTTTGAAAAATCTTCCAGGAGTGCTGCTTGTCCTTCTTGCAAAATCAGCTTTGCTTTTCTCCTATAAACAAAAAAATGAAAATCCCAACTCTTCCCCACATGCCCTTTTCAAAAATATAATCATGATCATTTGTATCAGGAGAATTATTTAGCAGTCTCCAGTCTTAGTACAGCTTTTGTTGAGAAAACTGTAGCTTATATGACTCTGAAGTGTTTATTAGAAAGCTTTCAAAAAGAGATCTTCGTTTCAGGAAAAGAAAAATTGTTCAGTTTAGCAAATACAGATGTTCACAGCAGAAAGACTGAAATGGTTAAAAATGATCCTAAGGAGCAAGCAGCTCAGAGTTAGCAAAATAAACTTTTTCCTTTCTTTTACAGAAGAACACTAATAGCTGCTCTGGTTTCCACACTTACTGAGACAGATTTTGTTGTGTGGTCTTGGTTTTGCTTTTTTTTTCTCTATTGCTCCACACAGGTTTTAAATCAGTGCTTCTCCTTGGCTACAAGTGCTTCATTTTGAAATACAAAGCTCTTAAAAAAAAAAAACAAAACACCAAAACCCCCAAAAAAACAAAAAACCCCAACACCACATCACTGGAGGGGAAAATGGGAAGTGATATAGTGCAGCTGCAGCAATCTGCTTCTGCTGTTGTCCTCCCCCTCCCCAAATCCTCTGCATAATTTCAATCGTTAGTCGATGAACCTTTGGCAGGCCTTCTTCCATCGGCAGGCAGTGCACCACATATCTCTGTTCTCCATCCCATAGACCTTCCGACACTTTTTCCCCTCCCCTCTAGGCTTCCTGTCAGAGAGAAAGGGAAGCTCGTTAATGAGATGCTTTAGTAGTTTTGCTTTTCACCCTAAGACCAGGACAACAAACTCAGTGGAGTGCAGGAAGTAGAGAACCCGTGGCCTTTCATAGGATTTGGGCTGTTTTCATTCCAGCTGGGAGCTGATGAAGTGACAGACACATGTATGGCCATGACTCCATCACTCTCCGGTCCCTACCAGGCCTTCTCCTCACCTGGCTTCCACAGCTTCTGCAGCAGCTGCTGAGCCTGCTCCTCTGCTCCTGGGACAATCCCAGGAACATACAGCCCTGACTTTAGCCACCAACTAAACCTGGACTTAGTAAATTATACTTTAGCTACATGAAGTGCCAAGCTGTAATGGGCAGTCATAGCTGTTCCACAATACAGGCTAGGTCACATCAGGCTAAAGTGCTGCAGAGCTGTGGTAAAATATTTGGAATAGCTCAGAGCAGCAAACCTTGACCATCAGCAGGTATCAGCTATGCCAAAGCAGAGAAAAGCTACCACCTCCTAACCTTGCTGATTAACTGCTTCCTGCAGTTTGCTCTGAGCTCATTCACTGAAAAACAACAAAGTGAGAGGGAAGTTTTAATTCTTGCTCTCACTTGCAGCACATTGTTGTGTGCACCTTCTCTGTGGTCCCCAAAGCCAGCAAGGTGGGCGGCACCTGCTTTTAAAGCTGTAACAATTGTCCTGTTTTCCATCTTACAACCATACTCAAAAGATCACAAGTTTAGAAAATGATCCTGTTAAAAGTAAAAAAAGTAACTGTTAAAATGGATTTTTTTTTATTCAACACACAGCAAGACAACAAACCTGAGGAGCAATGATTCTCCAAGCAATCCAACGTTCACTACTGCAATACCATCTCTCCCAAAATCTTTTAATAAAGTAACTGTACCAACAGAACTGTTTAATACCTGTTCTACAAGTTGCACGGCACACATGGGATTCCTTTCTTGCATACCCACATATTTTCTGATTACTGAACATTAATTAATGCACATAATCCATGAACTGGAAAGATCCCAAGTTTGGTTTGTAGCATATGCAATGATTTGAGAATCATGAAGAAAACGAAAAGCATGAAATCTTCTTTTTGTCTCATTTTAGGGTACAGTTGCCTTTAGGACTATGAGAAATAAGGAGTTTCTTTACTGTAAGAAATTTAGCATTACAGTCTGATTTTTTAACCTAACTTTTTGAATACTTTAAAAGTAGATTCTGGTCAAATATCAGTTAGATTTAACAGTAGTGAACGCAGCTTATGTCTAGGAAGACAAGGCATAAAAAGCTTTGCCTTGATCTAATTTATTGTAAGACAGGGTTTCTCATAGTTCAACTGAAGCCAAATACCACTCTGACTGAATGGTGATAAACACATAAGACAGTCCAGCCTTTCAGGGAAAAGTACAAAGCCAGACAGTGCAGCTGAACTTCACCTTTGATGGCAGTGAAAAGAAAAATAGGTTCTGAACGCTTACTTTAAGAGCTCTAGCCAAAAACCTGACTGACAAGTGCAATCAGGGCTGGTGGTGGGCATTTTCTGTTTCTCTGGCCACTGACAACTTATTTACTGAATGCCCTCCAGGTTGTGAGGCTGTAGTGTCAGCAGGAGCTAATGGTCCCATACCTCAAGCCAAATGCTACTCTAGGCGGTGATGAAAGAACTGTGTGGGACTGTTTCTGCTCTCCACTCCCTGCAGGACGATTATGGGTTGGTGAGACCTGTCAATACAGATAAAAAAGCTGCTTACGAAAAGCATACACATATGAATGCAGTAGAAATATTTTTCCCCAGAAAACGCAAACAATGCTGCATGATGGCAAGGATACCCAGGAAAGGTGACTATATAACATACAAAGGTAATTAAGCTATAAGTTTATTTAGCATTAGGTACATTACATAGCTTCTCTTTGTTTTCCTGTATTTCCAGTCATCCTCCTAGAGCAATCCAAAATACAGGTCAGCATCACTGCAGGTTTTGGAAAAGACAAGAAACACATTCATTCTTATTTAAAAACTCTGAATAGCTCTTATGAAAACCTTCTCTAATTTAAGCAAAGAAAATAACTGGAAATATAGACTCTGTCCTGTGCTGAGATCAGTACCAATAATCTCCCATGAAATAAAGGGATTTCACTTGTTGCTCCTGTCTGTCACTTGGCAGTCTTTGTGGAGAGACACCCTTGGTGAAGAGGGTTTGGTGAAGAGCACTTACAGTGGGGCCTCTTGAGGTTTAGAGGTTTAACAGGTAGGCAGCGCAATGCAGCCCTTCTGATCAAAGTTGCTAACAAGATGTATCTCCTTACTCTGCACAGTAAACCTTCTCAGCAGGTGTCCTCTTTGTGAATGTTTCCAAGGGAAGTTGGTCTTCTGAGACTTTCCAAAGAAGTCTCCTAAATGAGCATGGGGCTTGGCAACATCCTTCAAGCGATCACATGGCAAAAAGCCTGGCCTTAAATAACACCTAAATTTTTTTACTGTGGTCTTATTTTCCTCCTGTGTGAAGGCCATAATCACTTTACATCTCAAATACCAGAAAAAAAATCTGAACACTCATTTTTTTGTTGTACATTGAATGTAGCATCTAGTGCACAGTCAGCCTCCTGCTGCCAGGAACTGCAGATATAGTCATAGTTCTCTGCACTGCTATGACTTTTCCCTCCTGCCCTTTTGAAGTTTTACAATATCTGAAAGAGAAGGAACTGACTGACCTCACTTGAAGAGAATTACTGTATGTGCTTTGATTTTTGATACAAAGTCTATTTTAAAGCCACTCCATAGTAGCAAAATACTAATACTTGTAATTGAGTGCAGACACTCTTTCAACTTTTACTCTTGGCTACTAGCAAGAGAAATTTTTGATTTAACTGCGTATGTGGCTCACACTCTGAAGAAACTTAGACCATTACTGATACACAAAATATACCTGTAAAACTTGGAATAAATTTCTTCTCTCTCTGCCAGCTTACCATGTTTTGTACATCCAAAGACCACACTAACTCCTTTTGTTCTATCCCTCCAGAATACTAAAGGTAGCTTGCTCCCTGCTACTTTTTTCCAAAGTTTGATCAACCACTTTCCTTGTTTTACCTAAGAATGATTGAAACACTGAAGATAAAATCCAAAGCAATAGCACTTTTGTAGTATTTGGCATTCACCAGACACTGCACAGTTTTCAAGTCATTACCAGTAACCAGAGATCTCCAGTCATTGTGCTAGGGTTCAGAAACATTTTAAAAACCAGAAATTATTATATGCCTACCACTAGTAACTGACACTCAATGTATTAAGCTGCTTGTCATTGAACAGAAGAGTACTCGGATGGCCTCCTATGTAATAAGCAATTACCTTGCTTACTTCCAAACAGAGATCAGGCTGGAGCAGTAAGTGCAGTGTAAGGACTCCTCCCTTGCATTCTCCTGAGAGGGTCTCTACACGATGGTTCCACAGACTGGCACACCAAGGCAGCTACACAGCACTGAAGCTGACCTTTAGTGTATTTTGATAGGCTTTGCAGCAGGTCTAAACAATACCAGTCAGCTGCTCTCCACAGGGAACACTAAGAGCAGATTAAGAGCAAGCCCTGAGAAGGCAATCCTTGCCCTCGGAGGCTTTTCGTGTCTGAAGTGCTGTCTAATGCAGGGTAAAATAACACTGCTTGTTTGAAGCAAGAACCTGGAGTTTCCCCTGGGAGGGAAACTGTGGTTACAGAGAAGATTTGTGATCTGTAAACATCAGATTATCAAAGATCTTGCCTGTTCAACCTTTTTGGGTCTTACAAGCAGGCACATATAAGTAAGTATCAGACGGCGGAGATCATACTGACATTCAGGAAGACTTTTACCCTACATTACATAAAAGTGGAAGTACATGGTCATTATGTTAAGTCCTCCAGTACCAAGACATATGGACTTCACCATGGCTCATCCCATTTAGATCATTTAATTCACTCTCCTCATGCATCCCTAGGGTGTGGCTGATTTGTTCTCCTAATTCAGCCTCAACTGGTAGAACAATCAGTCTGTCCTTTCTGCATCATGTAGAGAACACCACCTCATAATGGCTCATAACTGTTCCAACGTTCAACCTTTCACCTGCAAAGTTATCTTAGAAAAAATGGTATGAAAAAGTCTATTTCCCATCTGCCTTGGAATCTAACCTATGCATGATTCAGAGCACAAAGGGCTTTGGAGGTTCCTTTAATTAAAAACCACAGAATAACCTGAGTTGGAAGGGACTCACAAGGATCATTGAGTCCAGCTCCTGGCACTGCACAGAACCATCCCTAAGAGTCACACCATGTGCCTGAGAGCATTGTCCAAACACTTGCTGAACTCTGCCAGGCTGGTGCTGTGACCACTTCCCTGGGGAGCCTGTTCCAGTGCCCAATCACCCTCTGGGAGAAGAATCTTTTTCTAATATCAGAACTAAACCTCCTCTGACACAACTCCAGGCCATTCCCTCGGGTCCTGTCCCTGGTCACCACAGAGCAGAAGTCAGTACCTGCCCCTTCACTTCCCCTCACGAGGAAGTTGTAGATTGCAATGAGGTCTCCCCTCAGTCTCCTCTTCTCCACGATGAACAGCCCAAGTGACCTTGACCACTTCTCCTCCCTTATGACTACAAGATGTCTAAATAAATGCCTGTGTTTAGATGTTGTGAATACTCCTGAGCCAAGAGCAGCCACATACTGAGCCCAACTGATCCAGCAGCACATATGGGTTGTTTTGAAGTGCTCAGTTACTTGCTGATAAGTACACCCATATTCACAAAGGCCTTTCAGTGCTGCTCTGCTAAAGACTTTCTGAAAACAAGGACTTAATGCAACTCATGGTGTTTGAACACCCCAGTTCCCAGGACAGAAAGCAGGAAGTGCTCAATGTCATTGAAATTCAGTGTCCACAAGAATGAAACAGGGAAACACTGCTGTATGTGTCCAAAAATAAACATGAAAGAAGACTGTACTGAAAATGTGCAGACCTATGCACTTCTTCAAATCTGTACCTAATCTTTCCTGCTCAGTGGTTTGTACAAGCCAGAAAAGTATTCCAAAGCCATTTTCGAAAACTGCTTGCTTAAATATTAAGGGTTGGGCAAAAGGTAATGGTTTGGACTTACTCTCTGAGGTTCCCTTGGGTGCTACAGATTTGTGTCTCATCTCAGGGACCGGGTATGTCACAATTGCCTGAGTTTGTTATGCTGACTCTGTCACATAGTCTGGCCTCAAATAAACCCCATCAGAGAAGGAGAAAGTCTGGATGTAGGTGAAGTACCTACACTCAGTGTAGTAAGTGTGGGAATTGCCAGACTCCTGATTTTGTAAAGCAATATCTAATTTACTTTGAAAACGAAATAAAACTTTAATTTAATATACAGGTATTTAACATAAATTTGCATTTGCACCATCACTTACTGCACATAATTTTTTACTGCAGGCAACTCTTCATAATTCATAAATGATCACACTGATGACAAAGTAGTCAAATGTGTGCAAACCTGAAAGATTTTTCTCTTATTATTGTTTTTTTCTTTGTTAAACGGCCTTATAAATGTTGTTAGAGCTATAATGGCAGTTCACGAGGTTTCCTGAGCAGTTTATAATTCTTTATCACTGCTTCCCCAGGTTTTTGTATTGGGATTACTTTCAAATTGTACTTAAATCATTGTCATCTCCATTGAATTCTCAGAAAGTGATTTAGCATTTCTTAAATTCTATTGGGAACACTCCATGCTACAGCCACAGATCAGCGTTGTTGCCTGAACAAGTAAACTCGACGCGTACGTGTCTAATCCTGTCCTCTTAAGTGTCTGATTTACAATGTGACTAATTGCATTTTTAGATTTCCAAAACTCCTGGCACCAGTTTCTGCTACTCCACAAAAGGAGCCAGTTTCATAATTACTCCGTATCAACCCCATTGTTGGGAAATCAAAATCTCAGGGAACTCTGCGGATAGCACGCTCTGTCAAGGCACTCTTGTTGAAATTGCTGCCAGCATGATGTCTTTCACTGTTAGTTGTTCCTTGATGGAATTTAATAAATATTCATTGGCAGAGTGCAGTGTAATTGATTCAGTCACTTTCATTTTTATCAGCTCTGCAGGATGCCACAGCCTCTGTAGAAAATCTCCAAGATTTGCCAAAGGTTGACAGTAAGAAGCTTTGGAGATTCACTTGGTGAAGAGAAGGGAGGGAAATACTATCTCTTATCGCCTTGTCTAATATTCACTGTCAGGAGAAAAAAATCTGTATGGTTCTTTGGATGAGCAAAGTGCCTTATATAACACACTTTAAAAATTCATAAATTCATAAAGTGTAATATTAAATGAGATGTTATGATACCAAAAAGGTTTATGATTAGAGTATATCAATTTATCACGAAAACAGTGCTTTCCAATAAAATGAGGATACTTTACATTAATATTTATTTATATTCACCATAGAGAAGATTTTCCATTACTCATAAACAGTGATTTGCATTTACTTTCAGCAGTCCCCACACCAGACACTACAAGTCAAATCCCTTGCAACTCTTCATAAAGGTTTTTCACTCCCCCACAGTACCACACCTATTCTGCAGTACATTTAGAATCACTGCAATTCTGTGTTTAAGCAAATATCACATTTCTGCAGTCCTGTTGATGCCTTAGGATTTTAGCATCACCGTTCATAGAATTAGGCCTTGTGCGCCAGCTTTTTTGAAGAAAGGGTCAGTGCTGAATTTCCATCTAATACATCCTCATTAAAAAGCTGTCAAACTGCAATATGTATTAATAACAAAATGCAATAGATACTGAACACATTTTCTGTATAAAACAACATTTTCCTGCTATCAGTAGGGGAAACATACTTGTAGCCTCCTAAAATGGGACTTTGCATTTCATTTCACTGTTTCTTTCAGTTGCCTTTCAAAAATGCTTCATCTTCAGAGTTCATTTAGGTAACAGCCCCACTGCCTGAATCCAACGGGCCTGTTAGCATAACTACCACCAGGCTGATTTTCCATCTAGTTTTTTAAGAAATCTCTTAGTGACACAAAAAAGAAGCGCATAACACCAGGCTTTGCACCTACCCAAATGTTCTTTTGTAAGCATATAGTTTAAAAAATATATACTAAAGATAATATAGATACTATAGATCCAATTGTCTGCTTGTAGACATGGATGCAAAAATAACCTAACTGTGCTGATAAACAGAGTTACAAAGGTGTTAAAAGCAACCATGCTGGCAAACTCAGACATATGATTAATTTGTTTCCTTTTGGTATCTGCTATGTCACATTTACTTCCGTAATTACACCCTGTGAAACAAAGGAAAAAGATCTAAAAAACCTTTTTTTATCCCCTTCTTTCCTTTTTTGATGCGCACTTACTGGAATGCCGGTGAAGGTAACTGGAGGCGACTGCCAAGAGATGCTAAAGCTACTGCCATTGGGAGTGAATTTTGCTGACCCTGGAATGTTCACCGGAGGAGTGGCCTGTGTGAAAAGAAAGTATTATTCCAGCAAGAAGAACCATTCCTCTTCCAAAGGAACTTTCATTCCTTGAAATGGTAAATCTGTGAGAGATTTTTCCAAGGTATAAAAAAACTCCATGGTGACAAGCATTTTACCCTTGTGAGAGGGATAATCATGGATAAGCTAGTAAGGAAGGGACAGAGTTATATATATACCACTGTTCCTAAACCATGTTTAGAGAAAGATGATTGCTCTCAAAAGAATCCATAGAAAACCCTTAAGAGCTAGATCTGTTAAAAAACCAGACAAAATCAAATGTCACATACAAGTAACTTTTAAAATAATGCCAGCAAGAAGCAAAACACTACTTCACAGATGATCACCTGTTCCACAGTGATAAAAAAGGCCATACTTAAACTCATGGCAGTTGTTTTACACAATTTTAGTGTGAATAGCAAGGCTTCTTTCATGGAAGTGATTAACAGTAAGTGTTGGCCATTTCTCATTTATCAGACAAATGTTAAGAGTCATCCCAATTGAAACAGTTTTTCCTATTAAAAACAAGGAGCTGTAAATCATCCTTTGGATTCAAAAAACAGCTCTTGAAATACTAAACTAAAGCAAGTATTTGGGCTCCTTGAACTCCTATGTTCTTCCCATCTGGGCTGTAATACCCAGTGCTGCCCTGGGGTACAATTGCAATAACCTGAGCTTAGACTGTTGAGCATTTTTCATCTTGTGCCTTTCCTCTGTTTTTCTCACTGGGTTATGAATTTCCATGAATTTTTCACTGCCTCTTTTTGAATCCCATTTAATTTTCAGAATCACAAAATTCATAGTTGTGTAGCTACCCTGCCTAGCAGGAGCGTGAGCAGCCAGCATGACCAAAGGCTCACTTTGACCCTTGAATTTGAAGCTGTCACCACAAAAAAAAAAAAAAAAAACAACCAAAAACCTACTTGGTTTAAACTTACAAAGAGTTTGCTAAAATGAGTTTTCACTTCTGCCTTTCAGTTGACGGTATGTGACAATAACACAATACACTCATTTAAGCAGTGTTTGTGTTTGGGGCTGCTGAAATTGTCTCACTGGTTCAGGAAGAGAGTGCTTCCTTGAGCCATCAGGCAGAGAGGAATGATGACAAACTACAACCTGATAGTCCCCATTAAAGATAATCTTACAAGTAAATAAGGGCTGAATCAATCCCCTACAGCCTTTCCAGGAAAAGGAAGGTGAGACCACCAGATGCCTCTGTGTACGGCAGCAATGCTCTGTGGGCTGCCAAGCTGCTGACAGCTCCAAGAAAATCCACACAGACATGCAGAGCAAACATCCACTGAGCTCCATAAAATATAAAAACCTCTCTGAAAGGCATCAGGAACAATTTGGTAACTTCAGATGGCACCAGTAGTTCTTCGTCATAACCCTGTTCAAATGTGAAGGAGTGAACGACCACAGAGCTCGAGAGAGAAAGAACTGGAGAGAGCTGGATGAGCAGTGAGGCAGCACTGCCACTGTTCAGCATCCCACGAGAATGGCAGCTCAAACCCAGGGACAGCACAGCAGCTTCCTCAGGTATTTGAATCAGACCTGGAAGGGAAATCCTAGGTGCTGAAAGAGCCTGCCTATAGTTCTTTTGTAGTTAAATTTAACAGGTACAGGCAATAGTTTTTTAAAAACCATAAAGTTTAAAACTGACGCAATTTGCAGCTGCTTAAAATGCCATAGTGCTCAATTCCTTTTTCTCAGTGCCTAAACATCTACCTCAGACATGATCATATTTAGATAGTCAATAACCTTGTTTGCTTGTTTCCCAGATGTGCATCAAGCAGAGTCAGCTTTTTCAGGCTAACATTTTAGTCAATCTCTTCCATAAGGTAAGCAACTATAACATTACAACCAACAGAAGAATTTCTATACCCCAACCTCAATTTGCTTAGAGACCTCTAATTGCCAATCAAGATATATTAATGAATAATTTGTATTTATTTATTTATTTGTGCCAACATTACCCTTACATCTGAAATAGCCTGTGCTCATCCTCTTCCCCTCTCATGCTTGTCCTTTCACTTTCTTCACAGGCAGCAATTCCATCCTCTTCTCATCTCTTGCTTTGCCTGAGGTATCAGTCCCAGGGCTGGAGAGGCCACCCATGTCCTCTCTGCCCTCTTTCTAACTTCTCCTGGTTGAAGCCCATCACATCGAATTTGGCTGACCAGAACTCTAACTCAGGACTTCAGCTGAAGTTATACGGGGTCTTGTATAACGGCATTAAAAACCCCTGTCTCTCCTAGGTATTTCTTATCCAAGAGAGCTGACAACTATTTTTTTCCCCCTTCACAGCTCTGTTGTTGTTGGCTCACAGTCATTCGGCGCTTGGTTAATGAATATAGGTTTCCTTCTTACATAATTTTCTAACTACCCTAGTTTATAGCAGAAAAATCTCATTAGTTCCTTAGATGCAGGACTTTGCATGTTCTGACATTAAACTGCATCCAAAACCTATTCTTAAGATCACCCAGTCATGTAAGCCTGATCTCTAACTCCCTTACTGCTGATGTTTCCCAAGTTTGTTATCAGTGAAGTTTATTATAGTATTTGTGTATTACCAAAATGATTTAATCAAGGTGAGATCAGGGCCAAGAACAGCTTTTCATTTAACTCCACTAATGACATTCACAGGCCCTTTCAAAATAACTCACTGCTGTTCTCTGTGACTTTCCAGCTCCTTCTCCTACACTAAATTTAATCTCTTGCTTAACAAATACTGGCTATATGTTTTAAGATCAAATGTTCTCCTTGAATCCAGAGGGATTTGTTCTTTTGCTTCCTATATTGTTCTAGCATCATCTTTCCCTGGGGTTCCCCCAGTGCAGTTTGCCTCAACTGCTGTACTTCCCAGAATTTATTCAATTATTCTTCTAAATCATTCCTCACCCATAGGACTGGATCAGGGAAAAGCATCAGGACTTTCCTCACATCTTTCTCACTACAAGTAGTCTATCTGATGTTTTCTAGCCATAGAGGAAATGGCAATTAACAGATCTCTTTAGGATTCTTGCAACTGAGCTTTAGGTTCTGTATTTTTTTCTCCTTTTTTTTAACAGGAATCCTGTGATGAACAATATTCAGCCTCCCTTATCCAAGTTCCTTGAGCTGCTCCCAATGAAGTAATCTCCACTTTCTCCTCTGGCTGGTGAGATCTGAATCTCCACCCTGCCTCCTGGCCCTTCTTGCAGGGTTGAAGGGATCTTGGCAGAGGATGCCACTGACTTTCTCTACAGAAGCTGCTTCCTTTGCCAGAACAGCCTGAATGCTTGAGCAGGGACCCTGCCTCCTGCTTCCAATTAGCAAGCTGTGAACAGTGTGGACTGTGTCACTCCTCACTGATAAAATTAAGCATTGAAACCAGAACAACCTGAAAAACCCACGGGGCTCAGGCACTTGTAGTCTTGTGTCATGGAATACATCAATTCAAATCCGATTCAAGGACTTTAAACGCTTGAATTAGGATTTCCTTAGGCAAGTGCTTTCCTCAGAGGCTGTGTGTAAAAAAGGGTAGAGTAGGTCTCCAAACAGCATGCAGACTGTCATGACAGCAAATCCCAAATGAAGCAAAACTTGTCATCAGCCTAGACATGTTGCCTCACTCCCTGAAGCAGGGCTTAAGCTACACTGAGAAGCCAGTGTTTCTCCTGGTTTCATCAGTCCCCATGTTGGCATGCTACCTGATGCAGCTTCCACCTGCAATACCAAGCTTCCACCCATGCTTTTCAACATGCACAGAAGTCTAAATCAAGTCTGTGAATTCTCTATAGCTCCCTCTGACCTTTTAGTAGGCGTGCTCCAAACACACCACAAAAGTTTTATCTGCACAACGCTATATATGATAGTTATTGCATCTGACAAATTTAACAGAATTCACTTCTCCAGTGCATATGCAGGTCATAGACCACACTACTTCAAAACCTCTATTCCTCTTTTATCTTATGGTATCCAGACCAAAACATGTCAAGTTTTAGTGCAGTTTTATAATTAATGCTTCCTGTCAAAACTTAGCTGGAACGTTTTAGGACAGCAGTTTTTGCCATTTGAAAAACATCACCTCCAAAAATAGGAAGATACCATATTTGCTTTTTCATTCTTCCTGCTCTACTTCACAACTGCAAACTGACATCTCACATTGTAGAAGAGGAAATGAATTGTTCCTGGCATCCTTTGGGTACTTGTTGACACTTCAAGCAGAAATTGTACTTGTTCAATAAAAACAAAGCTGAAATGAAGACTCTGGGAGGGATTCAGCTGACTGGATGGCAATTCTTACAATGCAGGAAACCTCATCTGAGCACATCACCTTGGGTTCTCCTTACAGTCAGTGAAAATTGAACTGTTCTAGGCTGTGGATACACAGCTAAAACTCTTCTCAACCTGAAGTATGCACCTATGTGTGGCTGGATAAATAGCACGCCAAAATCCACTGGCTGTGGTGGGCGCACAAACAAACAAACAATGAGCTCAGAAGAATACATCTCAGTTTAAATTAAAAACCATGCCTTTGACTGCTCTGAAAACCTTTCAGCCCATTAAAACCCAAACATTGTGATGTGACTTTTCTTTACACGTTACCGAGATTAGTGTAATCACTGGAACTCATACACTGGTGTTACCTGGTAAGCATGGTCCGTGTGTACGAGGTAGAGGTTGGTAGGAGCTGAGCGGCTCAGAGGTGTCATCACTTTAGTCTCGGTTTTGGCACAGGAAGTTTCAGGACGGATTGCGTCTTGGGTGGGAAAGGAAGGAGGAGATGCTAAAGATGGAGAGACTGGGGAAAGACTGCTTAAGCCATCAGCTACTGAGTCCGTGTTGAGCCTGATTTCTGTATAGTAAAAATCCTCCTCTCCATCACTGTAGTCAGACTCTCCTACACGTCTGTATCAAGAGAAAGAAGTAAGAATTGATTGAAAACAAGAACCCCAAGGTAAATTTTAAGTTCTAGATGCATGAGTGAATATATTCATATTGTTAATAAATTAATACTTGCAGTTTCAACCCTTCCTAATTTATTTGCATTCTGACTGCAGGTAAGGGGAAGAGGAAAATAATCTAATCTGAAGGGAAAAGAAGTAGGAATTACTTTTCTCCTCTCTCTGTGTTATTCATGACAAATTCTTTCACCTTGGAGTAGATGTTTGACTCCTTCAGATTAAGTATCAGCTTCTCATTTGTAACTATTGTAAAGTTAACAAGAATCTCAATGCACTCTGTCTTCGAAAGTCACAGCAAAGATAACAGACACAGGCAAGATAAACTCCACTCATGTTACAGCAAACAATATGCAATCTTATCAGAAGTTACTTAATTATACCAAAAATAGTTATGGCTGCCGTTCACTGGAACTTTCTGTAACATAACGCAAGAATTTGCTAGAAAACAGTCTCACCATGCAACTCAGACACTGAGAGCTGAGGGCTGGCTTGCCATGGCCAGGACTTTCCGGTCCTGCTCTCCAGAGGCAGACTTATTGAAGGAGGGCATGTAGGAGGTTTAATTGCCTTAAAGTTTCATCTGATGCGCATTTGAGCGCAAGCGCTAACCATGAAGCAACCCAGTCAAAGCAGTGGCTTCCAGCAGACTACACCTTATCTTGAAGTCCAAACCAGAACTTGTTGAGAGAACATAGGTCCAGCATGTTTGAAAGGTTCTACCAGAAGTACCATCCATCAGAATGCAGCCAGTCACTCACCAAAACTACTCTTTCCAGAAAAGTTTCTAACTCCAGTAAATTCTAGAAAGGTTTTACTATTTATTTCTGCCTCTCCCACACCACAAAGAGGATGTCCCCATAATATAAAGCACAAATCAACATTCCTAACTGCATTTTGAGGGAGATTTTCTCTATTTCCCACAGCCTTACTCTTAAGCCCAATGGTAATTGCTGACCTCTTCAAGACCATCCTGAGCTCCAGATCTTTCTTGTGGTGGCTTTAATTTTTACACTGTGGGTAACACAGACCTACAGAATAGAGATGTATTTTCACCTAACAGGTGAGGACCGCGAGTCTCCACTGTAATTATAAATGAGACAGGTACATCACTCAGTGAATTGCACAGGAGAGTTCAGTTGCAAACTAAAGCTCTGAAACAAACTTGTACCCTAAAAGATTCATTTGCTTTTGCTTCTAGTCCAAGTAACATACATGTGTGTCCTGGTTTTGTCTGGGCTGGAGTTAATTTTCTTCCAAGTAGCTGGCACAGAGATGTCTTTTGGATTTAGGATGAGAAGAGTGTTGACAACACACTGATGTCTTAGTCGATGCTGAGCAGTGCTTACTCTAAATCAAGAACTTTTCTGTTTCCCATGCTCTGCCAATGAGCAGGGGCACCAGAAGCTGTGAGGAAGCATGGCCAGGACAAAGAGATATTCCATACCATAGGATGTCCTGTTCAGTAAATACACTGAAGGGAGTTGGCTGGGAGGTGCTGATCACTACTGGCGGACAGGCTGGGCACTGGCCAGCAGGTGGTGAGAAACTGTAATGTGCATCACTCGTTTCTCTTCAGTTTTGTTTCTCTCTCTCTCCCCTTTCCTTAAAAGTATTAAAGTCATTAGTATTACTGTTATTATTATCATCAGTGTTTTATTTTGTTTAAGCCATTAAACTGTTCTTGTCTCAACCCATGAGGTTTACTCTTTATTCCTTTGATTCTTCCAGGGAAGGAAGGGGATAGTGAGTGAACAGCTTTGTGTTACTTAGCTGGTGACTGGGTTAAACCATGACAACATGCAGCTCAGTTTCCTTTTATTTTTAAGTTTCTTATGTGGTTTGTGGTTTTGGTGGGTTTTTTGGCATTAATATTTTATTTGGCATTAATTCAACTCAGAACTGGCACAAGCACCTGACCTGATGTGAAACAAAGCTGAAAAGTATTCATGCAAGACCCTGAACCTGTGTACCACAGAGTGTCATCCCGGATGTGATGCGCAGGCAGCACGTATGACGTAACGGCACTGAGCTGTGCAGCTGACGGAAGTGCAGTGTGACCTCGAGCTCTATTTGACCTTCTAGCAAAGTTGACAGAATTTCAGGAAAGAATGTGCCTTCCTGTTGGAATAAGTGCTCATTCACCTTGACGCACTATTTGACAACTTCCTCAGAAACACAGGGATATGAGACAGAGAAGCCAAGGACAATCCACTTCATCTCTCCAGTCAAGGGCAATTGCTCCTCTTCTACACCAAATCCTTTAGACTCTCAAAACCACTGCTCTCTTACCCTAGGTGAACGGTCCGTATGTGTTTCTGAATCCCTGCAGCTGTGCTCAGTACCTTCCCACAGTTCTTCCATAGGCATTTGAACATCACCTTCATGGAGTTCTGAAAATTGTGAGTAAAGCAACATTAGCTGTATGGAAGTTGTAGGGATATTAGGAAAAATTTCTTCCCTGAAAGCATTGTCAAGCAGTGGAACAGGTTGCCCAGGGAAATGGCTGAGTCACCAACCCTGGAGGTATTTGAAAGACTTGTAGATGTGTTGCCTGGGGATATGGTTTAGTGCTGGACTTGGCAGTGCTGGGTTAAGAGCTGAAAATTTCTGTGACTCTGTAATTCTATGAAGGTAGAAAAAAACCCCAAACTACCCAAACCAGATAAACAGTTACAAACCACTGTGAAGGTTCAGAGCCTTTGACTCCAAATTTGTAACAATCTAATAGTCTCTTGTCAAGTGTGTCACCATACTGAATTCAAGACAATCCAGTGAAAAGCTGCAGGAGCAGCTTTCGACAAAACTTTACTTCTCTCTGTTCATTGGTAACACTTTCCATTTTTAAGTTTGAGTTCCTCCACTAAGGGAGGTAGATGATATAAAAACTGCCTACACTTCTTTCAGAAAAACCCTGATGAGGACTTCTCACTTAATCCAAGGCACCTTCTTAAATTAAGGTCTTTCTGCTCATGGTATTTGCAGCACAAAAAAATACTGTGCCAGAAAGTCATAGCTACTGTTATATCAATATTCACCATGAGCTGGCACAACCTGCTTTTGTTTCACTCAGAAGCTGCTGTGGACCTTACTCAGGAGAATGAGAAGTTATCAGTCTGTTTTCAATATTTAAAAAAAATACAGGTATAATCTCATTTAAATATTCTTTTTATACACTTTAATATAACTTCATTGATCCCCACTGAGTTATCACTGATTTAGAGCACAGCCAACAAGGCAATCACTAGGGCAATCTTCAACATTTTGAAGACTCTGGAGCAAAGTCTTAAAACAACACAAATGTTACACTCTAGAGATATTTAAAAGCTAATTTTACCCCAAAATGAAACTGATTTTGTACAGTTTAAATAAAAAAAGAATTCTAAATAGCTTGTAATGCTCAAAAATAAATTTCTCTGTTATTACAGAACACATTATTAACATGAGGAAGAGCATCAAAATACTGTATTATTATAAGTTTAGTTACATATAAGATTAAATTAATATATTCATATGAAACCCAGTTTTTTAAAAAGAGGGGTGAACAAGCACATCCTTAAAGTTAAGTACATTTCATTGTGCCTTAAACAAAAGCTGACTTAGTGCTTTCTTCAATGTGGACCCTTTGAAACTGCATGCCATTAGATGGTTTCAGCATTTGCTAGAAAGATGATGATTAGAATATAACTTTAAAAAAAATCTCAGCATATGGGCTTTTTAAAGTAGAAGTTTATTGTAGTAGCATGTTCTCATAGTTCCCTGCAGTCCAACACCTCCTGTTTTAAAGAATGAGTGCTTAGGGCTCTGAGATTTGAGGTACATGATCATACTGGTTGCATGAAAAACTTCTGCTTTGGAATAAATTGCATATAAATTGCCTATTTTTTTATTTGATAATACAATTATCAGTCAAATAGATACAGAACTTCTTTTCTCAAATTAAATATAATCTATCTATTAATTCTGATTCATACTTTTCTTACTTCCATAATGTATTACTAAATACTATTATCAGCTCAAAACCACACAACCAACCACCAACTATGTCAACAAGATGCAGGCCATGTTTATAACTGACATCCTAGGAATTCCAATATGACATCATAAATACCATATGCATCTTTATGAACACGGAATGATTTAACATCTATTTGATGGTAAAATCAGTCTCCTAGCTCCACTGTGCTTTTGGATTTATTGTCAGTGGTAGGAGTTTGCAAAAACCCACGCACTTCTAACATAATCAAGTGAAAGCTCACGCAGTAGAAATACAGAACATGCTTACATTTCTTCCGTTTCCTTTCCAAAGATTACCTATTCAGGCTTAATGTTTTATTTAACAAAATAAAGAAACATAAATGGTTTGGTGAGGAAAAACTATCTTAGAGGAAACTTTTAAACAAATAATAAGGTTAGCAATCACTCTATTTCCAGGTTTACTCCTTCTGACTTTTGCAGCCCTGAAGAAGAAATAACCTGAACATTTTTGTTTCAGCTGCTAACTTGTACTCACACCAAATACCATGCTGGAGCCAGAATAAAGAAAAAAACCTGCAGGAAAGCAAGTTAATTTATAAAACCAAGTTTGGCATGGAATGTTACTGTTTATCTAAATAAAACATTTGCCATACAAAGCAAAATCCCTGTGAATCAGAACAGATAGTGTAATAGACCTATGGTGGGTACATAAATAGAAATATTTGAAAGCAACTTAGAAAACAATAAAGATGGCAGCTGCAAACCCATCTGTCTCATCACAGCTGAGCAGTAAGAGTGGTGCTAATAAGACGAAGGTTAACTGAAAAGTAAAAGGCAAACCAGGACACTTCTGCACTCTGACTCGTCCTGTCCCACACACCCCCAAATTGTCTCTCTGTTAGTGCAACACTCAGCTCCAACTTCTAATTTATTATAACAAAGGTGTCCTCCAAAATTCTTTTTTCCTTCTTAGCAAGATGCACAAATATTTTCACCCCTTTCCTGTGAACAAGGGAAGAATCGCATGGGTCAGCAAATAAGCAGCTTCTAGAGCAAGAGGATAAATCTGAACAGGTTTAAACAGTCATTAAAACTTCTTCCTGCTGGTCATGAAGCAATTAACTGTCTCAGACTGAGCCAGAAACAAATTCACTAAGGAAAAAAACTGTCTGTTTTTTCTCCTTACAAAAAGCCCTTTTACATCTTGCTATGTAAAATCTGTCCTGTTGTGTTGGGAGGGAAGGAAACTTGGACTAGTGCCATCTCTCTGTTTTCTTTTTCTTCCAGAGAAGCTTGCTGGCTAGCAACGGTGCTTTTTTGGGGTTAGTTTTGGACCTTTTTTTTACGTCATGTTTTATTTAGCCTGCTTTTGCACTCCAACTGAGGATAAATTTGGCTAATGCTAATACTACATCAAAAGCCATCGGGTTTGAGCTCTCTCTCTCCATTTTCACTCCATATGTTTGTGCAGAGAAACCTTCACAGTATTAAGGTATCTGACATGCTGTCAGACAAACAGCACTTTCAGGGAACAAGGAGTATTAAGGCCATAGTCAGCTTTTGTGATGACATGTAAGGGCTGCCTGTTGCATCCTGCACACAGAGAATTTGTCAAAGTAGGACAGAAATCCCTTGAATGGCCAGAGGCAACACCTTCTGGAAATCCCTCTAGTGTTTTCTGAGCAGGAGGCTCTGTAGCACCTTACCATCTGGCAGGAAATATGTGGTGCTGATGGCAGCATGTGTGTGCAGGAGGTGACCACGTTGCATCAGACACAGTGACTAGGCGAAGTCCCTATGTTAAATGGATGCCAAGGAAGGATACACAAGTAGAGGTATTTGGGTGACCTGTTCCATTCTCACAAAATAAGCCTACCAACATCCTATCTACCCGTGGGTATGGGAATTTAACATGCAGCTAACCTTTCTCTTCCTAGGAATGGGTTCATCGAAGAGAAGGTTGCTGGTTTCACCTTCATCAATACCATCATCTGGCTGGGAAGGTGTCCGAAAAGCTTTGAAGCTATCAGCTGACAGAGGTGGAGATGGGGTGGATGGGTTGGACTGGTCACTGGGAGCGTTCCAGCTCCAGTATCCACTGCTGCTGGTACTAGAAGGCACAAATCCTCCTTCTTTCCAAGATCCATTCAGGGATTCTGTCAAGAACAACAAAAGCTGTTATTACAACAGTATCATCATGAGAGGACTAAGGAGCTCTTTTTTCTAAGGTTTAGATGCCATGTTGGTAATTAACTGCACATTCAGTAAAGGAATGTGAAAGCACTGGATGTAGAGAGGACAGCCATATCTAACCCACTGCACACAAATTACATATTCCACACTTGATTTTTATTTTATTTAAAACAAACAAACAAACAAACAAAAGCAGCAAAGTATTTTTCTAAAAAGAAATGTTGCATTTGAAAAGGTAACCTATTCTGAAGCATAAACAGCAATAAACCATCATATATTGCATGCATGATTTAAGGAAAACATTTAAATTGACCTTTAAAGGTCCCTGCAAACCCAAATTATTCTGTGATTCTAAATACATCCTCAACTTTCAACAGGAACATGACTCTGGTGCGGCACCAAAGCAAGCTCCAAGCCACGGCCAACAGGAGATCCCCTGGGGACATACACCCTGAGCCTCAAAACACTAAGCAGATCCACAAAAACATTACCATCTTCCCAGTACTAAAACACCAAGAATACCACAGTTACACTCTTTGTTCTTGTAATCTCTCAATACACACACCTCTGCCTAATCTGAATCTCTACATGAGGTGGGATGTATCCCCCTTGGGATATACAGGTACACAGGTGTACAGGTTTCAGAACACACAGACACTGGATCACCTCCACTCCTACTCGCTGGAGGAACTGCCTCCTCAGTGCCACAGCTCCCCTGACATTACATGGCAAGAAGACACTCAAACTAACAGCTTACACTGCAGCACTATGGGTGGGAGTAGCAGCACTGCCTGCGCAGTCTGAGGCACAGCTTGAGCCGTGCTTCACCTGCAGGGGGCCCTCAGGCATGTCACTCTCGCCAGTCCCTAAAGGGCTTCTGGCAGCAGAGGAGTATGTAGGCCATCAGCTGAGCAGGGACATGGCCCGAGCACATCCAGGCTGCAGCCACAGGCTGCTCTGCCAGAACCCTCAGGTTCTCACAGGGCTTGGGCAAAAGCACAGGGACGGTTTAGGTGCGGCTTCTCCCTAACTCAGGCATTGGAAGCTTTTCCCAATGACACTGTAGGTGCCTGAGAATTGTGCAATACCTGACTATGGAGCTTGCAAGCAAATAATACCTTATCTGTTCATGAAACAATATTTAAGTGTGAGAGAAGTCCTTTCAAACCAGTGCCTGTCTTTAAAATATCTGCAGGAGTCACTCCTTCATTTCTTCTCAATTTCTTACAGATAAATTTAACTAATGATATTGGCAAGAAAGTGAGCTATCAAAAGCTTACCCCCAAATCAATGAATTTTTGGGTTTTTTGTCCTAATTCAGTTTTGGACAAAATCCTTAATGACTAACATCAGCTGCTAAAAAAACAGAACGCAGTGCCCCCTTGAGTAGGCAGCAGTACTGATTTACTGATCAGGACCACACAGCACAAATGGAATTGATCCTCTCCCTCCACCCCTCCCAATTCCTCTTTGGAAAAGGACATACATACACATTTCTGGTAGCTCCTAAGTTAACATATGAAAATGTCATGTTTTGTCTCATGATTACAACCTTCATGTGACTGTAATGAAGGTGGTTTTTGTTTCTTTTAAATATTTGGTACTTCAGTCTTGTGCCAAAGCCAAAAAATACATCTGGTATCAACTTGTGACCTTAGCATAGCTTAAAATTTCCATGTCTTCAGAAAAACAAAGGAACACTCTTTCAACTACTACTTTCTCACACAGTTATGGTGGTACTTTGTATTCTCAGTGTTTACAGCTTCTCCTCACCTTGCTGAGAAAGAGATGTAAATCAAGAACATTTTTTAAGTATCATGGAAAAGACTGAATGAGATTGACAACAGGAAGAAACCAAACACTGGTTCTCATTCATACTAACAAATCTGTCAATGTAAAGAAGTTTAATATATAAATAAATGCAACTTACTCTTATTTTGGGGCTCTTTTCACATTGCTGGAGTTGCGTGAAAGAGAACCAGACCAAATATTATTCAGCTGCAGAGAAACAAGGGCCAAACTCTGATCCAGTTTACATGGGTGATCATTCCCAGGAATTCCAGCACGGATCTGACTTTAATATTAATGCTAATGTTATTTTTTTTACTTCTAAGCAAAATTCCATTTGTTTTAACAAATGGTCCTTTAATTATACTGCTACTTATTGCCCTTTTTTGGAAAAGCATGTAGAAAAAACTAATCACTAATACATTTGTTGCTTGTATTACTAGGATCAGAGCCTAGCCTTGCAACATCAAATAAGCTTTAAATTATCAAGTCTTTACACTTCTATTTAAGTCTTTAGTAAGCCTTGATTAAGGCAAAACTAAGATATTCAGGGAGAAGATGCCCAAAACCAGCTTCAAAATCTTGTCTGTGACTACTGAAAACATGTGAATTACTTTTTCAGGCTGGTCTTCCCAGATTTTGGGAAACAAGCAGACAAGCTATATGAAGAAATATCAAAGAGCACTCAGACTATTCTGAGAAATATCAAAGGCAGTTAAACAGCCACCATTTGCCTATTAGCAATTCAAAAGGGCTTGTTTGGAAGATCTTTCCAATTGACAGCTGCAGCTAATGTGCACTGCTGCTCCTGACAAGTGTCACCTGCTCAGACTGTCTAAGGTGGCAGATACTGCTTCACCCGCAGTAGAGCAGCTCCCCAGGACAGGGACGCAGCAGGGGACATGTGTGTGCCTTGGCCACACCAAATGCCTGCCTGCCACATCAAGCACAGATCCATCTTCAGCTGTGGTTTTGTCTGTGAGCTGAGCAGCTGGAGAGCAGGTGTGCTTTCACCCTTCTGCTGGCCTTTCCCACGGGCTGGCAACATCCTGTCCTGAGGCGTGACAGTCACCAGGGATGTCACGGCCTGAGGTTTCCCAGGGCTCCTCAGAGCAGTGGCAGTCCAATAAACACTTCTGGCTTTCAACACTGGAAAGCACATGAACAAAGGCCATGGGTGTTCACGGCCAGAATTCCAACTAAATGGATAAAACTTGTATTTTCTGAAAATAAATGGAAAAACCATAGCACTGACATTTGTTATAAATTCCTTTAAGAACATCATTCAGTGGATCATGCCTGTTCCCATGAAGAAAAGCAAGTATTCCTCAGTCTTCCAAATATTGACAGTAGGAGAGCATCTAGTGGTTTTTTTAGCAGTTACAACTGAGTAAGAAAAGTCAGTCATACAAACAATGCTGAGGTACCCTAACAAGGGTGTCCTAATTTAAATGATTCCTTAAAATAAAACACTCCTAAAAATTTATTGTCACTCCAGTCAGTATTGCATAGATCAATGATATTTCATTACCAATCTCTTCATTACCTGAAACTTTTAATATTTATTTTTATTTGTGTGTCTTCCGCTATACCATGAATGAAGTAGTCTTTAACTGAATTATGGATTTGATGGAAGACCATCAGAGAGTTACACACAGCACAGGAATTGGAGGTGCAGAGAGAAGCAGACCACTTGCTGTGCAGATTGATACTGCATGGCCTCTCAGTCAAGGGCTGTGATCTGGAAGTGCTTTGCCTTATTGTGGCTTTGGGTAAAATCTGATCTCATTTCGTGGAGTGGATGACAAGAACAACTGTTATTATGTTTCCTGGATATGGCACTCAGGACATGGTTTAGAGGTAGACATGTTGCTGGTGCCAGGTTGATGGTAGGACTTGGCAATCTTAGAGGTCTTTCCCAATCCTAACCATTCCACAATTCTAGGACTGTATGTGTGCATGTGCAAACAAGCTCTTTGAAAAATTAAGTGTTTCAGTGAGGTCAAGAGACTTTCTGAAGTGCTCATGTCCCATTTATGGAATGGGCATCTCCCATTTCATAAACTAGAGCTGCTCTATAGTTAAGACGTTTCTTTTCATTTCGGCCAGTGCTGCACCAAAGACTTTGACTAGGTTCCAGCAAAGCTCAGTTTGATCCCTAACATACCAGAAGACAGCCACTCACCATTTGTTCTCCACCATGGCCTCAGCTCCTGGAAACAAGCCCCCCGATAAAGGGCCCTGGCACCCCTTCCCGCAGCCCCTGGCTCCAAAGGCTTACCGTTGGGTCGGACAGGAGGGCTGCGGACCAAAGGGCTGGTGGATAAACTGGTGAGTACCATGGCTGCTGTTACTTTATCCATGTCCACTTCTTCCGAAGATTTCCTGAAACACAGTGAGTGGGAGGCAGGAAACACATCAACAAATATTTAACTTCTTTTTAGTGTGAGTTGTTTTTTGTTTTTTTTTTAATACCAGCCCAAATCCTAAGCCAGCACAGCACAGTAACAAAAACCAGCTGCTGCACAGAATTCTCCAAGCACTGGTCTTCTGGCAACCTGGCAAGAGGCTTCTATAAGCAAACTAACTCAGTGTAAATACGAAAAGAAGTGGGAAAAGAGAATATATCTTTGTATAAAATTTTCAGGATTACTGTGACTCTATAACTTTGACTTTGTTCCTTTTTTATTTATCAGAATTTCAGCTATTCATATTCTTAGAGCTAAGTGTGTTCTTAAGGTGGTTTTCTTGAATGAAGACATAGAGATGCAAAATGGGGTGAGAATTACTAGCAACATTAACAACATACATTAGTCTCTGCAGGGTAAAGAAAAAACATGAACTGGAACTAAGGGATGTGAGTTTGTTGCTTCTGCTTAACACTGTTAACATTCCCATACTTCGTCCAAAAGACCGATCCTAAATTTTTCCTGGTCAGATTAAAAACCAAATATTTTAAGTAATTAGGAAACTGGCATAAAAAAGGTGCAGGAGGGGTAGGAGGGGAGGGGAGAGAAAGGGAAAGAGGGAAAGGGAGAGGGAGAGATTGAAGTTTGTTTTGCAGGTGTGATGGGTGCCTGAACCAGTATGATGGCACAGGGGCCCATTGCTGCCTCAGCCTGGTCTTGCTGGGAACCTGTGTAAGTCAGAGGAGAGGACATGGAGAAGGGGTAATAAGGGAAAGGAGAGCAGCCAGCTTTCCAGGAAAAGGAAGAGAAGATCTGGACAATGGCGAACGCCACCAGGAACCAGGATTCAGTGATTCATTGCTCAAGGAGTCATGGGGGTTATTTTAGACCATGAAGGAAAATTTTTTTTGTCTGTAAAAATTATATTCTGTCTTTTTTACCCAAGAGTAACTCTCTCACAATGTAAAATTTCTGAGGAGTCAATGCACCAAAATAAAACTACCAAACCAACTACGTTTAGCAGACTTTTGCTTTCCATCCTTGTGGGTGGAATCAAAGCAGATAATTTTTTGAAAACATTTGCTTTCAAACATATGAATGATCATCCAAAATCATCTTCTCAATTCCTAGAGATCAAGGTAATTTTGTTCTTACAAAAGGACACTTCTTCCCCTGCCCCGTATTCTGCTTTCTGGGTCTCTGGAGATGTCTCTGTGCCTTGTCAGGAGCTCTACTGAACAGATCAGGTCGAGTCTAATTTAAAGCCCAAGATAAGAAGTGGTCAGCTGCCTGCTGTTTCCCATCAACTGCTGGTCAGTAAGTCACCAAGAGGAACAGGATGTGCTGGGTGCACTCCTTTTTCTGGAATCCTATCTCACCCATCAGGTGGAAGGTTCATTAACTGGAAACGATACTACAGTCAAAGGCTCTTCATATTTTAGTGAGCAAACCTTGAACTTGCCCATGAAATGGTTCACAGCTGCTTTCTGGCTGATGCAAGGACCCACACAGATGCTGATGAACACTCTCCCACGCCACACAACAGCTTAACTCTCACAACTGTCTTTTGCAACACATCAGTGCCTGGAACTGAAACACTGATGATGGTTCCTGCTGCGTTCTGATTATATCTGTAGAAACCCTTATTTCCTCCAGCCAAGGCTTCTGCAAAGAGCACAGCAGCCATATGGTCATCATGAAGTACTGGAAAGGTCTTGGATATCTGCTATAATCAGCTGAATCCTGAATCTGTCACCTATCAGCTCCTCGTGCTTGCAGAGGAGTGTTTCACTCAGAGTGCCAAATTCGTCTGGGCTCAGGTGACCCTTCCTCAGGGTTGACATGGAGATGCTACACTTTCTCGAGACCAACAGTGCCAGATGATTTTCCAATTACCTAATATCCCAGTATGAAAATCTAGTTTCTGAGAAGGCTTCACCTGCTCTGTAGCCCACTCCTGCCAGACTACACCACGGTCCCTGTGACTATCCAGCTGTGAATGAACCATTACCATCTGCATTTCTGCAACATATGAGGACAAAATGAGCAAAAGCTCCTGATAAGATGGAGAGGCTGATCCCTAGTGTTTGCAATCAGCCTTCCAACAAGGCTTTTACGTCTGTGTGGCAACAGGACTAACACGTTCCTATCCAGGCCTCTGCAGAATTGCAAAATCACACTACAGCAGTTGTTGCAACTGTTTGCCAAGTTGGTGTCAAGATGTCAGAGTCTAGACCCGGAGCTAATCCCAAAGCTTCCCCAAGCAGTTTATAACTAACTTTTTCTAGTTCTTTTGATTTTTTTCTCCCCTCTACAATGATAAGCACTGCTGTTCTGAAAATCTAACCCTTGTTCCAAATAATTTTACAATGTCCCAAAATTGTCAGCATTGGCATCTGTGCCTAAGGTGAAAGTTTTCACAAGCAGGCAAAGAATAGGAATAGTCACGAGAATCCCTGCCATTTCTAGCCATGCTATACCACACTCTTGCAATTACTGGAATCCTTTTTTCTTCCTGATCCAATTTAGCAGGCTAACAGCCCAAATAAAACACACTTTGGACTTTTTTTCTGCCCATTTTGAATGACAGTCATTTTTACTACTTACTGCTCCTCAACTGCATCCAGCAAACAAGAACACTCTGCTCATACTTCCCAGCCACAAGAATTTTAGCAGCTACAAGTGCTGGCTTATATGACTCCGCTCCATTTTTACAGTTTGGCTCATAAATGTAAACACACGTATTTCATATATCACTCAGCCAGTACTGCAGCAGCAGCAGCAGCAGCAGCAGCCTTTGAGATACAGGCAAGGCATAAAACTGAAGACAGCAATCACTTAAGCCATCTGCATTTAGTCAGCATCACATGTGAGTTGATGCCTTAGGACTTCCCTAGTATTTTCCAGCTTTCTCTGCTGGAAAGCTGAACCTGCACACAGCTGTTCAACACTATTTGGACTCTGAGGGGACAGTAACTTGTTTGTTACACACCAATTGTTACCAAAATATTTATCCCACCATTGCTAAGGTGATTTTCTGTGGGCTGAAATCATAAGCCCTGATGTTACTGTTATTAGGCGTAATGAAATTTAAATCAGTTGTAAGATCATCTACTACATCAACTATGTGTAGTTGATGTAGTTTCTTTTCTCTAACCTCACATCCCAGTCTCCAAATGCCATCTCCCAGCTTCTGGATGGATGTATTTGTGTCAGCTCAGTCTGCATTGAGAACCAAGCAGTTTTGGATCCTTTCCTTCCAAGTGTTTCTAAATCCAAACACACGAAATAGCCGAATTACAACGAATCAGCTGAGATATTAGCAGTAGAAGATACAGGTCCTTGGAGGTAGACCTTTTACCACCACCCCAAGTCTTTGTTTCATGTCTCCCTGCTTCCTCAGCAGGGAGAGTGGTTTCACTGGATCCCTGCAATACACTAATCTAGCCAGCCTGGCAATTAAAAGTGTCCTTTTCTTTATCAGTCAAGGCCAATCAGACTTGGTTACTACACTTACTCTTGATCAATCCTTTCCTTGATTTTGCTGATGAGTTTATTATTTTTTTGGTAATAATTTATCAGTGTTGACCAATCATCACAGTTTCCCCAGGCAAAGCTCTATACAAGGAAAGGCTGGGTTTAAACTCCAAAAGATGAGAAAAAGAGGGTCCAAGACAAGTCCAAGGCTATGCAAGTATTCCAAATCAATGCAATGTCCAATCTCCTACTATCCCATTTCTTCTGCCAGCTCCTGGCCACTGTTACCTTCAAACTCCCTACTAACTATTATTCCCATCTGGACACGCCTATATGACCGTTCTATTTTTTGTCTATTTTTTTAAGACTTGCTCTCAAATAAATCTTTAGAAATATAAATTTTATTCTAGTTTTTAAATCTTCAGACTACTCTTTATTACTTGCCTGGCTTAGATCACAAAACCTGCAGTCTTTCCTCTTGGAAAGACTGCATTTTAAGTCAGTACTTTACCCAAGCATATTTTAAGGGTACTGGAGAACATTCTTAGAGCAGAGAGAGTGGTAGTGGTAGCAGGTGCTTTTGATAAAATTGACCATATTGAAAAGCACAACCAAGTTTACCTGAAGCAAAGAAAAAAAAAAATTCACTTTCCCTGCCCACAACTCCAAAGCTTTCAGTTAGTTCGCCGACCAGAAACCTCCAACCCCAGTGCAGCAATGCTGAAAGCAATGAGGCACGGGTTCACTGTGCTGCAAGGGCTCTCCTACACTCCAGAGCTGCCCCAGCACAGCCTGAGTGTGGGCCAGGCAGTGTTTTCTCACCAGGGCTCCTCTCCCATCAAACAACGGGAGGGACAGCAGCATCCTGCAGCTTGGCAGGACCAGGCTGCAAGGGGGTAGAAACTGCAGCACCAGGAGAAGAGCTCTGGGGAGGGGAAAAGAGAATGGTAAGTGCAATTACTTCATTGGCTACAAAAGTCAATGGTCACAGAACCAACCTTCTTCTCTAGAATGACATACACCTGCTTTCCAGCATTGTTGAGCCTGCCTCTCCTTATCCTACTTTATAAACAATAACCACCTGAAGCCCACAGGCCCTAAACATTCAGATTTACTAAAAGGCTTACATTTTCCTGTGTTTTAGCAGAGTCATGTGCTTATCTGTTTCCTACTGCTAACCTCATCAGAGGGACAAAATAAAAAAAAAAAATTAACTAGGATTGATAAGAAGAGAAGCAGTCAAGCACAAAAATGCTATTATTCCATGTTAACTGTCTACTGTCCTCTACCCAAAATTCAGCTTATGACAGTGGTTCACAAAAGACCTGGACCTTTTATAAGAAGTACCATATAAATATGTGTGCGTTAATAAACTACAACTGGGACAAAATAATACTATATTTAAATTGCTCTTTCCATCCCATACTTACATGTGCTAAACTCCCATAAAGAGACCTCTGAAACCTGAATCTCGTCACTTGACTATACTCACATCACACTGATAATGTCATACTGAGCACTGCATCAATACTGATAAACACACTGTTAAGAGCTTTCGACACCAAAAATATGATTCATCATACTATGAACCATTGTCATCAGTATACTAGTAATAACAGAGGCATTTCTGAAGTAAAAATCCTAAATTACATTTTACAGGTAAAATAAAAATATTTTAATTTTCTTAAATTTATCATTAAAGGCAAAAACCAACATCTAACAAAGAATCAGCAAGAAAATCCATGTACATGGCTGTGACTCCATGTATCAGAAGTAACTACAACCACTCTTCTATAATGAGTAAAGATCCACATCATGCTACAAAATATTCTTAGTCCATACAATACTTTGCATTTACCATAATACTTGGTTACCATCTAATAACTCAAAATACTGACAGTGCAGATAAATTATCTTACTTCTTGCTCTTCTGTTTGGTTGCTGATTATGGAGATCAAAAATTACTCACCTGGCAAACACAAAACCAGATATTACAGAGAGAATGATCTGTACAAATAGTCCAAGGTCTTCAGCATTCTTTAGTAAAAGCTGTAACTTTCACAATAAAGCAAAAAGCAAAGGGAAATATTCCAAATATTATATTAAATCATCAAAGTACTAGAATGATATATCTCAGAACACTGAGAGCGTTACTATTTACACATTTAAAAAGAGAACTGGTGTTTGATATTTGAAAGAGAGATACAATAATAATGGACTAATTAGAAGTTAGGGATTTCTGCCTTTTCTCACTGTGTTCAAACATAAAGTTAACATTTTCCACACTAACTTTATATTTGCAGACTAATTCATATGCAGAATGAAGGGCCTTTGTTTCTGCTGTCCTTGTTATACACAAGCAATTTTTTTTTATACTGACAGTGACTAGAATTAATTCAGATGAAAATACAAATATAGGAACTTTTCTTCTAAAGAAGCAATATACCTGAACTTCTCAAGTAAAAAAAGAAAAATGCATCAGAGACCACCTTAAAGCTCTCCACCTCCTCTTGGTCAAGCTAACAGATTTTGTGATTCAGTTATTCAAAGGGCCTTTGGAATTCTGGCTGGTGTGTTAGAGCCTGAGAGCACTTGACAGAGTCCTCAGTAATTGAGACACTGACTTTCTATTTGGACTGTACTGGCTTAAAGACAGTAAAAAGTCTCTGCACATCAGTCCTAAGAGATGGGAGACATTCACAGAGTGGTTCTCAGCAACCTGGAGAAGAAAATACAGTTTAACAGAACTGAAGAGAAAGTGGTGTGTAACACAGGCAGGTTTCTCAAAGTCTTTTATCTGAACTTGCATCCAGCACTGCTCCACAAAGAATGGACCTGTTTTTACAAACACATATTTCTCTATTGTCTCCATTTTCACTAAAACCACTAAAACTTGACAGAAGAGAATCCACTCATTTTTACAACCATTTTGTAGATGTAGATATCCAAGAAATTGCAGTATTTGGTTCCAACGGCTGGCTGATGTACTCTCCCACACACAGGGCTCTCCCTTGCCTCTCCCTCTGCCGCTCCAGCCACCTCCTCAAGCCAGATGTCTTCCCAAGCCACGTGTGTCCCCAGGAGCACCTGGAGCACCCTTTCCCAGTGCCCTCTCCTCCCTGTGGAGGTACAATCCAGTGATGATACCCTGGCTGCCACGGAGGCTACCACCACACCAGGCCTCTCCATGAGTGCTGGCAGAGCTACACCAGCAAGAAAAAGGATGTCAAATTTACTGTGATTTCTGTTGTCTCATGTAAACACATCCCATGGACATGCTCTGCTCCTGCTGCCCCCTCTGCAGTCCAGTGGCAGGAATAGCTGCGTTGCCCCCTAATGCTCCCGAGAAAAGTTTGCTTAAGTTTTGTAAAACAGATGGAAAATGCCTTTTTCATAGAAACCTTTTTATTACTGCTTTTTTAGCAACTTGTCTGACTTCCTTAAAGATAACTGAGATTTCAAACCTCTCCATATGGAAACGGGATTGAACTCTAGATCTTGCTATTTACAAAATATGGGATACAGTGTGCTGGGAGTGGGGAGGGAGAAGATGGGTAGTAAAACACTGCTCTCATTATTGGCTGGTGATAAGATCTCCAGTTTCAAATGCTCTGCATAAATGGGAACAGTGAGGCAAGCCAAATTCCACACTGGGAGATAAGCTGCAGTTTACGGGAACAATTTATTCTATATATTGAAAAAATCGATCCAATGAATAATTTTTACTTTTCAAACAGCTGCAACCTCTCAGGAAAACTTATCTGGTGAAGAGCCCTTAGGGCAATGACTGAAGCTGAAGTAGGAGTACGACATGGAAATTGTCCGCTTCAAAACAGAGCAAGCAAATAAAGGGTAATCTATTGATAGATTATGAGTGCAAAGCAAAAATTAAATTAAGAAAGGAATAATAGAACCCTGCAGAGAATGGTTATCTCTTATGGTCATCCACAAATCTTGAGGATTTTTGGGGAAGATTTTCTGTTCCATTTTTTCTACTTGAAAGGCCACTTGCTAAAGCAACAAATAACTCTGTCTGCAAAAAGTGTCAATAGTACCCTGAAGCAACAGACCAGTTATTCCAAATTTTATCCAAAATATTCATGTTCCATCCCTTTTGTGCCTGTGGCTGTTCTAGTTTGTTCACAGGTACATCCCCATTCATAAATGAGATCACTTGGACAGAATACTGTTTACAGAAAGAAAACTTCACACTTCTGATGCTTTCCTCAGGCAAGGGGGCTGGACCATTTGCTCAATGCAATACAAATTACCACGCTGAACATAAAAAAGATGGAGAAGTAACAAAATAAAAATCTGAAGATCTTCCTTAATTTTTGAGAAGACTGATTAACTGAAAATATCCTTACAGCAGATGCTACAAGAACTTTGTCTTTCCCAAAGTAAGAGAAAATGCAAGATCAAAAAAGTTTTGCCTTTCCTTCTTTCCCCCTTATCTAGTGCAAACAGCATGATTCCCACACTGTATGAAAGTCTAATATTCCCAAAATATGTTTTATAATATTACTGCATATATACCAGTCCTAATGCACATACATGGGTAATTGGCTTAGCACAATTTGTCTCTAAGAAGCTGCTGTAAGTTTAAAATAATATTTAACTTTTTTCTGCCACACATTAAAGTATATTTTTTTCCAATACAATATACATTGATGAAACACTTGAAAAAACCTGCAAGTCCTCATCTCACCAAATCAAAGAGCCACAGGCATGTTGTTCTTTTGCTACATATATCTACTAATGTGAACAAGATGGCAAGCACTTTGCTAAAATCAAGTCAGTCTCAAAAATAACCCAAGGGTCAGTTTCTGTTTATTGTTAATATTTACATGTCATTCTTTCTGCACTTTCCAATTATTTGGAAAGAATTATTTTTTTCAAGCAAGAAGCAAAGAGAATTGTAAATAAAAAGCCACTGACTGGACAATGCTGGCCACAGCTGCCAGCACTCCTGAAAGAGATCTGGAGACTCCAGGCAAGAAACACCTCTGAGAGGATCCTCTGCTTCCTGCCAAAGTGAGATTGTATATCCCAAAGAGTGGAACCATTAAGCCATTGTTTCTATGGCATGCACAAGCCAAAAGGTCACAGCACCGTAAGCTATCTTCCAGGGGTTTCTTTGCTACTGCAGCCGTTCAGGAGACACGCACTATAGTTCACCTCACAACTGGCTGGATTTCTGTCTTTCTCCATGCATTAAAAACCTCCTTCAGAACAGGGAAGGCACAGAGTTAGCTCATCTTGCCCTCTCCAGTCCTGACTTCCCTTCATCTCATGTCCTTGGACCTGTTCTGCAGGGCTACATGGACTACAGTACCTGTGATAACTAATTCAAAGCTGTTTCGTCTGTGCACACATTCATGGAGATCATCCAGGTACACCTCTCAGATGGGTTCTCTTTCCATTTCCCTGATCATCCCACAAGTCTGTGTTCATCTCTTGTTAATAACAGTACATCCATCATGAGCAACGCTGCTCCAAGTGTTGTTAAAATGGTAGTGTTAACATTGTTTACAAGAACACTGTTATTTCCCTATTCCTGTTGAAATCTATGATTTGACTCACAAGGATAGCTCACTCACCTGTAAGGAACAGTAGAACCCCACTGCTGTTCTCTTCATCGCCTGCTTACAACTAATGAAACTGGAATTATTTGGTGCTAATGAACTATTTTCGTTCGCAGATGATGAAAATGTTTCCTTCTAAATATAGTAACATACACAACTGACATTTATCTTTACGTCCAGCTTAATTACAGGCCAGATTTCAATGCTTTTCCTTTCTCAGTTTTCATTTTCTCAGGGAAGATCATTATTGAGATAGCAGCACTTCCAGATACTTTTCAGGTACAGTAGTTGGGTGTATGGTACAAATACCAATAACACATAAGCTCTCATACTTTATATGTGGGACTCTACACACCACTTGGTCCAGTACTCTGCAGCCAGCATGGACTGTGTCAAAGGAAGATGCAATAGAGACATTCCCACAATTGATGTATCATCCTATCCCCATGACCTACAAATTTCCTTACACTCTGTAACCAGATTTAAAAAGCACAAAAAGAACATTCTAGATATTTGAATACATCTTCTATCAGCTATGGCCCTCCTTTTATCAGCTATACTCTTCCTCATTTTATCCCTCTTCCATACATTGTCTTCATGTCTGGGCTTCACGTTCCAGGGCAGGGAGAGAGAAATCTAGTTACATTATTCAGGAGACAAACAGTACCTTGTAGCAGGTTTGATTTAGTTACTTCTGCGACTGTTCTGTTGTTTTCAAGCTACCAGACATGGAGAGCAGAAGCTCCAAGCTCATAATTAATTTATTTGTTATAACATCACCTCCTATCAATTGCCTTTTTGATGTGAATATATCCAGAACTTCAACATTTCTTTACATCAAGCTCCTTCCATGTTTATCAAGCCACAGTTCAGAATACACCCCAATGCTGAGATGTGAAGGAGTTTCGGAATGAAAATGTCTCAGTCAACCAGAGATTTGCATTATGTACTTTATAACAACACACAGTTCCTCCAAACTACACACGTGAGATACAAAGTGAAGCCCCGAGGCTATTCCAGGTACACCTCTCAGAATGGTTCTCTTTCCATTTCCCTGATCATCCTACAAGTCTGTGTTCATCTCTGTCAAGAAACTGCCTTTGCCAATTCTATGCCATGATGACTCAAGAGACGAGCTGATGTTCCGACAACACACTGGCAATGTGTTGAAGAGCTAAAGAAGGCCTGAGTCCTTCTGTTTTAGGAAAGACAGTGCTAGATTACTGCAGTGTCACGCCGCCGGGAGCCCGGATGGTATGGTCCGGCACGGCGGCTACCTCAGGGAAAGTCGGCGAGGGTCCCGAGAGTGGCGACGAAAGAGAGACTGGTACAACTGCAGAACATGAAATAAAACTAATGAGAAAAATAACAAACACAGACACCAAACACAGAATGGGGTTAAAGCAAATGGACCAAGGTCCAGCCTAGTTACAAACTTATATAGGGTTAGGCGGGGGTGGAGTTGAGGGTCAGGGTCCAATAGTAAAAGTAACTGAGAACCGCAAAGGGGCGGATTAAAGAAAACAACCAATGGATAAAACTAAGGCGGGGCTATGTAAACCAATGCAGTATAATCTAAACCAATGAGGACACAGGAAAGGGAGAACATTCTGGGGCCACTCCTAATCAGTGAAGTGGGGGTGAAGTGCCAATCTCCAGTCTTGTGAAGCCACACCTCACAAAACAGAGGGGCGGAATCAAAAATCCCCGCCTTCTGGGGCGGGGGCACCCCACAGATCACAGACTGAAATAAACACCACCACATTAAAAACACATCGTGTAGTAAGCATCACCACCTTGTACACACTCTACACCATATAAACTTGTTTCAGGTGACACACCGTTTACCACTAGGTCTTTCAGATTTTTCAGATAGGTTGGGTTCAGGATAGGATATACCAACCTAGGATAGGTTTCAGGTTGGTTGTTTTTTTTTAAAATCTCACAATTACGGATAAGAGGTTTCTGTTGTTTCCTTAGCCCCTGAAATTTCAACTGGACGTTTATCACCATGAGATAATCTCCAGGCCTAACCAACACAGTGTATTTTTAACAAGGACATCTGACCTTATAGTCTGAAATAATCAGGGCACAAAGCCATCTCTTCACTGAACCATCTCTTGTAAAGAAGAAATACATTAAATCAAACATCCATCTTTCTTGTTTTTTAAACAACTCTTCAAACTTTTCAAAGGTCCAAAACAACTTAATTTCTTCCAAAGGAGTCAAATACAACCTCGTAGATAGCCATCTCCTCATCCCATGAGCTCTGGTTTCTCATCTGATTCCCTTCTTTGAGGGAAGTGAAAGCATTGCCCTTTTAGAGAGAGATGTCAATGAAAAACAAAAACAAACAAAAAGTTTATTATAGAATGGCCTGGGTTGGAAGGGACCCTAAAGATCATCTAGTTCCAGCGCCCTTGCCATGGGCAGGGACATCTTTCACTAGACCAGGTTGCTCAGAGCTATGTTGGTTATGTTTTTAAAACACATGCAACAATCCTGGTGGAACAAATTGGACCTGAAGTTAGAATCCGACCCTGTAACTGAGACAACAATACCAAATCATCAACAATTAAAGGTTGCATAGTCAAGCAGGGGGTGGGCAACACACAGTTGGAGAACAGAGGAAGGCTGATATTCAATAATGTGCAACACACAACACACCTTCCAAAGTGGTAGAGGATGCAGAAAAAGCTGGAGGCAGCAATTACCACATATGGTTCTACTGGGATAGTAAGAGATTTGGGCAAAACTAGTCTGCAAATTATTGCCTTCCCTGTCATTTGTTTCCAAGCAATTTACCTACAATCTGTAATACCATTATAGGAAATAACCAAAATACGTATTTACATTTAGAGTGAAATAAAGGCAGAGCTTCATGAACGATATGGAGGTACGAAAATAAACATGGATTAAGAAGTCTTATGAAACTTATTTTTGATAAAGCATTGTTAAGTGTACAAGACGGTCAATTTAGATGGAATAAAACTGAAGGGAGCTGTCAAGAATATTTATAAGTACTCCTGATCTAAATGTTTTTCTAAGATGATTTTAACATTAAACATTCATTGTGCTATAAAACATGTTTGCTCTTTGAGTCCAGGGCTTTTTCGTTGTGTTTTTGTTTGCTTTTTAATTACTTGAATGCTTTGTATTGCAAAGAATGAAACTGTTGTCATAATATGTGGTAGCTGAAGAATGCATCTGGCTTAAATCTGCTGTTATCTTTACTGTTCTTGCTCTGAATTCAACCTTTTTTTCATTACAAGAAACTACCAGAACTGTGGCCTGCAGGTATCAAAAGGAAATTGAGAATACACCACCCAGCCTCTGGTTAGTACTAGGTCCAGCTTGTTCTCCAGTTTGTTCTGCTAGACAGAAACACTTCCTTGGTAATGTATGTATTTGTGTTAGAAGCTGTTTATCAAGCCAAAATACAACAATGCTGTACAGACTCAGCTGCTGAATATGTTCTTGTAGTTTTCAAATCAGGTAGCAAAACCTGCTCACTACCTTTATTTTTCATTATTGTCTAGGAAAACACTGCTCTCACAAATATTACAAGTGATAATTACCATGACATAAAACAGTCAGTCACTTATTGCGGGTCTGGTATTATGCTCATGTTATCCATTCTCAGACTTCTGTGAAGTTACTCCTGCTGCAGAGAGAAGTACAACAATTGTAACAGTCACCAAAAGAAATAACACAAAAAATTATCTTCATTATTAACATCTTCACCACTTTCCATACTGTCCTATGCAAGCAGTGTTCTGTATTAAACTACAGATGCATGTTATAAAAATCTACCAAAGTGTTACTGAAATGTCCATGTTACAGTTGATACTACAAACCTTATTTCTGTTTCCATCTATCAGACAACACAGACTTTAATGACAAGAAGGCATCCATTATAGAATAGGTTTTCCATTATAGAATTTAATTCTCTTCTTCCTCTCAGAAAAGATGTGGACTCTTTTTCACTATTAGTCAACAAAGTACAATATTTTCCATCTTTTTTTTTCTATTTTCATACAATTTGAAATGGCCTAAAGGTCTGGTTTCTTTGTCTTCAGATCACAAACTGAGACGTGGCTAAGCATGTGGAATGTTCCACACTAATGAATTAGAGTATTTATAGTCAGAGAGGCATTGACATTTAAATGTTTAGCTAAAATTATTTGAGGAATTCTCTCCATATGCAACAACAGCACCTCTTTCTTCAGAATGGAGTCTCAGAGGAGCACTGTTATTAGTTTACTCTCAAAATTATACCCACTAGAAATACAGGCTTGGAAAGCTGGGAGAACAGCAAATGAAGCCACATCCCACGCTGCACACTGTCAGGCAGACTGTCCACAGTTTTCATAAATTCAAACATCCTTGCCCCTCATCTTAGTCCCTCTGTGATGCTCTGCTCCAGTCTATCTACACTCCATTTTATATCTGACACCAGACTTCCCCTAGTATGCCTGTCTTTTCCAACAACCATCAAAGAATTACAGGGAGAAAAAAAATGGTACAATTTAATGAAAATTCTAAGATTAAGGCAGATAAAGACATTAACAAATAAATAAATCTTTTCATAAAACAGATAAAAAGGAGAAACTTTAGCCTGTGAGCAGCTGGCCGTCACGTTTTGGTGCCTGCTTAACATCTGCTTTCATCAAGTCTTCTCTGCAGTCCTGGACAACCAGAGTCTCCTCCGTGTTGCTCTCTGGGGAGCCTCCAGGTAAGAGCGTTAGCTACTTTGCACAAAAGAGACACGGCCTTCATGGAGAATGAGTTACTTCTTCATGAGTCACAGAAAGCAGCATTCACCTGACAGCAGGTTTTAATACAATACGAAAATGAGCACTTCCTCAGGGGGATTGCATTACTATCCTGTAGATACACTGAATATTTTGTCCAAGCCGGAGCACTGGAGCTATACGCTATCTTTGCAGAACACTATGGCATTTTGAAAATTTACCCATTTTATTTAAAGAATAAGCTATCTTGAGAATGTCCATAATTTCTGATCGTTTTTCCCCACAGAAAGATGAAGGTGACTGAATTTATGCTTTCTCCATTGCACATCTCAATACAGATGTAAAAACTGCAATGCAGCTGCAACTCTCCAGTGGAGTTGATAGCAGTCCCATCTCTACCATCAATCTTTGGCTTTTAAAAATAGATAAACCATATTATTTCTCTCTTACTTCCCTTCAACAATCTTTTGTTACACACACACAACATTGACTCATCCCCTCCCAAGCACAACTTGGTGGGTCACTAATTCCCCTGGCTAGCTTACGGTAATTTTTGCCTTATTTCATCTCCAGCACAAAGTTCTCATACAACTTGCCATTAAGGAAAAGATGTAGGTAGGAAAGTACTCCTGGATCCCCAGTATGATCTACCTGACATGAGTCACTGTAGAGAAGTGTCTGACAACTTGCCCAGCAGACAGTTCCTCTCCTGGGCAGTGGGAATTGCTCTTTATTCTTTATGTGACGGGATTTTGCTGTTTGCACTGCAGATCTAAGCAGATGAGGAAATTTAGGCCAGCATCTTTCTTTAGAGCATGCTGGGAGTAAGGAAGCCCAAGTAATATGAAGTCTATCTTAGTAGGGTGTTTCCTTTTTTCAAATAAAGATGATGATACTCTTACAGACCTGATCATTGTGGTTGCAGCTTCAGTAATAGGTTCAACTCACCCCTTGGTCTGCATTGTCACAAAGGTATTGATCTTGGACAGCACACACAGATCCCTTCCCAAAATACCTGTATGCTTCAGGCACTACTCCATACAGACAAAACGATTAAAACAGCTTGACTTGGAACTTTGAGAAGCATGGGTCTCGCAACTTGGCCAACTAAAACAGATTAAAACCATGTTTGTGACAAACAGTTTGGCAAAAAATAAAAAACTGGCATTTCTGTGCTTCAGGGATGACTGCTAACCATGAAGAAATACATGGCAGAGCCATTACTAGAACGACTGGACATTTTTACTCATGTTGTGATAATGTACATGATCAAATTGGGGTAAAATGGGAACAAAAAAAAAGAGCACGTGTGCATGTGCACATAAAACTAAAAAAGTACAACTTCATAACTCAAATTTTTTTGTTTTTGTTTTTTTGCATTTCATATTCCATCCTCTTGTGTAAGACCTTATAGTTGAATTTTTTGTTCACTTATTACAGATAAAATAAGATAAAGAATCATGCACCCAATGTATATTTGTGCTTCACTTTAAAGGACTATCTTAAAAAGATAAGCACTAATTTACAAAGCCAGAAAAAAAATCATAGCCACGTGTTTGTATCTGTACATGATCCAGAAACAGATTTCCTAACAAAAGATATTCAGCTATAAACAGCAATATGCAGAGCATGATAAATCACTTTGAAGCAAGCATCTGTAATAACACAGCTTCCAAAGAACATTTCACGAGCAAAAGTATTATTAAAACAATAACACATGCTTTCAGACTGATTTCTCTTGGTCTCAGTTTGCAAGCAGGGACTTGTTTTGAAGATTTGAAGATAAAGTCAAGGGCAGATTCAGCTTGTGACAGTTTCCGTACGCCTGCTCTCCTGCCTGCCCTCCCTGCTCACTGCTGCGCTGAAGGGATGCTCTGTCACAAGGGATACATCAACCGGCCGACCAGCAAGGCTGTTACGCAACGCGTCCATCTGTGGCTCCTCTGCTGGCATTGACTGCTTGCCTCAGGAAAGCCAAGAGTGTCAGCAGCCCTGCTTTGTAAAGACTCTCCTTGTTCTTTAAATAACTCCAAGGATGACGTTTGTGTGACTCCTCGCTGCCATACCTGGCCCATGAAGAGCAGTGCATGGAGTCCTGGCAGAACACCACCAATTGCATTGCCCCTGGGACAGCAGTACTGGGAACTGGGAAAATCCTGCCTTTCCAAAGCAGAAACCCGACAAAAAACCCACAACACCCAGCAGAACAGGAGGTGAAAATGCAACAGATTCATCCCTAAGCATTTTATTTTATGTGACTCTTCATCCAGGCTGACATCTGATGACCAAGCATGTTTCTGGCTGAGCATGTACCCAGCCGAGGAGGAGAAAGAGAAAGCTGCTCCCTCCTGCTCCCACTGGTCTGTCAGTGGCCCAAGCATGCCAGCATGGGAATGTGTAAGACTCCCTGGTTTGAACTAGTCTGGTTTCTGTATTTCTGCCCAGATAATGGAACTGCTGGTAGCTGCAAAGATTTGTCCCCAATTTAGTGGTGTTTAGGTAAACACACTCCTAAGTAACACCTACACTTTAGCCAAAGGTGAATATTTAAAACCCAAAGATTTTCCACTGGATAGTGCTGGGTGCAAACACACAGTCAAATTAAAAAAAAAGAAAGAAAAAAGCTTTGGCCAACTTCCCTAATTCATACCTTCCTTCAGCACACCTCATTCCCAAGCAACATACCTGAGACAAATTTAAACATCTACCTATTAATGTGGGAAGAGACAACTGTACCATAAAGCTACATGTGTTGGGCTATTTAAACATATTCATGCGCTGTCATCGTCAGCAGACATATGTTACTTTGGTATCCAGACTCAAGAGGACCATGTCTGAACCACCTTAATCACTTCATGGTGGATGTTCTATCAAAAATATTATATTTTCAAAATACTTAATGAAAATCTAAAGCAAAACAGAATTGTGTTGTTGCATGTGTGTCCACACTCATGCTTCTTCTAGAATAACCAGCAATTTGGGACACACAACCCAGCACAACATTGTAAGGACCAGTTTTTCAGAAAAGTCTTAAGGTGAAAACTTCCCCCAAAAAAGTTAGCAAGCCAAAACCAAAACGTCATTGCAATCAGTTGTTGCAATCAATGTGATCAACACAGCTTCACTCTTAAATCAGAGAAGTGTAGAAGTAAAGCTGGCTTCACATTTCAGCCTAGAGGACATCTGAGTCATTCAGGGAAGCCCAAATGTCTTGCACAATTCTGCTGTGGCATTATTGTTACGGTGAACAGACAAGATTTCAGATCAATTGAATGCAGTAATCAAAAAAGCAATCATAGCCTTCGTTTTTTGACTAATCTCGTAATTTTTTATTCCTCAAGAATAAGAAGTTTCTTTCTCAGTTGATTTTTTAAAAAAATACCACTATAGAAATAATCAAAGATTCACTAGAATCAGAGAATATATGACTTAAAAAGTTGCCTTCACATAAACTTTCACAAGTAACTTAAGTTTAGAGTAAAATACACCAAGTAAAGGCTGTATTCTCACTAAATATAACATAGAACCATACTTCTTTAATGTGTGCAATATGTTCGCTAACACTGCAAAATGTTTGCAAAAGTAATATCCAGTATTTCTGAGTTTTTATGAGTGGGTTGGGAGTTACAATATCAGTCAAGAAAATGTGGCATTTGCTTCAAAAACCGGTAGAAGAGAAACTGCTATTACAGAGACTTTATCTAATGATTTCTGGCAAGGATCTGCATAACGTCTGTTCCCAAGCTAAATCACAGGGACAAAATCTGTGGGGTCAATATTTATTTTTGTTAACTCAAGCCTCACTTCAGCTTCAACTTGTATGAACAGAAATCTGTAAAAAACAAACATTTAGAGCTTTTTTGCAGCCAGAATTTCAACTGCACTTTAAAATCCAGCTCTGCAGTATTCATTTTACCAACTTTTTTTTCCCGTGGAAGTTTTTGTCAGCTGAAAGTCATCCATCTTAGAAGATGACACGGCATAGCTACACGTATAGTCCAGAGGATTTCAGCACTTTTACTGATTGCCTTCTTCCACATTAGACTGCTGGGAGAAATCAGTAGCTGAAATTTTGTTACAGTAGCCCACAGTTCACCATACTGAAGAAAAACCAGACATGATAAAAGGGGTACTCTTTTTGGCCCCCATACGTGCACTCAAGAAAAATTCCATTAAGTTTTATGTTGTCTTTTTCTTCTCTTAGTTAGAATATAACATGACAAGGGAAGTTTAACAAGGTGAACCTCAGCTTGCTCATGTGGAATGGTAACTGCATAATGCTTTTTAGAATTCGTTTATAGTGGAAACAAGAATATAGTTATTGGTGGAAAGTGTAAATAAATACCTGCTCCACTCAGAAATCAGCTGACAGCCCTGGTGACCTGCTACTTGATTTAATTTCCATTAATTTTCCACTGGAGAAACTCCCAGCAGGGAACACAAAAGATTCAACAAGAAGTTTCTACAAATATTTGACTCCTTTACCCAAGCAATCCTTTTTCCTGTGCTGTTTTTAAGTTAAATGTGCTAAAATCAATGTTTTTGCACATGACTGGCTATTCCAAGCCTTGTGGAAACAACCAAAACACAGCATACCAGCAGTGCACTGCATGAAATGCTTCAAGAAGTTCCCAAATTAAAAAAATTAAAAGGTCAGCTAATGAAAACTATGTATTTTCTTCAAGTTGTCATAAATATCAAGGATCTAATCCTGTAAAATTTAGTTTACACCAGGAATTCTACCAAAATTAATCTTCTTTTTTCTCCTCTAAAACAGAACCTCCATCAACCCAGAAAATGCCTGTTTGGCATTTATTATAGGATTAAAATATATCAGTATTATGACTTAAGCCCTATAAAAGTGAGTTTGATGAACTACTTCAAATTTATTTATATATTTATTTATTTATCTATTTAGGTAAATTAAATGTGGAATTAAGCAACAGCTGAGTGGATAAATTGCCATGCATTTCTAAACCAGGAAAAAATGCTCCAATTAATTTAAAACACCATTCTGCAAACTGAGTACTAGAAATGGCCACATGCAAATGTGCACATCAGGTCACTCTGAAACAGTCATTTTCAAAATGTGAGCTCCTGAAAGAATAACTAAACAGGAACACAAATTAAAATACATCTGCACAACAATATTTATTTATTTATTTATACACACACAGACACTTAAGTCAGCTCCAAGTTAGCAAGCTGAGGTCACCCCAAGTAAGATGTTTGGTGCTAGGGAGAAGGCAGCACAACACTGCTGCTTTCCATTAACGTGACAGTTCAGAATTAGGCCCAGGCAAGGGACCACTGGGCACGATGCTAGCAGATAAAGTTCAAACTTGCACCCCCTATCTTCCAGACAAAGCTCTTACAACTGCAGGAATCTGGAAATCTCAGCTGCATCTCAGGAAATCAAAACCCAGCCCCACATTTAAAAACTGCACCCTGCTGAGTTTGTTAATAGATGAAACCAAGTCATGGTTTCCTTCCTTCCACCGTCAAACCCATCTTCTCCCAGTACACCTATATGTGGCAGTATCTTAAAAAATACAGCAAAACCCAGAAAAAATATTCAGATGGCTTTGGTAACAAATCTAGGACATCCATACCTGTGTTTAAGCTTTTAAATGCAGTAAAATATTGCCTCCAGCTCCATTATTTAGCTTCCTGGGTACAAAACGGGTATAGTTGAGAGCACTGATTATTCTCACTCTCCCGCAAGCCACACGCAATCACACTTGATTTGTAGTTTCCATATGCTTAACTACTATAATTGAAGGATGCTTTTTTTGAAATCAATTTGTATCTTTATCAAGGCTAGCAGGAAAGCAGCACTACCTCTCCCTCTGCACCCCCCTGCTGAAAGCTCCACATTTTATTCTCAGTGCCTAGAACTCTTGTTGGTGCAGCACCCAAGGCTGCTCCAGCTGTAGGAACTGCACTGGAAGTCTCTCACAGTTCTTCTCTCTTCTCTCACAGCAACCTTTTCACCTTTGGAAACAAAATGTCTTTAATGCATCAGTATGTGTTAGAACCTACTGCCATCAGCAAAGTATGTTTTTAAAATACTCCTTTTGAGGATCTTTAAAACCGAAATACATGGGATATACGACACGGAGCTTCAGCTAAAGGATGGGTTAGAAATACATGCAAAGCTGTCTGACACAGGGTGGGATTCAGGTGCTGTATGCCTGCACTCCTGTTACCATCAACAGAAACCCAGTCACAATAATTAGCAGAACACAAGACTAGATGCTACCAGCAGGGTTAAGCTTGAGCCTAAATTTAGGCATCCAGCATCTTTGAGATGCTCTAGCATATTCTCCCCTGTCCCCCACAGTCACTAGCTGCTGCATGAGTCACATCCAGAGCTCCACACAGGCATCTCAAACACGTGATGGCACCTAACATGGCACTGGATGCTTGTGTCCAGCCAACTCCATCTCCCACTTTGTGTTTCCTTCAGGGTAAGATGAACTGAACTCAAAGACAACTGGCCTCTGTATCGAGGAGACATCCTGACCACAAGAGCTTAAACAAGACTTATATTCAATCCTCTGAAGGGAAGATTCCATTCTTAATTAGTTTTTTCAGTATAGAAAAATAGTCCCAACTTTACTTACGGAAAGGCAAAAGAGAAAAGGAGTTTGCTCAGCAATAGCTACACTGCCACAATCAGCTGGTGCTACACCAATTCAGTAGTGAAACCCAGAGCACATTCCCCTTCCTTCCTGGAACTAACAGCATCCCCAACAGCATTTCATAGCAAAATTTACAAAACAATTAATTCAACTTTGCTTCCACAAAATCAAGGTGTGGGCTTGTCTCAAAACTTCTAAATCTGGGTAGCAGGCTTATTTTTGCTTTTGTCTCTGAATGCGAAGATTAAGTTCATCCTTGAGCACAGCTGTACAAAACATGCTGTAAAATACTGGAAACTTAAGTGTTTATTGAAGATTATTTTTTTTTTACAGAGGGACATGCTGGATTGATAATGCTGAAGGCATTTTGAGTTCACCTCTGAATAAGTGTATTTTGGCACTGCTCCCATTCATGGTGTGAAATTAAAAGATTACTATTTTGAAAATATACAAGCTGGCATAATATACAATTTATCTGTCACAGATAAAGCTGACTAACAGAAAGCCAGCACTTCAACTGTAAGTCTATTTGCTTTTCTCCAGACTTTCCTAATATTCCTGGGAGTGGGAGAAGGCCAGGAAGCACTAGCAGGCTCCCAGCTGAAACATTTTATAGGTGCTGAAGAGCTGTTACCTGCTGTCCATGCTTCTAGAATATTTTCATGAAGTTGAAATGTATCCTGCATCTTCAAGTTATGTATCCTGCATGTTCAAGTTATAGAGTCTACAAGAATTACACCAAGACCTTCCACACCTTGAATAGCAGAATTTTTTTAAATACCTACTTGTAGTACTGTACACAAAAAATACTCTTTTCCCTTCAGAGAAGAGGATAGCTAGTGCAGAATTGCCATGCTCTAACAGGCTGCAGTAATTTTTAGAAAACAATGATTTTCTTACTGGGTCACTTTTTGGTGAACTGACTGACAAACCAGCTTGGCCTTTGGACTGAGTTATTTTCCCTAAGCAACAAGCTTTTAAAGTATTATTGCCCAACAAATCATTCATCTTTTTCTTCACTTCCAGGATATTCAGGCTCTTCCCAGAACCCGAATGCAAATCTGAAAGAGGGACACAGTGCTTTTAGAGCAAACCCACTGCTTACCTTTTATTTCAGATTTCCCTGTATTTGTATTGCTTACTGTCCTACAGCTACCAAGACAGATGCATCTACAAAAATTGGCTAAAGCAACTTACAGCAGGAATGAGTAATCCTATAAAGCTGTTACAGACAGCAGCAATAATTAGAGTTGCGAAGTACAGCAGTTCACCCCATCCTCATCTCAGAAGGTAGGTGATACATTAAGGGAGAAGGTACAAGGTACCTAGAAGAAACCAAAATAATGCTGAAGATTTATATTGCTTCTTAGAGGGGTCCTGAAGTATTTTCAGATGCTAGGCACAATTCACCCTTTGAACATGACATCTAAACCTAGAATCTTAATCTTTAGAAATATCTGTTAAAACACATTTCTGAGGAGAATTTCACTAAGTATACAAATGCAGTAACACCTCTAGCCTGCAGTCAGGCAGGAAGCAGAGTACAGCTGATGGAGTTCCCAGGTACTTTAACTGATTTTCAAATAGCTGCTCTGACCCATTTGCAAAATGGCATGGTTTCTGATGAAAACCCAGACTGGATCGTGAGACATTTTAGGAAGCTAACCTCCTTCACAGTAGAAGCAGATTTTTTTTTTTTTAATTTTTTGTACAGAAAAGCTTACCCTATCTTACATTAAACACTGCTAAATTCTTTAAAACAGTGAAAGGCAAATCGATTTAGTTCTCAGGTACTTTCTTGTGGGTTATTTAAAAAAAAAAAGTTAAATAAATAATTAGTCTTAACTTGGACTCTAGAAATAGAACATGCTTGTTCTTTCCTAACAGCCCAAGTTTTAGATTTAAACTCCTATTAGAAATTAAAACCCAGTTATTGAGGGTATTAATACAGCTTTGCCAGACCTACACTGCATCTAAACAAGAAATATATATACATACACACATTAGGTCTACACAGCCACCTTCCACAAAAAGGCAACTCGGATTGTTGCTGTGAAAACTAGTAGTGCAAAAATGTTAAGGAGCAGGAATGGGGGGAGAAAAAATAAATACCTGCTTATCCTTTTGGGAATGGCAGACATGCCATTCTCTAACAACATTGGGGAAGCAAAATAGAGTTCACTCTTTTGTTTTGCACTGATGCTTGTTTTCATTTAGTAGAAGCTCTCATAGGTCTTTAAATAATTCATAATGCAGTGCCTGTTGTTCAGTTCAAGGAGGGAGCCTGGAGAATGTTAATCAAACCAGAGATGAATTGGCACAGCTGTAAATCTGCAAGGCCCCTCCCCGATGAGCTCATCCCCTAGCAGTGCAAATTAGAATGACATCATGCTTGCAAACCGCGGGTGCACTCACACTGCTCCCCGTCTCCTCCTCCCCACACAGGATTTCTCCTACTTTTTCACGCGGCTTTTTTCCCCCCGAAAGATCATTATAGTGATATATGTAGGTAGAAGGAACAGAAGCTGGAGGACCTGCATTAAAATCATGGGATTTGTCTTCTTACATATGTCACAGGTCCAGCACAGACAAGAAAGATACATCTTTCTGTTTAGAGAAGAATGAAACTGCGTATTTATCAGTCCAGCTGAAAAAACACTTAGAAAACATTAGAGACATGCTTTTGAATAAGATCTACAAGTACTTCACAGAGTACCACTTCTACTTATTTTCTCATAGAGCATGCAATTAGATGACCTTTGGATCACAAAACCACTCCCAAAACCAGGTCTCAAAAAGATATATTTGTAAAAGAAAATATTCATACAGCCATGCTGTTGGAATCTCTCATTTCTTTAACCCTGTTTCAATTAGTCATCAGACACTTAAGGCATAAGATACAAAAATATACAACACAGATGAATAATCAGAACCTATTAATAACGGGTAATAGACTAAACAGTTAATAAAAAGCCCACAGAAATAATGCATGGGAAAGAAATGCTCCAGGAACAATTTTGATACAAACCTGCAGAAATCCAAGGTGTTTTCCTATTTGTCCATGAACAGAAGGGCCAGATGCATTTGTTTACTTTTATGAGTATGTTAGCCAAGGTCCATAACAAGCTTAGTAACTTCAGAAAGTACAGTAAGCATTAATACTAACAAGCTCATTTAGGTCTATTTCATACTCTTCAATAATTAAAGTTATTATTTACTTGAGAAGTTTATAAAATTACTGATTGCAGTAGAAAGCCCAGCTCAGCTGTCTGATGCAGCCAGCATACCACTCAATGAAACTAAATTGGAAACACCTCTAAGTCTCATAGCATCCACTGGTCTGGTAAACAGCCCATGCAAAGATCAAGTTTCTTTCTTCTCACTGAGTAAGGACATACTATATAAACTCCTATATGAGAATATAATGGAGAAGAAATATAATCTAGGGAAATTTTTGAACCCTATCATCACATATTCCTCAGAAAATACATAAAAAGTGTGCTTTCTGCAATTTTGAAATCTTACCTTTTTTTTCCCCTTTATATAAGTCTTTATAATAAACAACTGAATTCAACATACCCAAAGCTATGTAATGTCATTTTAACATGCAGTATCACCTTTTAGTCCAGATCAAAACCAAATTTCTGCTTCCTGTGAGAATGACAGAATGTGGCTGCAGGAGGTTTACAGGTTTGCTAGTTTTATTTTCAAACTCCTGGATTTTCTGTGCTTCATGTTGCCTGTTGAACTATGTTCTCTAATATCCATAGTTTGGAGAAAGAAACCAGGCACACAGTGATTCTCAGTGATGTCTGAAGAGCTTTGCAGACGGCAATACAGAGGAGAATTGAAACAGGTCTCTGAAGGAAAAGGGTATAGCTTCTTAACTGCATAGGAAAAATAGAAAATGAGAAGAAATCAAACACAGACAAGCTGCAGAAGCAGCACAATTGACAGTGATGAAGGATGCAGGGCAGCAGGATGCACCCAGAAGTCACTACCACATGGCCTAAGCCAAGATAAAAGATGCGCCACAGCTCGAGAGGTCTCCCAGCCATGCAGGAATCGTGGCTGCTCCCTGGGGAACACAACTGGGGTATTTTCACAGTGATAGAAATGCTTGAGAAGCACTTGAAAAAAACAGAGGTCACACGGACAGGAGTTGTAGAGGGGCAAAAGACCATTACAGCCTGACACAACCTGCCTGGTGTGAAAGCAGAGGGAAAAAAAGGTCCAACTCTAAGGTTAGAGGACTTTTTTAGCTAAGAGAACTTCGGTACTACAACTTTGCATAGCATTTTTAGTGTCAAATACAGTGGTGTCATTCTGGACTAGGACCTTTTTTAGATACCAACAGAAAAACAAAACGGAAGAGGTTCTTCGCTCAATAAACTGTGAACTAATTCTCACATTAACAAGCAGGACACTTTGTCATTCCAAACTAATACAAGTCCCAATTAGATTTTCAGATAGGAGATGAAGAAACCTAAAATACATACACCCAGAAAATAATAAATGCATTAACAAACCCATACTTTAGCTATAGACTTTGAGACATGTACAAACACAGGATGCCATAAAACAGTGCCTGCACAAATGCTTAGGCCCTTCCTTCAATCTCCTGTTCCAAGGAATCCTGCCTAGCCTTCTTATGTAAACAGCTGCACATTAATATGCTCAAGATTTCAGAAAATGAGATTTTAGTAGAGGAAAAAAAGCCAAAACATCCCTTCTGATCCAAATGCAGATTTTGAATCTTGTAAACTGACTCTGTATTATGAAGAATTGGAAACCTCTCCTTTGGCAATTCACCCCCAGATCCAAATTCTGTAACTTCATTCTCAGAATGAGGAAACATACTTATCCTTCAATATTTACTCATAATGTCAAACAGCTTGTACCTCTCCCTTCTCCAAGCTCCCCCTCTGCCCCCAGCCCCCAACTGGATTGGAGTTGACCTGGACAAAGACTACCTAGAAACTTTAGATGAAACAACATATTGTTTGATCTCTCTATTCCATAACTTTGCCCCAGAAGATGGCAACAAAATGTGCCAGTAATGCCTCTGCTTAAAAAAAGAAATTTTAGATTTGTAATTCAGAAAAAAAACCTTTAACCTAAGCTTTTCCGCATTTTGTTTCCATCTGCACAAAACAAATATTTAATGCAATTTAGTGACTAACGGCAAAAAGTTTTAGCCCTTAATGCTTGATAAGCCTCTTCAAGCAGAAAATATATACATGAAGAATTACAACATGGAAAAATTCTATTGACATAGAAAACTTCTTATTTCTGTGGCTTTCAAAGGATGCACAGAATGACACCCACTTGGACAGTCAAAATGACAGGGGCCATTTCATTATTTTTTATTAATATTTTTAAAATAATTTAATTCTGTAGAAGTTATTCTGAAAATCTATGGAATATAAAACATCTTTTCTGGGGACTGTGTACAGACAAATGCAACTTACAACCATTTAAAGGATGGTTTAAAAAAACCTTCCAGAAGTACCATAATTGCATGCAAAACTTGCTTATGTGGCTTTTTTAATAATGGGATGTGCTAATTTACATTTCTTTGATCTGCATAACACAAGCTCAGAACCAAGGACTGCTGCCAGTTTCTCGCAGGCAGGGATCTAATCCATAAGATGCAAGATGGGCAGGTGCACCAACACCAGCTGCAAAAAAGAGGCGTGCCCAAAACCAGAAGAGGGAAAGCTGTGGTGTAACATCAGGCAGAAGTGGCGCTTCAAGGAATATCTAAAGATCTCTGGAAAGATCTGGTATAAGGGAAATATATACAGAATACACAAGAAAATGACTTCTGAATGAAATAACCAGAAAGACTTCAAGAGATATGATAGTTAGATGTAAACAGAAGTGGACAACAAAGAAGGATAATGAGCAAAGAAAGGGCTATATGCCAGGTGGAAGTAAAATGGCTGAGAACAGAATTTTCACCCCAGTGTAGGTCCCAGTGGACTAGGAAACATATCCAGATGTGAAAATGGGAATGAACAGATCCCCCAGTAAACAAAACATGCAATCTGTAGGACAAATCTCTAAGAGACAAGAAGGCTCCAGCAGAGGTGCTGAAATGCCCATGGCAGAGCAGAAGGGCTCCCTGCCTAGTGCAGGATTTCAGAAACCATCAGAAAAGACAAAATTGCACCTTCTCACCAGGTATTTCATTCTTCTGCCTTTACAGTTTCTCTTCGATGTGCTAGTGAAGCACTATTAAATATTACTAATAAAAGAGCAAAGAGAAAATCAGCTCAGTTCTTGTGCTGGCCTGGTTAAACAGGGAAAACCACCAGCTCACCAAAGCACAGTTCTACTCAATGTAAAACACAATCAAGTTACTGTTGGTTCTAAATATGCTTACTCTCCAGTTAAATAGCACCAGCATAATCAGGAGAAAGCTTGCTCTGCATGTCCCTAACATCTGCTGTAAGAGAAGGTTCATATTGGTTAAATGCAGCTTTTCCAGTTTCAATAAGATAAGGCAATACTCTGTTTGGGGAATCACCATTACTCCAAACTTAATATAATATCTGCTGCTAGATAAACAACTGCAGGACACTAATACACTACTTCAAACCATCACATCAGTCATTTACCACAACGTTTTCTTTGGCTGATTTATCCCTGTTTCTTTTGTCTAACAGCAGACAGTCATATTTCAAACACAATTTTGTTTTCTTTGGCTCAGAAGCTTCCATTATGTGGCCTAAAAATGATGAGTTTATCTAATGAGATTAGAGTCTTTTAAGCATTTTCATGCTCGTCAATCCTTATGATGGGACACTTAATTTGGAGAGTCTTGCTGAAAAAAAGCAAAGCACTGCAAGAGACCAGCAACATACGGTGTAGGAAGCACTGATGCTGTAACAGAGCCACTTCTACCACTGTGACTGACATGTATTGTTCTGTAGTACTGTTTATTTATATAGAAAGTATACAGCTATATATCCTTAGAAAATATGCACACATGCTCTACACCCCATTTTAACTTCCCCACTCCTAGTAATTCTCTATGTAGATTAGGTTCGTAACTGCGTAACTGCTGAGAGCAGTACACATGCTTCAATCCCCCCCATCTCATAGAGGAAGAGGAATCATTCCTCTGGCTTGAGCTGTGGAGAATATCAAACTCATGAACATCTATCTTCTTCCCCAAAAAATGTGCACTCTGCTATTTACTTTTATATTTGGGTGAGGTGCAAGCGTTGGTATCACAGACTCTAAGCTCTTCATAAAGTAAGCTCCAGTGAAAGAATGAATGATGCTTTTATTCTTCTTTTAAATCTCGACTGCTCTGAATCACACTCTTCTGTTTGAAGACCAATATGACTGCAAAATGGGCTTTAAACCAGATAAAAACATAAAAATCTCAGTTCTTCATTGCTAGACCACTGTTAAAATTTGCTATTTAACACCTTGTCTGGAATGATCAGAGAGACTGGCAATAACCTAAAATTGCTATGGCGCAGCAGGACAGAGTCAGAATGTACTGCCAAGCCTAGCAACCCTCTTGTGTCAACCTAGACAATTCACTTAGGCCATCATTTTCAGAAAGTGGATGATTCCACTCCACATGAGTTTGATAAACTCATATACGAGTCTCATCACAAAATGACTGGGACAACTGCAAGTCTGGATGCTCAGCTGCTTTAAAACCACACTTTTCATAATTTGTTTTAAACACCCAAAGATAAAAGGTTTTAAATAAATGAACAACATTTTCAGAATACATGCTTTTGACCATCATTTGAATCCAAATACAAGAAAATAAAAAGTAATATAACATCTAAGAGAAACCAAGGACTTTTCCAAGGTCATTTGGCATAAAGGCAGGAATGGCATAGACTTTTTTTATAAGAATCTAAGACTTCATATGGAGTAGAAGATATTTTGCTTTGTGTTTGGATCAGAGGTTTTTCCCTATTTTTCAAGTTGAGGCAGAATTTTGAACAATGGACTTTAGATGGGAAGTGTAAATGGGGCATAGAAGTCAGAAGAGAAGCTGCCTGTTGGGAATTAAAAGGAGGAGGAGAGCAGGGCTGGCCATCAGGAAGTCTCCGCTTCTAATCCTAGTACAGCCCCTGCCTTGCTGGGCAGCCACTTCCTCCTGCTGTATTGCTTCTTGAACATCTTTAAAGTGGTTTTGCTTAGTGTTCGCAGTTAGTGTCTGTACAGCACTGAATCATAAAAATGCTGTACAAAGAGCTATTATTTTTACTGTCAGCACAGTTGCTATCCTATACACACTGAAGCAGACCTTTTTCCCTAAAACAGTCATCTCTCTGTGCATGTCTGAAGTTCAGTTAAAAAGCAAAAAATCATCTCTCCTAAATTACACAGCACATTAATTAGCTGTGCTGCAGTACCTAAGTACATAACTGTGTGCAGATATGGACAAGGGAAAATAAATGGGAAACGATTCGCAGCAAATGTAGTTAGTAAAGCAGCCATTCTCAGAGCAATTAATTCCTGGAGGACATGAGGTTCAACTGCATGATGCACTTAAAAATACCTGGGCAATGGTCCTTCACTTTTAACAGTGGGTCATCTGTTCAACCATTCCCAGGTCTATCTTCAACCCAATTCCCATAGAAGACAATCAAAGTGTTTTTGGATGGGAGGAAAGGAAAATAGAAGTGACCCTTGAGACTCATCTAAATTAGAGATTTTTTTTTTAATTCATCTTCACAAGGCTTTACAGGTATGCATATATATTTATCTATATTATACACACATATACACACTTACATAAACATACGCTTCATCAACACTGTTTTGCAATCTGGAGTTTGTCAAAACCTATCTAGTGCATCACTATTCAAACAAATAGTAATCAAGTTTCAAAGCTGCACAGATGGATGGTTGCCAACTTCCCTGTTCCTTCAGAGTGTAAAACAATGCTTCTGCTTTATACCTGCTGTAAACAAACTGTGTTCAAAGCACTGAATCCTCAACGCAAGTCTCCCTCACTCCAGCAGCACTGCTGTTGGGAGCCTACATACATTTTGGGGAGCACAGAAGCAAGGAGGTGGGGCCAAAAGTGAAGCTGAAGCATATCAAGCATTATAAAAAAAGAGACTACTCAGTTTAAATTGCAGAGCTAGCAGTGACAATAAGACTACTGCTTTGCAAGTGAACAACAAATATGCCTTCTCTAAACTAGTTTTCATACCATTCTTTGGTGGGTAAAAGTACTTTTCTTGCCTTCCAAACATACATGAACTACAGCAGATTGGGTCGGGTCCAAGCTGTGCCCATACATGTGGGCAATCCATCAATGTGGAAAAATAAATGCTGGATTCAGTTTTCAGAACAGGTTACTTCTATTAGCACACTAATATGCCATCAATTTTACCTGGTTATTCTACTCACTAACCTTAAACAGGTACTGAACCAGCTGTGGAGCTCCTCTAATCCTCTCCACCACTATTTTACCTTCTATGTTAAAACTGGAGAAAATAGGCAGAGGGGGAAAATAATAATAAAACCACAGAAAATACAGATGCTTAAAAGGCATGACCAACAAAATTCCTCATGAGCAACACAGAAACCACAGGCATCTTGGTTCCTGCTTGTGTTCAAGGGTTTCTGCCACTGTGTGTCTCTGCTGATTGGTGTCAGTCCCATCCCAACCCATCCCAACCCATCCCAAATCTGAACCCCAGCTTCGCAGAGGGTGCTTCAATCCCTTGCCCTTGGCAGAAGGCCAGAGCCTGAATATCTTTGACACAATGAAATGGGATGCTCATTTTCAACTTTATTTTGGCAACCTATCTTAAATAGGAATTGGATACAAGGTATCACTTCCAATATGTAAAACAATGGCAGAGAAAATAAATAAATAAAGAAGGGGTTATATTGTTTTCATGCTCACTGGGCAGTGGGGAAGAGGCAATGCATGCAAAAACAATGAAGGTTTCAGCTGTAACTGGAAAAAATTATAGCAGAAAAAAAAAATTTAAATCCTGGAACTGACTACACTTCTAAATGATGACCTGCCAACAGGTACAGACTTTGAAGAACAGATTAGACAAACAGTTATCAAAAGGGGTAAATACTACTTATCTTGCATGATCTATAATGCCCCATGGAGGATTTTTAACCTACGATTATTCTATTCCAATGCTGTAAATCATATTATGCTAGTATCTATCATATCTTCTAAACACATCTCTGAGGCAACAAGTATTTAAGCTACCAGTGTAGTAAGTGAGCAATTATTTGGCATAGATGATGATACAGGAAATATGGCAATATACCAGAAATAAAATATGCGGCCATGCGTATCCAAAGCGATAGAGTTTGGGCATATTTTTTAAACAGAACATGGTATGAGTTTAAGGTTGTTAAAATCTGTTCAAATATTTTCCATTAAAACAACATCAATTCTCTCTACCAACAAGGCAAGGCTCTGCAGCAACGACAGCATATCCATTCTGCCATCAAAACAAACTCTAACATAAAGAGTTTACTCTATGTACATATAAACAGATATGTTCCAAGGAAAATCTTTATCAATTACCCCCTAGATTTCTGTAAAGTCTTTTATCAATTCCATAACCCTTCTGTGTAAGTTGAGTACTGCAGATGATGGTCACACCTTGCTTTCACTGAAATCAACTAGGGAGGCTGCACAGCAGCAGAGTCCCTTTGCTTCAGCAGAGCAAGAGCAGCCCACTGCATGTACATTGTGGCACTGATGCTCACTCCCATCTCCAGCCCGTCTTCCACAGGTAGCTGCCCTACTGCGTTACAATGAACACTTCCCAACAGACTACAAAGGGCCTAGTTTTGTGTGCTGGGAGGAAGCAAGGTACCCTTAAGCCCCTAAAACATCATTTCCATAACACAGACCCACTCACATTTGTGCAGAACTGGCAGACTGGCAGGCTCCTGTCATTGTCTAGAGATAACTCTGTGTGTTTTGTCCCAAGGATAGCGTGAACAAACCCAACTCATTAGACTTAGCAATATATACTGACAAAACTGGTTTAGGAACAGAGGAAATTAGCCATGTGTTCATAATGGTTGTTCTCCAGGCTTTTGGCTGTCTATCCTCCACTTGGCTTGGGATTTTGTTTGGCAATTTTTCGTTTGGTTTTCTTTTATTATTATTCTGTTTGTTTGTAGATAGAAAGATAAGCTTCTTCAAAGTCTAGTGTTTTCTTTAGGTTGTACTGTTTACAAAAATGGGAAGCAATTTGTCTCTCATTGCTTACATAAAAAAATAATGTGGATGTTGTTTGTGGCCTCACCACAGGCGTTACTCAGCAAATTTTAATTATCCTGTTGGTGATTTAATGTTGTGTAAAAACATATCCTAGCATGTATACACATCTGCCCTTGCTTTTTAAAATCTGTTAGTTTTGGCTAGCTCACAGACATGAAGATACTTCCCACCAACCAAAGCAGATTTTGAACTTTTGTCTGCTGTTCACTGCTCTCTCTCAAATAAAAATTGGGTATAATCATATACCAAATGTTGACAATTTCATGAAAACAGTAGCAAAAAAACTTACGACAGGGTTCATGTATGTAGTCAGCCAGATTTGCTTTTTCCCAGCTACTTCCTTCCCTCCACGAGCTTGCACAGCTCTCAGAAGCCTCCATTCACAATGTGATGGGGCGGGGAAAGGTTGCTTGGATATTCTTCCAGGCATGCAAATATACTTAGTGCATAATATGGGAACTATGTAATTCCTTAATTAAGCATAATACAACATATTCCATACACGGTTTATAGAATACATCACAGAAGCATAAGATGATTTGAGGTGTAACTTTTGCAGTGGAAGAAAAACTTTTTCCTCGTTCTAAAGGGAATACTTTAGAAGAGTGACTGTGAAAAATGTCAAGTATTTCAAAGAAGGTGAGGTTTGGAGAGTCACTGGTGGTCTTAAGTGTTTGCTAGAGAAGAGGCATACTCACAGAAGGAACCTGGAGAGAACAAGTGGGAGGAGGAGAATACACAGCAAAAGGTAGGAGGCTGCAGAGCACAGTGAGCCAAATCTTACAAAGCAGGAGGGCACTCTAGGCCAGATGCTTTCTAAATTCCCATGATATCAAGGGATACATTTAGCTCAGACAAGCTTTAATTTAAAAAAGTAGTTAAGAAAGGCAGAAACACAGAGAATGGCTAAGTATTTGCCCCCAATATAGGAATAAATAGAAGGACAGCTTGTTTTCAGTTTTAAAGTCCAACTGAAAATTTTATCTTCTGTATTTCCTGTTTCTGATACATTTGTAGCAAGTAAGCAAGCCATCCTTCTAAGACCACTAAAAGGGAAGTAACAACGGTCAACAGGACTTTAAAAGGTACTAATGACACTGAAGTACTGTGATGAATTGAAGCCTTGTAAGGGTTGTATTTTCCCGGGCATATACACTAAAAACTACCTAGGAGCCAGTCTCCTCAGCTGTACCCAGGCAGCCCCTCCATCTTGGGGGAGTGAAATGAGGCCAACATCTCCAACTGCTCTGGAGGCTTAGCTGTAACCCAGCTACTTAGGGGCAGTAGCTGGTGAGACCTCAACCCTTGTCCCGTAGAAGGAAGCCACAGATGGATGGGTAGCACTGGTAGGTGGGACATCTACTGAGCCCTCATGGTTTCTTTCACAGCAACTGTATTTTTCCCTGGCTCTCAAATCCAACTCCTCACTGCAGAAATGCTGTCTCTCATATTCCTCTGCCATAATAATGACAAGCAAACTCAGTTAACACTCTGAACAGTCTGGATGTCTGCACAACAAGTTGCCAAAAAAAAAATCCCAAGGGGAAAAAAACCCAACCAAAGATAACTAAGAACATTTGTTGTATAATGTAATTCAAAGTTTCTATCTGTAGGACCAATACAAGACATGTTTATTACGTCTTAAATCAAGATGTGAAAGCTTAGTTTTGAACTGCTTTAATGTTAATGATTTATTATACATGCAATACCTATCTAGTTTGGTAAGACCCATACTATACATTCAACACAGATTTTCTCTTCAAGCTTCTTACTGAGATCAGAACATAATAACATGACAAAATTGTGCATTCCCCTGCAAATAATTTATTCAGAGATTAGCAAGAGAGTAATGTATCTTCCTTTGTAATACCCTGGATTTCTGTCAACATCATCATCAACTATATACCACAAAATACAATAAGTGTAACCACAAGCTTTTTATGTGACGTATTTTCAAGAGCTTTCAACATTGATTAGATCTTTACTACTGCTGTTATTATTCCTGTGATCTAAAAGTACTCTAGATAGGTATTGAAGTAGAAACATTAATTTAGAAAGATTAAATATCAGGACGACATTTCTCTAGATACTAGAGACGAGCACACAACTATGTCACCAAACAAATGCTTAGCCCCAATTAAAAAAAAAAAAAAAAGGTATATATATATGTGTGTGTGTGTGAGAGAGTGTGCATACACATCCATGAACATATTATTTAATAGCTACTCTGCACTTACTGTGAGAACTCCTCATCTGTAATCTTGGTGCCAAGGGCCCAGTGAACCCCATAAAAGCAACCACCATTATATAAAATAAATTAAGCAACACTGAGAAGCAAGAGATAAAATAAACATTCCCCATACTAATAGCCTTTCTGTTAGAGAGAAAAGAACAAATCATTTAGTCCAAGAGGGCACCGACAACAGTCCATGACTTCAGCAAGCAGTCGTGAGGAGTTAAGCTAGGAAAGAGCAGCCAAAATATTCTTTCTAAAGCATCTGCACAGGCCTATAAGGAAGTGACACCAAACTCTTTTTCAGAGACACTTTTCATTAGAAAGAAATATCAAAATAGGCCCAGCAGACCCTCTTCATCATCTTCTCCCTCCTCACCCAGCCAAGTGAGGAATCTCCTCACACCAAGCCATCAGGTGACAGTGCAGTATGTGGCACTGTGTGTGTGTACAGGAAAGTACTAAGTGCCTTTTTTAACACCTTATGTCACTGCCTGCCTTCAAGGGAGGAACCAGTTGGATATACACAATGAAAATAAAAGACATGATACAAATTAACATACAGAGCAGGTAGCATAAGCTTGGGAACAGAGAATGGGATGAAGAATGTCCTTCAAATACAAGACTAAGACTACAAAATATTTAACAGAGTTTTTCCTGGGGAAAGCATTATCTAAACACATGCTCCACACTGCATTATAAAGTTGATGATACTCGTGGAAGTATCACCCTCTGTTCTTCCTCAAACAAACAGCCTTGACATTAAGTTTTGGGTAACAGACCAAATCAAATTAGGAGCAACAGTTACAACAATTTACACTATAAGAATAATTTACTAAGAGCATCAATTGGCTGTTGACTCTATTTACCATCTGGAATACTGCCATTACTATCAAAAAATACATGTGTCAACAGAGCAGCAGCCTCAGTGCAGTATGCTGGTGTTGATGCTGCAGAGTACAACTATTTCCATAGGAAAACACAGCTCAGTTGTCCATTAGTGGGCTTCTGGTAGGCCCCCAGAGAGAAGGAAGGACAATACTCAGATACCTAGAATTTAATATAATGTATAATTAAGGAAACACTCTGCTACTGTATTTTGGCAATTTTATTCTATACTTTTCCCTCAGTTCCCCAAGGAGGCTATCACATATTCTGCCACTAAGAGAGAATGTTTTATCCAAAAATGAGAACAAGCAAATGTTTCTAAACATTGGTTTTATGCAGAGTATATACATACATTTGCTTGGGAAATGTTAAATACTTTTAGCAAAATTTCTCATCTAATTTCATTTTACTCATTTGATGGAAGAGCAAAGAAGCAAAGTACTTTGGGATGAACCTTCTCTGCTGGGACAGCTAGTAGCAGAAGTAGTTCATATTCTAAGTACAGTTTCCCCCAGTCCTCTGAAGATGCTCCTACCTCTGTTTTGGTCACTGGGTACCAAGCACAGATGGGCTAAGGTCACAGTATCAGATCACCTGCAGGAATTCTTATGGCAGAATTTAAAATAGAGACCCATACAAAATTGCAAAGCTGTTTATGTATTGAGCTTGACTATCATACTTGAAGAACAAAAACTGTTGTTTATTGTTGGCTCGAGAAAACTGTGATCAGGTTAAACTTCTGCAGGCTTCCAAAGAGGAGCTTTGTTTATCCAGGTATGGAGGTAGGCTTTCTCCATGTAGTGCAGGTGTGGTGCAATACCATGTTACTGAGAGCTGCTTCAGTAACAAGATCATTTGGTATCTTTTTTGAACTACTAACAGCTGATCAAAACTTGTAGAGGCTTTATGCAGACCTTGCGTATCTAGCATCACTTCTGTTCCACCATGTTCTCAAAATGATCAGGGATTTGAGAGGAAAGAGATGTGGACTATATTAAACCATGCAGATTAGTAAAACCACAAAAAGATGGGATTCTGTCTCAAATGGAAACAGACCTTTAGAAAAATCTAGTTTACATTACATATCCTAATCCAGATACTGATATTTTAAAGTGATTAAGTGCTCCCTTCTTTGACAACACCCTTACTGTCACAAAACCTGAAGCAGTACTAGACAAAACAGGTATCTGATGCATATAAATAATCATATAAATATTTCTTATAGTTACTAATAAAACACATCTTAAAATAGCCTTTCTTCTATACAAACCACTTATACGGCAAACATACCACGTGAATAAGAGTCATAGGAGTTTCACTGTAGTGTAGTTGTCTTAGGGATACAAACAAAATATTTATAACTCCCATACACACAATGCAAGCATATTGCTATAAATGGAGAAAAGCAACACTTTCTATCTCCTTTCTTCAAAATGTGTAAAATGAATGTTTTCATGCATATGATACTAAAGGAGTTAAGACAAAAACTTCTGAAAATATTTTACAAATAACTGTCAGTGATACGACTTCTCTCAGAAAGGGAGGCTTTGTGTTTTTGATGACATCAGTGAAACAACACCAAATACCACTGAAGAAACTAGAATATTTTAATTTTACAGCATTTAAATAAAATTATAGCTATGACCATAGCTATGATGTGTGTAATCTGCGTAACCATATATACAGTAGCCCATTCTTGCACGTTTTTCACAGATACACAAGTTACAAACCATGTACTCATTGACTTTTTTCTTTTTCTCAGCACAGATGGCATTTCAAGAGGAATTTTTTTGTGCCACAGCTAACACAAACCACAAAGAAATTACTCTTATTGAATATTGCCTGCTGTTGAAGAGTGTTTTGAAATTACACTCCATTTTTTAAGGGAACTGAAGAGCTGAGAACAAGCCATGCATTCACATCAATGGCTAACACAGAGAGCAGCAGTGCTGACTGAATGCAGCTCTTCACGAACCAGCGCCTAATGGTCGCTGCAGATTAGGGACACATTTTTCCTCTGTGCCACTTTTGAGGAATTCATTGAAATTTGCTTCGTAATGAGATCACTGTCTGTTGGCAACTTCCATCACACAGATAAAATTATGTAGCCTTTTGTACTGGCTACCAGTGGAAGAAGATTTTTAAGAGAAGTAGGTATACTTCAACAGATGAAGACATCTTCAAAGCAGTGCTTTGAATATAGGATTTCCTAAAGAAATGGGAAACTTATTTATATGTGTGTATAAATATATATATATATATATATATATATATATACACATGCACAGGCAAAGCCTCCATCTGAAAATAATAATTACCGAAAATAATACGGACTCACTCCAATGTCAGGCAGTAGAACAACTTAGCTTTGCCACACTTAATTGTACCATCAAATTTTCACACATTCTATTTTTCACTGGGTAGGAAGTCCACAGTTAAAAAAATGGAAACTAACACTGGCCAAAAATCCAGATTGCCAAAGTCACCAGCTGGTGTTAAAGTTCCCTCTTCTAACATCAATACTATGTAAACCTGGGAACAATGAACTAAGAAATGATGATCAGGTGCTACAAAAGGTCCTACCAAAGAGAGAGTTACTTTTTCATGAGAAGCTTCAGCTGTATCCTTGTTAGGTCTATCACTGTTAAATCACATCCTGCTTCCACAGAATCAATTATGGTAAACCAGGCTCAAAACCAACAGTCACACATAGCTGTCATTATGCCCCATTGTGTGAGAATCATTATCAAATATGACACTTTACAAGTAAAGAACAACAAGAGCATGTTTCTTTTTTCAGGAGATTAATGTTCCTTCTGCTTTAAACGTTACTGGGAAAAAAAATACCTCAAGAGAAATGTTAACTAATCCAAAATTTGTGCATTAACAAGAAAATTACACTGGCAAAATCCTGATGGATAGGCCATCCAGCATATCCAAGGCAAGTGATGAAAATAAATTGTACTGGTCAGATAACTGGTTCCTGTAGAAGCTGCAACTGATTGAACATGATGGTCATGGGGACACCACTAACACAGTGAAGTATGAAATATCTTGCAAGTGTCAAATCTGCACACAGATCTTCACAAAGGAGAGAAATGGGGGAACTGACAAAGGTCCTCTGAAAAATAAAGACACATTATGCACAATTTCAGAATTTTTCTACAGCTGGGAATGCTACACCTCTTTCAATAAAGGATCCTATCCAGCATATTGCTGTGGCTCTCTGGCAGTGGGGACTTCCAAACAGTGACGCCTGAGTCCATAGCACCAGCTAGAAAATTCAAGCTTATTTATAGCAAGCTTAACCCTCGCAGTGGTCATCCACACTTAAAATGGGACAGCCTACTCTGCTCCCCAGCACGTTTGAGACTTGATGCATCTCACCACTTGAAAGGTGAGCTGCCAGCAGTTTGCAAGCTGTCAGGAATTCTGTCATCTGTCTCAACATCGTGAGAAGCTGGTTCAGCTGTCACGGCAACAAACACTATGCACACGCAGGCAACTAACCTGAAGATGGCCTTCCAGATGTGCAAAGTGGCTTTTGGAGTTGTGGTTTGGCTCTGTGGAAACTACCTGCAAAGTTTTTATTAGCAATTTAATCTACCATGTTAAAAGAAGTTTCTGCTACACTGCTTTTGCATACTGCAGGCAAATGAAAGGCCTGCGGAGCTGAAATGATATCTACAGTGCTTCTAGAATGCAAAGGAAATGTAGCACTAGAAAACAGCATCAAGAAATACATAGGTTTTTTTACTTCAAAATATGCTAACAGACCCATTCTCTGATTGCTCTTTGCATAAGACTTTTTCTCCCCATCAACAGTTAGATCCTAGAAGGCACTACACCATTTTGTAGCAGACCACGACAAGCAGTTTACTACCATCAATATTAAATATAATCAAGCTCTACTGACAGATTAGGTAAAATTCAGTCAAGCTGCACACATATTTAACTAAACAAGTGCAGCAAACAAAGCAACAATTTACGACTTCAGTAATTCGCTGGGGCGTATGTTTGGAGAAGCTGCTTGTAAATGCACGGTATTGCCAACTATCATTATTTTTACAGAAGCTCTGAAATACAGAAATGACTCTGGGAGTAGTTTTTGTTATATAAAAACAACTGTTATCAAAGTTTCTAAGTAGCACGAATGTACAGAAAGTGAAACTTAAGAAACAGGAGCACTCAACCTACAGGATTGTGAAAAAATGGGAGAAAATATCACACCTCTATGAAAAGCTACTGGGCTAGCAGGGAAATTTAGAGGGCTCAGAAGCTCATAGAGCTACAGTCAGTAACTTCGAAGCACAGCCTGGTTTCTTGGCCTTTTGTTTTCACCCAGTTAGGCTGAAAATCCTCAGCAGCCAACAAATAGTGGATGCCCTCTGAAGTTGCCCCATCAATCCCCTCAGCAAAAATTATGAGAGATACAGGAAAGAAGCTCCCCCAAGAAAACTGAGGACAAGTCTGGAACAGATGGAGAAAAATAATAGAAGACAATCTCTGAACAAACACTACCTCTGGATAAACAGAAAAGCGCAACTTGATTGTCAGGTTCTTCCCTCTACAAGCAGATTGGAAAGTCCTTCCAATGAGGTTATCATAGTTAAGCAGATACTGCTTTTGATCTTGGAGTCAGGCTCCTGGAGAGTTTTGGCTATGAAAATATGCAAATGTTTCCATTGGAATGCATGGTGCATAATCAATCATGCCCAGCAGGCCTTACAGATCAGCAACACACTCTAATCAGAAGGCTGCCCAGAGCTATGTTCCTGGAGAGACCAGGCAAGAAAATAATTTAGGGATGAAAATACATCACCATCTGTACTATTTCTTTATAATGATGGTCAGGAAACATGGCTGAAATTCATTTTACCCCAGCTTTCTGTAGTTATTCTACAAAGACCTAAAGAGATAATGTTGGAGAGAATTCCTAGAGATATTTCATTTACTTTATTTCAATTATTTCGTGTATTTTTCCATTAAATTATAAACTAATTAGTAGATAAAATGTAGGTACAGGAATAAAAATTAATTTCACAGTAATAGGGTAGTTTTTTTAATATAAAAGCATCAAAAGAGCAGAATCTAATATATTACTGTCATGGCAAATGTCACTGCTTAACAGCAGTGAAACAGAAGAGCACAGCAGCTAGGGTTTATTGCACAGTAACTATTTTAACACTATAAGGAAGTGTTTAAGCAGCTGATGTTTAGCTGTGGCTTGTCCTTTAGCAGCACAAACTGCAGAAAAAATTAGGCAGTTAGAAAATTTATCTTTTCTTCAGAGACAACAGAATACAGGAGGGATGGGAAAAGGAGGATGATATATCAAGAGATAATACAAATTTCACGATATTTTGAGGTCACCTAGCAGAAGACTAACAAAAGAAAATCTGTGTATTTATCCAAAGGTACCTACCCATCAGAAGTGATGCCTGCCTAGTGTCTTCTGGAACACCTGAAGGGACCTCCTCTGACACTAATGCATTTAAGCTATGAAGAGTTTCCAGCTACCATTGGTCAAAACACTTCAGTCTCAAAAAGCCTTTAAAACCACCACCCTTTTCAGACATTTACTCTCACATTTTACTCAAAAAAAGGAAACTTCATCCCCTGCTCTCCACCACCTACTCTTCTATCCTCATTCTTCCAAGAGGCAGAAGCCATTGCCTGTGTACCTGGTCTGCACTGGGTCCTTCTTTACATCCTCACACCCTCACACCCACTGTATCAGCAGTCCAGGCTCTTTCATGTCTTTCTTACAATGGAACTATGTTTCCATGACAGTAAGTAACTGAAGAAAATACAAATGAACAAGAAGGTCCTGTTAACTTCCACACCTCTGCCTACTGGGAACATCATCTCTGATTACATTTAACCTCTACAGACATAGCTATCTGAAACACTGGCAGACCTAAGCTTGCTTCTGCCCACCAGACAAGGTAATTAGTACCACAGTGATACCACTCTCTTTTTACAAAATGGCCTTTCACAACACAGATCCATGGATCTGGCTGTGTTTGATTGCTGCTGTTTGAACTGGAGATCAACCAAAAGTGTATTTTTCTCTCTTCTACAGATAACATTTCAATTCTCAGAGACAACTGCAGTTCAAAGCCAGACCCCTCTTTCCAAAACTGCAGTCCTTTATGCATCAAAACTGACAATAAATTCAATATTTAAATGAAAAATAAAGAATTCAAGTTTCCTCATTATATCAAATAATTCATTTGCTCAAACTGAACAGTTTCATTTATGCTTATCTGCATTTCAGAAGAAGGAACATGATTTAGCTCAGATAAATTTTGTTCAAAATGAAGAAATGAAGAAATCTGAAAATGGAAAGAATTAATGCTGTTAACTGTAATTTAATTTCTTGCATCCCAAAAATAAAAATAATTATGAAAAAGTCATGATCTCCTCCTGTTTTAATCCAAAAGACACTTCTAGTACAGGACATAACATAGAGAGAAACATCTGTAGTGTTTTCACAACATGAAATGAAAATGTAAACAACGAACTTAAAAATTCTGCATCCAATACAATATTTATTTTACTATAATTTCCATGCACCTGACTACCAGTCACACAGAACACTAGGACTCAGTTAAGATATTTTTGCATTTCTAAAATTTCAGAGTCTATAAGCAATAATAAAAGCCCTGAAGCTGAATGCCTCCAAGAAACATTATGCTGGTGATTTGCTGAACTGTTAGTTATTTTAGATACAGTGCCTCACAAAGATTTCCATTCTTATTCATTGAGACCCTTAAAACGGCTAAGAAGGGATGGCCTTTGTTTCATTTTGTGGTCAAAGTGAAGTATATTTATCCACCTCTTAACAGCTCTTTTGCAAACACTTTTTCAGAGCTCTTTTGGACATACTTATATGTCCCTGCTAATAATGAATCCGAAGCTGTGATAAACTTGTGTCTCAAAATCACTTAAATATTGTCATGGGTTTAGCTGGATACTGCAAAATTTAAAGTTATCTTTCATTTTGGCATCTGAAGTGAACTGGGTTCCGCTCAGTTCCGCTAAGGTTTTAAAACAAATAAAGAACAAGCTTCACTTTCACTTATTACTACATATACCCTCTTTACAAAAAAAACCCAAATTTGTATTTTGTAAAGAGAGTATATGTAGCAATAAGAAATTCAGATCATATTAAATCACTTATTTATCCCATGTAATTGTAAACATTATCTGATTAATTCAAGATGACCTTGCACAACTGGGTATAACAAATCTGCGAAGGCAGGTGGGTTTTCTCATCAGAAGAGAGGACAGCTGACCCAGTAAGTCCTGCCAGGAGGCAAAGGAATGAGGAATTCACCTCTGGGGAACATGCAACTCTCTGAGCACAGTCCCAGGCAGAAGACTGGAAGGGGCCTAGAAAGAGGCAAGAAAGTTTAAATGCATGGAGTCTTCCTGGAGAACGTGACTTACGAGATCAAACTGTGCTGCTGAGGAAGAGAGACTTGGTGCTCCCCTCATTACAACAGCAAATATTTAGGAAGATCTCCAAGCAAAGGTTTAAGTGTTCTTCCTGTCAGCTGTGGACAAATGGCCCAATAATTCACCTCAGCTTCAAAGCAAAACTTGAGCTTGACTGGAAATATGTAGCAAGAATGACCAAAATGTTTATTATGCTATTGAACAGAAACTCTAAATTTCTTTCCCACTTCATTCTTTAATTCTGCTAATGCAGGAGCTCAACCTGCATGTCTGAAAACACAAAACAACATAACGCAGTAATTTTTATGCTCCCAACAAAATACATGCAGATGGAAGGAACAACTGTAGAAGACATCTTTGTAAGTGAACTTATTTCCTATCATCTTAAGTATCCTGTGCTCCCAACTAGCGTCACAATTAGCCTTAAGAAGGCATTAAAGATCTTTATTCATCCTCTTTTCCAGCCCATTGGGGAAAAAGTATCCACCCCTCCAAGGAAGGATGATCTTGTAGATATAGAAAATGGGAGCTCAACTCCTACTTCAAGTGGATTATCTGCATGAAGTCACACAAAAATGCACTTAAACCCTGTACCTTAGTGGCCTGAGTTGTTAAATGGAAATGCTAACATTTCCATTTTGTTTGAGTAGAAGGTTAGCCTAGGTGACTTCCTGAGGTCCCTCCTGACCTACATGTTCTTGTGATCCTATTTGCTTTGAGACACACAGGATATATGAGAAGGGCACTAAGACATTACAAGGTTGATTACTAGTGAAAATCTCAAATAAGGATCCTAACACAAGGTTTTAATACATAGCTTTTTACTACATATATATGAGAGCCTGTATATATACTACATACATATATATATAAGCCTGTATTAATGCTCACAGACTCAGTGCAAGTGACATCTATGACAGCCAGAGAAAAACATCAAGCCATCCTGTTCTGGATGATGTGGTAGAACCTGCTGGTTATGCTGGTTTTCAGAAAGCAAACAAACTAAAAACTAAACATCTATTTTGACTACAAATTTTGTAAGTGGCACCATAAACTTGAAAGGCCTTTTACTGAATTATGTGCAAGTAAATTTACCAGGCAGATTAAGCAGAAATCTTTACAGACAGGCGGATGCTAACATGAACAAGAAAAAGAAAAAACACTTGCCATCTTGCAACACAGAATACCCAATGAGTATAAAGTGTCTGCAAGTATGACAGTAAAAAAATGTGAGAAATAAATTGCTAGCAGGTAAGATGATTCTGCATCTAATTTAGAAGATTACTTCTCAGGGTGAAGCTGAGTCAACAATCTCTTTCTCTTAAGACTCATCCTCTTCTCCAAGTATCTCAGCTGCAGCACATTCTAAAAGCAAAAACAATGCAAAAGCAATAGAAAGTCCTACTCTGCAGATGCTCTCATTTTCTGCTGCTGGTGTTTTAACTTCCTAACAGATCTCTCAAATAGGTTGTGATTGACTTTGGACTGCCTGGGTACAAACACTAGTCTTAGCAGTTCATAGTGCTGTTTATCAAACCAGTATCTAATATCCCATTTTAAAAAAATGGCAGGGAAGAAAAAGGAATAAAGCTTAAGACAAAACATAACAAAAAAATCCAACTTTCCTTACCTTGCTGGAGGCACATCAATATTTGAAGAAACAACCTTGCGCTTCTGTTCCAGAAGACAAACAGAACGAGTGTTTTCCTTTTCATACTCATGAGCTCTGTTAAGTTTTTTGGTCTCTGCTGTTTTTAAATCTTCCTCCTTGGTGGTGAACAGGAGAAACTGTTGGTCTGGCAGTTTTCGACTGATGTCACTTTTTACATCCTCCTGTTGAAATGCATGGAAGGTCATTTCACGCTTGATGTTGGCTGCCTGAAAAATTGAAAGTAATTATTAAATTTTCCTCTAATTCTCCTAAAATGGGAAACAACCCACTACCCACAGGCATTTGCTTCTAATTAATTATTTGAATTAGTGAATACCATTTCTTTGTCCTTCATAAATTCTGAAACTGACATTAGTTTCTCAAAAATGTTGAAGACTATCCAGAAAAATAAACAATTTTTGTCCATTTGATAAAGCTATCAACCTCTTTATGTTAAATCAAAAAGGTACTTGAATTAGAATGTCAGAAATCAGATTATAAACAACATATCTTTAATGCACACACATCTGTGCTGCATAGCTATGCAACAGAAATCCTAGCTGCCTCCCTCCTAAAATTCCAGGAAAAAAAGTCAGAATTTTTCCATATTAAACATTACCAAAAAATTAAAGCCCTTCCTACAGCCACATACTGGATTCTTTAAAAGCTGTATTTGTAAATGAGAGTTTTTCCAGGAGCAGAAAAATAATTTGCTATGATCCAACTCATCTGCCAGAAGGCAAAGGGGAGCAAGGGATGGCGGCAGGATCTCTGTGAGGAGCCCATCCAGCAACAGTGAGCAGGGAGACACACCCAGGAGCAATGCCAGGTTGTCTCTCTGCCTGCCAGCACTTCCCAGATCTTCAGGTCTGCTGCTTCCCATAAGCAAAGACTTCCCAAGCAAATAGGTGTCTTAACAAATACACTACCACTCTGGAATACAACGTGCTGGTGTTTGTAAAGCAAACTATTGCAGGGTTGCAGGGAAGACCCCAAAAACTCATCAGAACCAAGCCACTCCATCTTCCCAGCAAGCAAAACAAAGCACAGGACCTAGATTTCCCTGAGAAATCCATTCCCTGGCCAGCTACGCTCCCACAGTTTCATGGGGGGAAACCTATCTGTGAGGCAACCCCTCCAACCAACACAAACGGCCAAGCAAAATAAGGCCAAACAAAGTGACAGCTTCTCCTGCCTTGAGAAGAGGTACTTCCACACCACATGCACTTCCTTGGAGAAATCCAGGTGCCTTCTAGAGCTGGCAGACTGCATTTTAAAATATTTGTAAATTATTGCTAATCTTTGTAGTGGAGATATCAAAGCTGTATTGTCCTCAGATCAATAGCATCAATAAACTGAAATTCCTATGTCAACTTTTCCAACTTATTCCTCCTTTTCATCATCCAAAAAAAATTAATCAATGTATTTGTGTATATATTTATGCATTAAAATATACTCCCCTCTCCATAGATCTCGGTTTGTAGATTTCAAACCTTGGCAGTTAAAAAAACGGTGCAAGCAATTTTAAGTTCATGGGAAAGACATACTTGCCAAAGTAATTTTGCTGTACTCTGTAAAGTGTATCACATCATTAACGCATAACTATTTAGGACTGATGATTTAATTGTTTCTAGTGCTTCCACTGAGGGGCTTTTAGCAGTTGCTTCAACAACAAAACAAGAGTTATTATTCTACAAACGTAAACAGTAGAAAGAATTAGACACTTTACACTTCTTCACACACAAACAGATGACACATTACCAAGAAAATCTGCCTGGAAGACAAAACAGTGAGCATGTGATCACACAGAATTAGAAGAGGACATATAAACAACATAAATTGAATTCTGATTTAATGATTTTTAAAAAAAACTTCTTAGATTTACAATAAGCCTTTTTTTGAGTGCCTGAGAATCACTGAAATGCTGAGTTGCCTTCAATTTTCATAAAAACTGACTTATAAGTAATGCACTGAAGTAACAAAAAAGCCTGAAAACACCCAAGTTCCAATATCCAGCCCTTAGAAATTATATAACGCCAAACAAGGGTTTATGTAAGACTTGAATTCCATCCCCTCCACTGCTGCATGGTCTTCCCTTGCATGACCACACCTCCCTTCCTCCCTGCCCAGGATTTCCACCTCATCCGCTGCAGAGGACGGTTCCGTGTGGGCAGGAGCAGCTCCACCCGCTGTGCATGGCAGGGGTGCTGATGTGCACACGGAGGAGGCAGAACCAGCAGTTGCCTCCTGACCCTCTACAACCCTTAGTGTAGAAAGTGCCGGGAGCATGGGAGAGGGACAGCTTCCGTCGTTTTCCTACTCTCCAACGCCAGACTGAACTCAGTTTTCATCAGGATGGTTTTAATTATCCTTTCAATGGACTAAGTGCATGACTGTACCAAAGAAAAATAGGTATTTTTGTCTTCTATTTACAAAATTGTAGGATTTTACTCAGTTTAAGCAAATATCTTGTTGCTGAGTTTTCTTTACAGACCTAAGTAGTGACGACAGAAGGTTGCAGGTTCGGACTACAGCTGTAAAATAAAGCCGAAACCAAAAATAGCAGAATACTTGTACTGTGATACCAGATAATCTATTCTTATATATCAAATTTATCCACACCCAATTCAAACATATTTCATATGTCAATATGCCACAATTAACAGTCAGCCCCATGCATGCATATGGAAGTGAGGAAAGACAAAAATCACAGAGCAAATGCTGAGGTTGCAGAAGCAGCTCAGGTTCTTCAACCAATGGCCAGGAAAAGCTGAAGACCAAATCCAACGCTCAGACTAATTCTCTCCCTCACATTCAGTTTTCAACAGATGCTTGGAAATACTAACTTATTTCTAAACTTTCACTTGAGAGTGACTGCATGTAAAGAATCTTTTCTGCTTCAGAAGCAAGTGACCATGAGAGAAAGCCAAAAGTTTTCCTTGATGGGCTTTCTCCAGCTTTCTCCTACTCCATATGCAGTTTTTCTATTTTAATTCATCCGTGTCTATGGAAGCCATTTCCTCTTGAGACACCTGCCCTGTCTGGAAGTGTATGGTGTCTTTTGCTGGAAATCCAACCACCTACACAAGCAGCCATGATGTGAGGAGTGCTGAGGGCCACGGTCATTTGAATGATCAGGTTCCTCACTTCCTGGCAAACGCACTGACTAAAGGCCAGGACACCTCTGATTTCCAGCTCTGCTCCACCAGCACTCACAGTTAGAGGTAACACAGACCATTTGCAATATATCCTTCCAGATAGGTAACTGTTCTGTCATATTTTATCAGAAACTTTATTTTTTTTCATAGATCCTTCATATTCTTTTATCCACTTGAGCCTTGTGGTCGTCCTTCAAGTCCAGAAAGTTTCAGCAAAAATTCTGCGGGAGATCTAGCCCAACCTGTCTAGGCCTGTCTCACAGACAGACAGAAGGTAAGACTTTGACACCCTTTTATTTCAGCTTACTTCCAATACTTCACATCTCTCCATCCTTTGCTATTCTCAAATTCCATTATTCCCTAATGGTTTAGCTTTTCTTGTCCTCCAAATTTGCCATCTTACTGCCTCCAGTATCAACTGCTGGTAAAATTTCTGTCTTTCATGCACCTGATGAAGTACCACTCATACAAGCCACTTGATAATAGGCTGTTTTTCTATGCAATTCACTTTGTATTTTCACCCTTAAGCCATTAGCAACCTTCAGCTTACTTTCAACAGAGTCCTTTACAACCTGGCCTCAGGCAACCAACATCACTTTGGAAATTCAGTCACAGCAACAGGAGTTATAAACCACCTGTAAATTAAAAAACTAGCTTTGTTCTTCTCTGCAGTTACCTCCGCCTGCCTTTGTCAATTTCTCCCCCCATCACTACTGGGCAAGGGAAACTTTTGATACTCTGCTCCTTGGAAACAACCATATGACCCAAGCCTTCCCCACTGGAGCTCAAGCATGGGGCAGTGCCAGAGCTGAGGTCTGATGTGGCATTACTCCTTCAGTAATCATCCTGCATAAACTGAAAACCATTTCTTGCTTTGGTTTCTAAGTAAAAACTTTATTAAGAAAGCCTTTCAATTTCTGTTTTGAAGTTGTCAAGACAATGGTATATATTTCGATTGAGAGTTTTAAGTTAAGGGTTTTACTCTAAAGCTGGATTCATTATGATAAAACAACGAAGCTTAATAATCCATGTGACAGCTAAATGATTATCACAGTTACTATTTTCAGCAGTATATTAATTATTTTCCATTGCAAAACCTATCTTAACCTGCCTATAGCAACTTTTATGCAGTGGTATTTTGTCATAACCAAATTGCTGGACTGACACAAAGAGAGGAATTTAAAGAAGTGTTTTGCTATTCCATACAAATGATGCGCAGGCTGCAATTTTTCAGTAGTTTAGGCCTTAACTTATGAGCAACCAATTTTTGCCCTACCCAAGAGCACGTTCTGGTAAGACGCTGACATTGCAGTCAAACCTCAGTCTCCTCCAATTTCAGTTAAATTTCAGTCTGCATTTTACCCTGAACAGCAAAAAAAATATTGATCAAAAAGACAACTCAGGCACTGAATTGCCTGTTCAAAGGATCAGTGAACACTAGAATAAGTAGACCTATAACATTTATATGAAACACAGAGACTCAGATTTGACAGATTATGTCACCCCTTGAGTACAACCTGGACTTTATCATGTTCCCTTGCTAATGGTACACTGCTGCTTAAAGACTGGAGTTATTTATTTTCAAATAGCTCACTAGCATTTAACAGGCATTAAGATGTCTGTGTTTCCTATACAATGGAAAGCATAAAACTCCCAAGAATATTAGCATTATTTGCCTCTATGTGACCCAACTGTATGGAAATATATCTTCAAATGTGAAAACTGACTCCTACACATGTTCTTTCAAATTTCCTGGTTTTTTTGGTGCAGAACCTGTGGATTCAGGTGGCACAGAGGGAATAGAAATGTAATTTTTAACAGGCTTTGTAGCAGACTACACAGACAGATGGAAATACAACAAACTATTGAAAGAATTGCCACACCACATACCATGCCTTCTTTGCTGACAGTTTTCTAAACAACTCAAAGGCTGATTTCCACATGGCAGCTGCCCAGCACAACAGAGCACTGCCTCCCATCCCCGGTGACTTGATGCAGCACCTTCCATGAAGCTACGCCGATTTACACCAGATGAAGACGATCTTACCACAAGTGTGACTGCATCTGCCTGCCAAGAAACAGGCCTGCATTCACAGCCTCGGCAGAGAGGCTTGCAGCTCGCTGTCAGGCAGCACAGCAGTGAGAGCTCAAGCAGGCCCCCTTAACCTTCTTTGGGGGACACTGGCTAACTTCTGTTTCTCCTCATAATGTCTGCTGGGATCTGGAAGGACTAAGACATATGAGAAAGTTGAGCATGTCCCTTCCATGCACACTTTGAATCTCAGAGGACTGTGTAAAGTAAACAATCTTCCAACTGTGGCCTATTTTGTGCCATTACGTTTTGTTCATACAGATAACAAAGCTAATTTTACAATAAAAGCAAAGAAGTACCTCTAGAAACCAATAAAACTATTTTACAAGGCAAGTATCTGTAGAAAAGCTGACTGCATCCAAAGCTCCCTATAAACAAACACAAATACATTTTGGGAATCTAGCTTAGAGTAATCCCACTGTTTCTTAAAAATTCTGAAGCCATTGTCATATATCCATTTTTGTACAAACTTCTTTTTCTCCCTCAACTCATAAAGCTGTATTTCCTTTACCTCACTTACAGACCACTATAACTGGACTCAACTCCAGTGTCACTTCATTTCAAAAACAACAAGAACCCTCACAAGCCACACTGGGCTGTTTTCCATAGTGGGGAAGGCAGGGTTGGGGGGCGGTGGTATGTGTGTGGGGGTGTAACATGCTAATTAAAAAACAGGTACCAAAAAACCCCACCCCACCATCAATCACAACTCACTGCTCCAATTCTGGAGCTATTTGCACTGTCAATAGAGAAGTAATTTTAACTTAACAGTGAGTCCTAGGCCTAGGCACAATATTAACACTACATAGCTGATAAAGAAGACACCGGTTTGGATGTGGATTTCTGATTTCCATCGGATTTACAATGTAATCAGTTGATCTAATTCCATAAAAAAAACTCTTTAGATTAAACATCAATTAAAAAAACACCAGATTAGACAGATTAGCTATGAGATGGTTTAGCACCAGCCAACCTGCTGTATAACTCTGCTGCTTTTCGTAAACAGTTTTTTGATTCTGGCTTTGTGACCACCTCTTTCCATTTTCTAAAACAGATGTAATCATCATAAGTGTTTGGGACTGCCAATAAAACTCCCAACTGGTAAGAAAACAAAAGTCACAGGATTTTTTTTTAAATTAAACAAGGCTTTAGCAACATTTTTGATCCATTACAGAACAAATAGGCAAGCTCAATGGGGAAGCGAAAGAAGGAATCAATATACTTCAGCCTAGCATGTTAATGGGAAACAAAAATGAAATGTGTATATGCAACATGACATACATTTAAAATGTTCAGCCAAAACAAGAGCTCAAAAACTGCAAGGCCCTTTTCAGGCCAGCCTGAACAGCCAGGCGATGCTCTAGGGACAAGGATAAGCCACTTTTCTCAACAAGAAAGAAATCAGGAATAAAGTTCACAACAAAACACAACAAGAGAAAATGAGAAACATCAAACTTGCTACCAAAATTAAATGCAAGTAAAAAATATTTAAATTAAATCCCTGGAAGGACAAAGATTTTGGTTCACTCATATTGCTTCGTACACTATTTCCAGTACAGGTTCCTGTAAGAGAGGGTTTTTTTTAATGTAAAAGGCTCTAATTTTTGACATTCTAAAACAGTGTCCTCACTGGAAGGAAAGAATGCATCAAATTTCCATTTTGCCACAAATCTCTATTCATACTGGAACACAAAGAGATAAGACAGATTCTCGTAATGATGCTTGGAAATAATCTGCCCTGAATTTCAATGTATTATTACATTTTCGAGTATACTTTGCATTTAATTACTCGCTTCACCAGCAGTTGCTTATTACACATAAATCACATCAATCTAATCACTCTAAGCATTTATAAATTGTTGGTCTCTAACAATATAGAAGATAATGCATTTTAAGGTCACTCTAAGTGTTCTTTACAATACATAGTACGCATTAATGTACAGTAATGTATTATTCATCTTCAACAAGGCTGGGACAAAGTCCCTATCTTCATTTGACTGAACACAGAAAACCTATGAATATAGATCAATATAAAAAATAGAATATATTTTCTATGCATTAAAACAAAATTCTAAGCATTTTAAGTTGCCTGGATTCACAATACAGTGTTATGAAGCAAGAAGTGGAGCCAGCAAGAAGTTTCTGCCCTCCCATCACCCTCACGTGTATGTCAGCACTTACCTGGCTAAACCTAACTCATCTACAAAACCCACGTATCCCAGCACCAGTTTAAGGTGTTTCTGAGTTATAGAGAATCTACCCAGATGAATGACAGAAACTTTCACTCCCACATTTGAAATCCAGTACCCAGCCAGGTATCCGTTGTACCCCAAATAAAACCACCACCAACTTCTGACATCTGAAATACTGCACTAAATGGCACAGGAAGCATAAATGTTATTAAAACTGGAGAGAAAGGTCTTACTAAGATTACAAGGGGAGGCAGCAAGAAACACTGGGAATTCATGGTCCTTCCCATACACCATTTTCAGGTCTGAACAAAAATGATTCAGATATATTTGTACCTTTTTCTCTCGACCACATTCAACAAATGAAGATGTGGAAGTATGGTAGCTTTCTTTCCCATCCTATTTGCAGGCATAAGAAGTTCCTCACAGAAAAGTACATGACATAACTTCTAACATTATCAGACACCAACCAGTAACAGTTACCAAATTTTAATACTAATTACTGAAAGTGTGCATCTTCAAAATTTGCTTGCAATGTTTAAGTCTCAAAGAAATAACTCAGTGTTCTGTGTCCTGGCTATGCTGTGCACACGGGGGTGTGACCCGCAGTCACCACCCTGCAAACCCAACTACCTGGGTTCCAACTGGACACTGGCCCCCAGGCTCAGCATTGCTGGCAGGATCTCAGCAGAGCTATTTCAGCCCTGTTTTCCTTTTCTTAAATAAAACAAGTGCCTGAGAAACATGCTGCCTCTAAACATCTAAAAATATAGACGCTACCTTGGAAAGCCTTAAACAGGAGGAAAGTGGAGGGTCATAGTTGCAAAAAACAGGTTCATTTTTTATTTAAGAATTCTGTTGCTTCAGTCTTTGCCAAGCGTGCTTACCACTGAGTGCTTAGTACTCCACCACGCTTTTAGCAGGACTTGCAGGCCAGGAAGGGGCAGTCATAATTGCCTTCCCAATTACTGGTTGCACAAAAAGTGAATTTAAAATTAACTAAACCAATTATCACATATTTTTTCTCACAAGGACCTACGTGCCTGGCCCTGCAAGTGAGAAGGAAGAGTTCCTGCCAGGCAGCAGGTTCCCCTCACCTCTCCTGCAGTGAAAGCACTGTAAGCAATGCCCAATGCCACCAGAGCAACCTGTGGCCACACAGAGAACAGAGGAGGGCCTGGAAATGTGTGCCCTGGGCTGGCCAAGGAGAACAGAAGGAGAAGAGAGGAGGATACACTTGGGTCTTGCTGGTCACCTCTGGGAAAGCTTAAAAAACCCTGAAATTGGAGACAAAACCAAGCACACTAATGTGGGGTAGCAGGGAACTTTAAATACACTTTTTCTGTTCTTATTTCTGTTGCATTACTAGATGTACTTACAAGCTCCAAATAGAGAGCAACATAAACCAGGTGTTCCCACTGCACTGACTGAAGTTCTGAAACCTCATTTCAGGGTATTTTCTGTGGTATGCCTATGAATATCTATTTTCTATGAAAAGGTGATTTTACTTGTAAGGGATGCAAAAAGGGGCCTAGAACCCAGTGGTAAAGTACCTACTGTCTTCGCTGCCCCTAATTTTGATTCTGTCTGGATTAAAAAATGTACATAACAGCTTACATAACTTAATACAGCCTTGTGTATGGACTGTCTTACTGATATATTGATATAGCCTTTACTAGCTGAATTTCACATGCAAATAGAATATCTTTTAACTATTTCAAGACCATTGCTGAAGATGTACAAGACACTCCACTTGTTTTTCTCTTCATCTGCTGGTGGTCTGGGATCAGTAAGGATGGCAGCAGCTCAAAGAAGTACTACTACTTCTATAATCTCATTCAGGATCAAGCAAGTAAGAGCCCACAAAAATCAAACTGCAAAGGTAGTGGGGAACTCCCCACACTTAGCAGAAGGTTTTGGAAACGCTGCCTCACTGCTCCTCACCAAAAAAACCTTGATTGGTTCATCTGCATTTGAAAGACCTCCTCCTCCTGACTGGATAGAGATATATAGCAGAATATTTTTAGTGAAAATAAAACCAGATTGGCTATATTTTCAAGACCTCTTGCAATTAAGATACAGAGGTATGATATTTCTGAGGTCAAAAGTTATTGTCTGACTTTGAAAGCAGCCAGCTGAGACAAGATACTGCAGATCTTAGATCACTTAAAAGGGTACAGAAATGCAATCCATTTGCCTTTGCATCCTGTGGCTTTGCTCTTTCTTATTTGTTTGTTTAAATTATGGCATTTCAGTGAAATTAAACCAAGGCAGTTCACTGCAACTGTTTTAACTTCTGAATGAAACAGGTGCTGTGATAGAAAGGGCCAATGCTGATGCCTGTTGCTGAAAGCCTGGAGGAGATATTACAAGACAAAAATTAAGCACAAGTCCTTATCTCCCTAAGAGATCTTGAGCCTGGAAGTAGAAAGCACAGTGATCCCTCAGGGGAGTAGGACAGGCAAGAAGCACGGCCCCAGCAAAAGATTCTCCCAAGTCTGGGTTCAGCTCAAGACAAAAACATGTAGCAGTTTTTCTGTTCAGATTAGGAGAGCTGCCAAAAAAAGGAGTTTATTTTTGTGTCTGACTATACAATAAACAGTATCACAGAGTTACAACTCATTACCCCTGGAAGCAACAGAATAACATCAGTAAAAACATGCAGAGGCGAAATGCCACCTACTCCAGCTGCTCCAGAAAACAGCCCTGTATCAAACCACTACAAGGATGCAATAATATCTCACGGGAGAAAAGCCTTCACAAAGAACCTGAAGGACCATCAGGCCCAAAGTCAATTAAGCACAGCCTATGTGCTTCTGTCTTCTAAAGGATGAAGGCTTACTCCCTTTCTAACCTTCTCTTTCCTCCATATGCCTGTCCTAGCTGTGATATCCCATCTTTTTCTTTGCATTATCAAGATACTTGGCAAGCCCTTCCTCGATCCACCACAACTGAAGAACACCACAGCATCTACAGACGCTGCTGCACGTGTTTTCCACTGTTTCAGTAACCCACAAAAGCACATAATAAATTCTGGCACAAGCACAAGGCTGCCTGTGAGTAACTGGGAGCTGGAGGAAAGACAGAAGGACAGAGAGTGAAATACTTTACCCTTTTTGGAACTGATGAAACATAAACTCTACAAAATCTGTCTGTTTCATCCAGGGCCCAGGCACAAAGCGCTCTGTGCTACCCATGCTGCTGCCCCAGCAGATGGACCTACCAGCATGGAAAAAGACACGCCTGCAAGGCCAACCACTTCTCTCCTGCTCTGAGAAAGTAGTGTTGGTCACACATGTTGAAGCAAAATAACACTGTAAATCCTTAGCAACCACCAATTCACCCTCATTCATTTCACTGCTTTATCAGTATAGCTCTGTAAACCAGATGTCAATGGCTTTCCATGGCCTTATGGATCACTGACCTAAACCTAAAGGCAGAAAGGACTGCATCACAGTGTTCTCTTTAAAGTATTTTAAAATAGAAAAATCAGATTTTTTCCTCTGGAAGTACTCACATTTCTCATCACTGCATTACAGAAAGAAAACTGTTGAGAAATATGAGGTAAAAAGCATTTTGGATCCAATGAGAGTTTTTTTTATACCATTTAAAAGGGATATGCACATATACATAAAAGATCAGGCTGGCTCAAATGTTTGTCTTGCCAGCTTTACAAAGTCCGGTTTATAGAAGGTCAGGTACAGTTTGCTCTCTATGTCAGTATGATGTAGGCATCAGCCACCTTATCTGCTGAAGCAGAAAATAAAATTTAAGTAACCACCCACTTGTTGTAACAGCACTGCCCATCTAAACTTCAAATAATCTTTCAACCACCATGTAAAAAATACATTAAAGATAGTAAAACACTGAGCTATATTATTTCACACGTCAGTATCTGATCACTGAGGCATTTTACCTTCCCTCTGATTCTGTGTTTAGTGATCATAACAGTCTTTTACAATTATTAGGACCACTATGAAAAGGTTTTAGGCTATTAATAGATTCATACTTGTGTTCAATTAATTGGGCTGAAATCCTAAATCTGCTTAAACTAGCAGGACTTTTCCATCAACTTCAGCTGGGTCAGGATTTTATGGAAATTAGACTCTGTATGTTTTGCAAAAACACAAATGAAAATATCTGTATTTTTATTCCAAGTTCAGGCAACAGGAGTTGTTCAGTTTCCCGTCTTCATTAGTTTTGTTGTCAAACAACAAATACCACCCACACATGTACTTTTTAATACAATAAGACAAATGTCACTGCAATAATCATTTGAGATTGGAAAGTTTGGCAAGGTGCCAGAGTAGCGAAAGTGATCCTATCACAGATTGTTCAGCAGCAGCAGTGGTAACATTAAATTCCTATGTGCTCTGCGTGGCAACATGCTACAGTGAAAAACATCAACACAACTTCATGAAATTAAAGCTGATTCCCAGAGGAGCTAATGAACGTTCTTTTCATTCACCTTATATTTCCTGTTCAATTTTTGTAAATAAATAAAAACACTTAAGAGTTTCTCTTTTAACCTACTGTCCTTCTGTATTTTTTTGGGCTGGCCTTAAGCTGCAGTATTAGTCAAGCTGCTCGCTATTTTTAGAAATAAGCAATTCAATAAATCACTTGAAAGTATTATAAAGCCAATGGGGACTCATTCTGAGGGAATTTAAGAAAAAAAAAAAGTGTCATTGCTCAATCCAAAGCAGTATTTACAAAGCAGACACCAGCACGGACCAGCATGCCCCGGGCTGGCCAAGCAGCCAAGCTCTCATCTCTGAGGCACTGATTTATCCCACAGTCTAATAAGAGCTCTCTGGTGCTCTTGTAACACTGGAATTTCTGATCTAGAAATTCTGGAAGCAGCTGGAAACACGGAGTAGGACTTGAGGGTTCGAAGCTTATTTACAGGATTCTTAGACTTCTCTGTAACCTTGGGTCTGAAGAAAGCTTGGAAGAGCACAGGATCCACAAAGGCACAGATGGTCTGTGCATCTGCACTTGTCACAGGACACATTACAAATGTTAATTACCAGCCCATGAAAAGCACTTTCTCAATACTTAGTTTTCAGATTAAAAAAAAAAAGTCACTTCTATCTCCAAGGAAGACCCAGGGAACGACAGGCTGGCTGGTAGCCTCATCTTGATCCCTGGGAAGGGATCACAAGACAGGGAGGAGTGGATGATACACCCGACAGTCATGCTGCCACTCAGGAAAACCTTGACAGGTTAGAGAAATGAGCCAACGGGAACCTCAAGAAACCCAACCACGGGAAATGTGAAGTCCTGGACCTGGGGAGGGACAATCCCAGGCACTAGTTTGTGCTGGAGGCCACCCAGCTGGAAAACAGCTTTGTAGAAAAGGCCCTGGGTTCCCAGTGGACACCAAGTTGAACATGAACCAGTAGTGAGCCCTTGTGGCAAAAAGTTAAACCATGTCCTAGGCTGCATTAGACAAAGTATTGACAGCAGGTGGAGGGAGGTGATCCTGCTCTCTCTACTAAGGCACTGGAGAGGCCGCACCTGGAATGATAGCTTCAGTTCTGGGATCCCAAATACAGGAAAGACATGGACACACGAGAGAAAGTGCAGCAAAAGGCCACCAGAATGATTTCAACATAGAGAAGAGAAGGCTTTGGAGAAACCTCATTACAGTCTTCCAGTACCTCAAAGGTACAAAGGAGGGAGAGGGACTTTTTATATGGGCAGATAGTGAAAGGACAAAGAGCGACGGTTTGAAAATGAAAAGAGGGCATGTTTAGAGTAGCTGTTAGGGAGCAATTCTTTACTCAGAGGGTGGTGAAGCACTGGAACAGGTGCCCAGAGAAGTGGTGTGTGGTGGTGGGTCTTCCCCCTATGGTTTATTCCTGTCACCCCCATGATGGTTTTACCTTAGGTCTTCCCCTCCCTAGTCCTGCTGTCAGTCATCCCCTGGACATACCTGTTACTTTATTTACATAATGTCAATCTCCCCTGATCCACACCTCCAGTTCTAGACAATTCCCTAGGCCTCGGTGTCCCATTGGTCGAAGTGACCCTTTCCACTCCCCATGCCCTTCCTGTAGGGTGTTAGATCATGGGTCCCTCCTTTCTCCCCTCCCTACTGTATCCTGATTGGAATTGCAATTCCCCCCAGGTTTAAAAGTAAGAGCGGGCTCTCACTCCTCTCTTGTCCATCTCTGCTTGGGATGATAAACCTGAGAAACTGGACAGAGGGAGCCTTCTCTAAGTTCTTGCTTCGAAACCTCGACACCATAACATCTGCAGCCATAGAGGAACAGCTCTGAACTGCACCGGTTCCTGAGACTGCTGGCAACATCGGGAACGGCATTTTGGCACAGCGTGTATCAGAGCTAGCTGGGATTCTACTGGTGCAGTGGTGGATGCCCCAGCCCTAAAGGGTTCAGCCCAGGTTAGATGGAGCTCTGAGCAACCAGGTCTAGTCAGTGAGTGACATCCCTGCCCATGGCAAGAGGCTTGGAACTAAATGATCTTTAAGATGCCTTCCATTCCAAACTGTTCTATGATTCTGTGATTAAGAGACTGCATTATCTCTGCTATGAGGAGAGCTGGGACTTTTCAGCCAGGAGAAGAGAGGGCTTAGGGGAATCTTAAAAATGTCTAGAAACATCTGAATGGAGGGAACACAGAGCCAGGCTCTTCTCAGCGGTGCCCAGGGCCAGGACCAGAGATGATGGTCACACACTGAAATACAGGAGGTTCCCTCTAAACATCAGGAAACATTTCTTCATTGCGAGGGTGACCCAACACTGGCACAGGTTGCCCAAACAGGCTGTGGAGTCTCCCTCCTTGAAGATATTAAAAACCCATCTGGACACGGTTCTAGGCAATCAGCTCTACGTGACCCGACTGGAGCTGGAGGATTGAGCCAGGTGGTCTCCCAGGGTCCGTTCCCAACTCCAACATTCTGTGACAGAGACTGAGCTGCACATCTCTATCCACTGGTATGTACTCAAAGCTGAAGGCTGTCAACTGATCACTTTCAACTGACCTCATTCTAGACCAAAAAGAATATAGCAAATAAAGATCAGAACTGTTAGTGGCTTCACTTTTAGGTAGTTACAGTTTTCTCATACAATTCCTTTTAGAGGCAAAGTGGTTTCGTTTGGTCTGTGTCCAAACAACAACAACAAAATTACATAAAAAAAATCTCAGTATTTTTTTCTCCAATCTCCCCTAATAAAGAATGAATCGGACTAATTTACTATCTTATTTTCTCACCACCCCCAGCTCTGCCTCCAGTAATCCGTATTATGTATAAACTTTTAAAATTTTTCAAAAGGAAAAACAGAAAAAAGTCCCAAGTCTAGCCATGAATTTTCCACACCAACTTCACTAGACAGGTCTTCACTCAAGAACAACAACAAACTGAATGAAGTTTGGAATTTAAAAATTAATTAACTTTATCTACTTACAAAAATATGGCTAAGCTGCTGGTGTTTATCTACCTCTCTCATCTCAGCCTTTAGTTGTTCCTCACAGTCCATCAGTGTCCATTCATACCTTGTGTTACTCTTTGCAGAGCTGGGCAGACCAGGATCATGCTTGTTCTGAGTTTGTACACAGCCTAGCCTAACAGGCTCCAAGTTCAGGTCATGAGTTCCTGTGTTCTAGTAAGTAGCAGTATTTATAAAAATAACATTATCATTATTAGTCTCAAAGGGAACATTTTATTTTCCTCTTAAGTTCCTAATGTGTCTTGCAAGGTGTCTCCTCCACTAAGCAAATCTGGTATTTGAAGCCTGTATTTTGCAAATTGCCTCTGAAAATACATTTACACACACACATGAAAGCTAAATTAAATAACACTTTGCTAATCAAGCAGGAAAACCCACTTTTTTTTGTCCACAATGAGTATACAATCCATTTGAACAGCAAAGCTGAAAGTCTGATTTAAAGGACTGCAATGAATTCACACCCGGCTTTAGAAAGAAGAAGCAAAAGAGAAGAGAGTGAATTCAACACAGCTGAACAATACATAACTAAAGGCAACTGATTTCTTCCACACAAGCTCTAAAGATTCTTCTGCATCCCATATATCACACAGATGTCTTTATCTTTAAAAAATTAAAAAAAAAGGGTGAAAAAATCAACCCAAAACATAACAAACCACAAAAACTGTGTCCAAAAGCATACTTTTTCATTAACTCCTACCAATGTCTGCCATCTCCACTCTGAAACCTCAGGAACAGACTTGTACATGCTCCTTACTTTGCACCTGTCATAAATTTCACTTCACAAGATGGGTGAAACTGAGCCAATGTTAAAGTGTAAGCATGAAGTTAAAGGCTTGCTTACACTGCTTGGGCTTTTGTATTTCTCTACCATTATCGCACAGCTCTCTGGGCCTTTAGCTTTCAGACTCATCATCTGATCATTTTCCATCATTTTGAGAGCTATGTATTTGCAGGATCAAATCCACTTGTGAGAAATTCATCCTTCTGAATTACGAAGAGGTGCCCACAAACAAGCCAGTATCTGGAAAAGGTAGTTCCATGGGTGAGGAACAGGTGCAGCACCCACAGCCAGCTGGATTAGGAATGTCCTGTGTCCATACTCTCAGCCTGGGGACAGAAATTGGGCTGGAGATAAACTGGCAACTCAACTATGCTCAACAAAAGAGAGCACTAGAGAAAACATTGCAACATGCTGGCATGTTATCACAAGCCCATGTTCACTACTAGCCCACATTCTCAATCACAACACTCTGATGGTTTACAGACAAATTAGCATAACTCTGCTACTTGTAGTGGGGTTTTCTTCCAAGTATCAGATAAAGCCAGCATTGGAGACTGCTGATGGACCTTACTTCAAAACTCCTTTCCCTATCATCAAACTCAGCAGTTTCCACAGACTGCATTAACTCCAGCATGGTACTAACATGGCTGTTTGTGGTATCTGAACTAGGCTGCATACAAAAGATGAATTAAACAGGACTGCAAATTAACCGACGCTTCAAGACAAAGTGCTAGAAATTACACTATTTATACTTTTTCATCTCATTTCAAATGGCTGAAAATCCAAATGCAGCCAAAGCAAACACGGGCTGCACAAAAAGAGTTTCACATGCAAAATGAGTCTGCATAATCAGCACCTTGGTGTAATTTGTTTCCATATAGAGATTAATGAACTAGTTCTGACAAAGTAAAAAAACACAGCACTTCTCAGCAAGGCTTTACAGGCTCTCCAATACTCTCTGGCTATTCTGCCATTACCCACTAGCCACACACAGCACACTCGTGCCTCTTCCAGCATGGTAGCATAGCAGGGGAGAAAAAGCAACAAAAATGTTCTCCAGTGTTCTCCTCATGGATAGCTACACAGCTACAGCAACAATAAAGACACAATTTTTGCATCTTCCCCATGACCACCAGTCTCTCTTTTTTGTCATATATGTTCTCTCTTTCCACGACTTCAGAAACTGGAGAAACAATATTTATCTTTATAAAGTACTTCCTCCCTATCCTCATGCTTAAGAGTGAGGGTCAAAACCAGACTATCAAAGATGCAGTCACACAGTGGACTTCTTTCTGGAGCAGAGAATATGACTGTAAGACATAATAGTGCCAGTACTTTGCTGATTTTGACTAGTGGACCAAATTCTCAGGCCCCTTTTAACAATATTAATTCCATTGCTGACCCTATGATGCTTTCATCCATGTATCACAGGCAGTCCATAGAAGTGACTTTGTCACAAGCCCCTGAAACCTCTAGCTTTAAAATGCCATTCCACCCAAGGGCATAGACATCAAGTGTACATGTGAATACACACCAGAACGCCATGTGATGCTTCTTAATTGCATTTTCCAGATAGCATACACTGCAAAACCGAGATCACTTTGCTTTCAAGTCCAAATAATTCAGAAGTTCTTTAGGATTTCTCTTATTATGAAGAGTATTGGTCAATGCAACAATTTATGCCATCTCCCAGGAGTGGACGCCCCTTCAATATACTTTGGTCCCAGTTCCCAATTCAGGCACCCGCATCTGGGAGTCAAATGCTGCTGACTCCATTCTACTTTTCCATTTCGAAGGAATTCCAGTCGACAAACCACAACCAGATCATGCCAGTCCTATTACCCTCCCAGTGCTTTGCAGTTGGACCTCAGTATTCATTTTATGCCTGCTTCTCTCATTAATAGAAACACAACCCGCTTGGAAAACCCACTTTCTGACATGCTCAGGGCCACATAGCCAGAGCTACTTTTGGGAAGCACCTTTGCAGTTCAGTCACTTAAGGCTTAAAAGCACTCAGAAACACAATGCCAAAGGCAGAGAAGTTTAATCTGTTGCTTTAAAATTACTTGGCAGAACCTTCCCATTATGCTTCGAGAGCTCCCACAATAACAATCTCTAAAGAAATACATAGAAAGAAAAGATAATTTATTTACAATGTTAGATTTTAAGCCCTCCTAGTTTATCATACTCAAAAGTATAAACAGAGAAAGCAGAAACCGAGCAGGTTATGACAGTTAGAAACATTCCTCCAAAGAGGGTAAATATGTGCACCTGGTTATCAATGATGACTTGACAGTTTATTGCATACACTAAAAGTAGCCTAATAGGCATTACTACACTTATCTCACCTATGAGGTAAGTTTACTATTCAAGGAAGTAAACACATGCAAGCACAATATTTTTGTATGTACGCATACTCCTAAGTGTAAGGCAGAAATACCAGCAACCTCTAACAGTCCTACTACTTGAAAGCATGTTGAAGGTTGACAAAGAGGACAGTACACTCCCACATTATATACAGATTATACCAATGTAATCCACTCATATTTCAGTTTATTGTGCTCCACTTGAGAATTTAACTCTTTTTCCCTATTAGGTACACAAACGAAATTGCTCTAAGCTTCCTCTACCACTTAAGACTTTCAATACTAAGGGGAGAATGATGGGACCAGAAGCCCATTATGGTGCTCTTCATCCTAAGGCTACCACTCAAGTGTCAAGTGTTGGTTCTGTAGCAACAAAGTTGTTTCAGCCTGTCAGGCCTCAGTACCATGGATGGTCTGACCCAGACACCATAACCACAACTCATGGCAGTTGACAGGACTCAGTGAAGAGCTACAGTCCAATGACCCAACTGTGTCAGACTGATTCTCTCAGTGCTGTAACAAACTGCTCTGAAGTAATATGGGGATAACTTGCATTTCTGCTGTTATTTTCCTTTGTGTGTTGTTTGTTTTGGATTTGTTTCCTTCTTTTTCCCCCCATCTGCGGATACAGGAAAGACTCCAATGGTAATACAGCACTCCTAATTATCCAACCCTGAACTCTTATTAAGTAAGAATTATTACCTAGATTAAAAAAAAAATAAAAATCAATTCAAATGGGTGACCTTTAAACTTTCATACACATTTATTTTCCATAACCAGTGCACATCTATCACACGAATCCTCCACAGTACTATACTTAGACTTAATCCTACTACCCTGGTTATCCCAAGAGAAAAATAACTACAGAAAACGCTTCATAATAAAATCATTAAGCCTAAATCTGCGGGATCTCAGCCAGTGGGTGTGTTCATCAGGTTGTTCCAAACCGCACCGATTTCAGCGCACTGCCCGCGCACGCTTCGATGGGATTTGAATCGGGCCTCTGCACAGAAGGGCTGCATTCCTAAACTTTCCACAGGTCGCCCACCCAGGCCTCCTGACCACGGCCACCCGCGCTCGCAGGAGCCCTGCCCGGCCCCGGCAGCTCGCACGCCCCGCAGGCACAGTTCTCCGAACACCTCTGCGCACGGGTTCTCCCGGCACCTCACGGCCGGGCTGAACATCCTTCCAAGCCCCGCCAGCCGCGCGCTTCACCCCGCCAAGTCTCCACTTCCAATGCTCAAACTCCTTCAGACCCCGGTGGCGCCCCGCGCCCCCCGCCCGCTTTTAGCCAGCCGCCCCCGCCGCCCGCTTCGCTTGGGACTTGCTGAGGGCCGGTCGGCCCGCCCGCCGTCGGAGTCCCCCGCAGCCTCCCGCCGGTAGCCCGCTCCGAGCCCCGCCGCCAGCCCCAGGCCGCCCCCAGCGCTTGCCGGCCCGGCCCGGGACACCGGCCCGGGACACCGGCC